>CM055895.1:42219043-42703077 GCA_029582155.1 Panopea generosa | reverse complement strand
GTGCTTCGACTAATTGCATGTTGAATGCATTTTTTTATGATTATATTATCCATATGAGTCTAGGAGTAAATAAAAAAAATGCATTTTTTTTAATTTGATATTGATAGAAAACTGGAATAATATTAAATTAATAAAGAAAATGTCGATAAATGAAATAAAAGTTTGAAAACTAGTTGATCAATTTAAAAGGATGCTGTATAAAATCTATAGTACGAAAAATGAAACTTAATTGTTCGAAATAGTGTGTAAAAGAGCAATATGAGAATTCAAAATAAACTAAATATAGACAAAGTTAATATAGGCAGTTTGTTTATACTGATGGATGTGTTGTGATGCTTCGAAACGTCAAAATGGCACGTTTATTACATGGCACGTTTTATTACATGCATTTCGCAGTTATTACTTTGAAAACATTGCTATTCCTAGTAATTTATCATTTCTAATGTCAGAAGTCGGTTTTCAGAAAATACTGTGAAAACCATTATTTTAGATAAATGACAATAACGTGTGGGTGGTGATTTAAATTACCAAATGTAACTTCACACTTTTGTTTCTGTTGACATTTAATTCATTAACTAATTTATTTAGAAGGTAACATTAAATCGATAAAACGACTGTTACACGTCCCTATTGTCCCTATTGTTTTTTCCGCTTTCATAATGGTCACTAATTTCTTTCCGGTTATTTCATTCAAATGAACTAATATCTACTTTGATATCTTGTGTTTATGACTTAAAAGTTGCATTGTTGTATAAAATAAAGTATGTGTTACAAGAACAACGAGGGGTGCACCTGCGGAATTATAAACTACATAACTGTCATATTTCCTGCATGCCAACATTGTTACTATGTCCGTTTATATGTTGTGGTCAAGGATTGTTTCTAAATCATTATCATGGTTTCTTTGTCGGTCATAAACTGTGTGTAGGCATAACTAAAGTTTGGTTCATGATGCTTAAGTGTCATGTGTATAAGTAATATCATGGTGTCTTGTTCTGTCATAAAATGTTTATAGTCATAACCAATGTGTGGTTCATGATGCTTAAGTGTCATGTGTACAAGCAATATCATGGTGTCTTGTTCTGTCATAAAATGTTTATAGTCATAACCAATGTGTGGTTCATGATGCTTAAGTGTCATGTGTACAAGCAATATCATGGTGTCTTGTTCTGTCATCAAATGTTTATAGCCATAACCAATGTTTTGTTCATGATGCTTAAGTGTCATGTGTATAAACATTACCATGGTTTCTTTGCCTGTCATAAAATGTTTGTAGTCATAACCAATATGTGGTTCATGATGCTTAAGTGTCATGTGTATAAGCATTATCATGGTGTCTTTGTCTGTCATAAAATGTTTATAGTCATAACCAATGTGTGGTTCGTGATGCTTAAGTGTCATGTGTATATGCATTTTCATGGTGTCTTTGTCTGTCATCAAATGTTTGTAGTCATAACCAATGTTTGGTTCATGATGCTTAAGTGTCATGTGTATAAGCATTATCATGGTGTCTTTGTCTGTCATGAAATGTTTGTAATCATAACCAATGTGTGGTTCATGATGCTTAAATGTCATGTGTATAAGCATTATCATGGTGTCTTTGTCTGTCATCAAATGTTTGTAATCATAATCAATGTGTGGTTCATGATGCTTAAGTGTCATGTGTATAAGCAATATCATGGTGTCTTGTTCTGTCATCAAATGTTTATAGTCATAACCAATGTTTTGTTCATGATGCTTAAGTGTCATGTGTATAAACATTACCATGGTTTCTTTGCCTGTCATAAAATGTTTGTAGTCATAACCAATGTGTGGTTCATGATGCTTAAGTGTCATGTGTATAAGCATTATCATGGTGTCTTTGTCTGTCATAAAATGTTTATAGTCATAACCAATGTGCGGTTCGTGATGCTTAAGTGTCATGTGTATATGCATTATCATGGTGTCTTTGTCTGTCATAAAATGTTTGTAGTCATAACCAATGTTTGGTTCATGATGCTTAAGTGTCATGTGTATAAGCATTATCATGGTGTCTTTGTCTGTCATGAAATGTTTGTAATCATAACTAATGTGTGGTTCATGATGCTTAAGTGTCATGTGTATAAGCATTATCATGGTGTCTTTGTCTGTCATCAAATGTTTGTAATCATAACCAATGTGTGGTTCATGATGCTTAAGTGTCATGTGTATAAGCATTATCATGGTGTCTTTGTCTGTCATCAAATGTTTGTAGTCATAACCAATGTTTGGTTCATGATGCTTAAATGTCATGTGTATAAGCATTATCATGGTGTCTTTGTCTGTCATAAAATGTTTGAAGTCATAACCAATGTGTGGTTCATGATACTTAAGTGGCATGTGTATAAGCATTATCATGGTGTCTTTGTCTGTCATAAAATGTTTGTAGTCATAACCAATATGTGGTTCATGATGCTTAAGTGTCATGTGTATATTAAGCATAATCATGGTGTCTTCGTCTGTCATAAAATGTTTGTAGTCATAACCAATATGTGGTTCATGATGCTTAAATGTCATGTGTATAAGCATTATCATGGTGTCTTTGTCTGTCATAAAATGTTTGTAGTCTTAACCAATGTGTGGTTCATGATGCTTAAGTGGCATGTGAATAAGCATTATCATGGTGTCTTTGTCTGTCATAAAATGTGAGTAGACATAACCAATGTATGGTTCATGATGCTTAAGTGTCATGTGTATATGCATTATCATGGTGTCTTTGTCTGTCATCAAATGTTTGTAGTCATAACCAATGTTTGGTTCATGATGCTTAAGTGTCATGTGTATAAGCATTATCATGGTGTCTTTGTCTGTCATAAAATGTTTGTAGTCTTAACCAATGTGTGGTTCATGATGCTCAAGTGTCATGTGTATAAGCATTATCATGGTGTCTTTGTCTGTCATGAAATGTTTGTAGTCATAACCAATGTGTGGTTCATGATGCTTAAGTGTCATGTGTATAAGCATTACATGTTGTCTTTGTCTGTCATCAAATGTTTGTAGTCATAACCAATGCGCGGTTCATGATGCTCAAGTGTCATGTGTTAAGCATTATCATGGTGTCTTTGTCTGTCATCAAATGTTTGTAGTCATAACCAATGTTTGGTTCATGATGCTCAAGTGTAATGTGTATAAGCATTATCATGGTGTCTTTGTCTGTCATAAAATGTTTGTAGTCATAACCAATGTGTGGTTCATGATGCTTAAGTGTCATGCGTATAAGCATTACCATGGTATCTTTGTCTGTCATAAAATGTTTGTAGTCATAACCAATGTTTGGTTCATGATGCTTAAGTGTCATGTGTATAAGCATTATCATGGTGTCTTTGTCTGTCATAAAATGTTTGTAGTCATAACCAATGTGTGGTTCATGATGCTTAGGTGTCATGTGTATAAGCATTATCATGGTGTCTTTGTCTGTCATAAAATGTTTGTAGTCATAACCAATGTTTGGTTCATGATGCTTAAGTGCCATGTGTATAAGCATTATCATGGTGTCTTTGTCTGTCATAAAATGTTTGTAGTCATAACAAATGTGTGGTTCATGATGCTTAAGTGGCATGTGTATAAGCATTATCATGGTGTCTTTGTCTGTCATTAAATGTTTGTAGTCATAACCTATGTGTGGTTTGTGGTGCTCAAATGTCATGTGTATAAACGCTATCAGTATCGTGATTTAGATGAGAGAAAGAAAGAGAATAACAACTCCAACTATGCAGGTTGCGTGAAGACGAGTTGTTATTGTTTTATAGATTGTTCGGCTCCTCTGATACTGTTTTCAACATTATATAGTATATACTCTGTTTGAACAAAAATAAATGAGAACATATGGCCCCATTGGTGCAAAAAGGTACCAAGTGCTGTTCAACATAATCGTCGGTAGTAGCAGTAGGAGAAGCATAATCACCGTCAGCAGCAGAAGCAGCAGCACCATCATCATAAAAAAAACGGTAATAACAATCACAACAACAGCAATAGTTCACAAAGACAATAGTGAATGGGATAAAATCCAGGCGCTATGACAAACTTCTTGCGCCATGACAAATTTCTTGCACTGTGACAAACTTCTTGCGCCATGACAAACTTTTTGCGCTATGACAAACTTCTTGCGCTATGACAAACTTCTTTGACAAACTTCTTGCGCTATGACAAACTTCTTGCACCATGACAAACTACTTTCGCAATGACAAACTTCTTGCGCTATGACAAACTTCTTGCGCCATGACAAAACGCTTTTCATAAAATTACACAGGGTTGTATACAAGAAAAAATATCTTTCATATGGTTTTCTGTGCGTATTGAAAGTTCCGTCCCTCGGGATAATCGTTCTTGCGGTAACTCGGTAGAGCTTCTTTACCAAAAATAATTGTTGCGAAAGCATATTCCATCCACAATCAAACACATAGAAGATACTTATATTACAAAACACATGCCTATATATACTCATTGACCCCGTTTTACTAAAGGATTTAAACATATCCAAATAAAATATTGAAAATGCATTTCATAACTTGGGCTACACTCCTAGGGTAGACTAAAATAGATGTTCCGCTTAAAATTGCAACATATTGAGTGCCGTATTAAAAGAGTCACGTGATTTCAGTTTGATCCAATATACAGGTTTATGTATAGTAAAGATTGTTCCATCTTATAAAGAGTTCTATTGACGGTGTAAAGGTCGTCAATCAGTATTTACGCGCATTCTATTCTTAGAATGGTGATTTCTTTTTTAAGTTTACCACTCCAATTTAAATATTGAATATGCCACGTTATGGTGAATTTGACATACTAAATCATTCAGATTTATTGTATTAATGATAATGAGATGCTTTTTAAACAAAAACTGCATTCAGTGACTACAAAGTTATCAAAGTTATCAACCTTGGCACCTGCTCAACATCAAATGCTCGCACATGGTACGCAACATTTAGGGTACCAGACAGTAGATGTGTTTGCTGTTTAACGATATTGAATGAGCCGTGGTTTAATTGTTGCACAGAGTAAATGTATTAACAAACATTTGCAGCGTGTTCTTGAATAATGAAGTTCATTATTGATCTTCTTTATGGAAGATAACCGTTAATCATTATCGTATATGATATTAATATAGGATTTTATTATAGTTTCTCATATTAGTTGTTTAATAGCACATTAGTTATGGTTATTACACATGTTCAACTTATTTAAAAAGCATTCATTCCGCTTTTATGACGATCCCGGTTAGCTTTATCGATGCGCGCCTGACTATCAATTCAGGGGTCGTGAATTCGAACACCATCCCGACCACAGCCAACGTGATGATCAATATACGACATTTCTCATAGACATTCATCTCTCACCACTGATTCAAGGCATCGAATAACATGATAATTCTCAAAAATGTTTGTCATTCATTAAACAAAAGAAATACCTCCAGATATGGTTATGCCGCTGTAACCTAGTTATGCAATTTCTGTTTTCGTGAGAGATACTGGGCTTCTGAGCGGCAATGCGCTGTTCGTAAACATACGCTGATTCTCCCCAGCTGATTCATTTAAATATACAACGGCTCTCCAGAGCACGGCGAAGACACAACACATAAGACTTATATACACATAGTGCAGATGGCTTTCATTGATCGACGACAAGTAAGCTAACTTTTTATGCATGTCTTGTGTGCTGGGAATTAAACTGTATCGTATTTCTAAAAAAAAATCCGCTTAAACCAGATATGTTCCATATAATAAAAATGAGTTTGCTATTTTCTTTTTATGACCTTATATCCTATCAGCATTTCTTGGAGGAATCTTTTTAGCAAATGCAATTGCGTTTGATATCGTTAATTTAAGTTTTTCTGTTTAACCAACTTGTAAAATGTGTACATGTTCATCAAATAAAATTGTTCATTTTCTCCTTTGGCAAGGCAAGATTTACTTATAGTTATGTGGATAATCGAGGTTTTCAACTATGTGACATGAATATGTTTATAGACTAATTATATACTCATTAGGGCTTAAAATCACTTTAAGTCAAATAGGAGTGTTGTTTTTTATTAAAGACAAATCATGTTCAAGAAAGAATAATGAAAAAAAAAGTTCCAACTTAAAAATATGTTGGTGTATTAAAGAGACTGATAACTCACAAAGACCTTGTTACATACATAAACATTTAATTTGAAGACTATGAAATGCAATTGTGTCATTGGACACAAACTTGAAACACGCTTTAATTAATAATGAGCCAAATTTATATTGACATGACTCGTTTTTATTTTGTCAGGACTTAAATTGTTTTGTCTCATTTAAAACGATATGATGTGATTGTAATACTTTAGAAAACATGCTTTTTTATGAAGGTCGTGCTAGTCAATCTAAAGCTTGCGAAAAATATAAGAAAAAAATTGATTTGTTAGGTTAATAAAATACTAATCTCTTTGCTTCTTACGTTCGAAACTAGTTTCACGACTGGTTAATATAAAACAATTTGAAGCGTTGACGCGTTCTCCCTCTGGGAGTGATCTGCATGGTACTCAGTCCAACTGTCTGGCTGTCAAGTGAAGTGTCATCAATGTGGCGGGATTGTTAATATGATAAAATATATAATCAACACAAGACGTATCATTCACAGGCCACTGGCACCAGAACCAGCATCGACACATGTAGTATATGTAACCAGTCTGGGCAACGAACCCAACTCTCTCGATTCGGTCCGTTAAATAGCAATTATTACGAGTATGCTGATTGGACAGTTACTTCAGGAAAAGTTTGAATAACGTCATAGTTTAGTAAGCGTTACATTGCTATGAATTGTGGGACAGGCATATAATTCCCGTCTTTTATTATTGGTGGTTAATAGACCTTATTTGGGAGATATCAGGTCAAAACATATGACTGTGTACTTTAAAACTAGGTAATAACGGGTGCACGCGACCTCGGTCTCTTACCCATCCCATCTCAGTCTTATCATCAGACGAAAGTGTGAACAAAAGTTTCTCCGTTAGATAATTCTCAAACAAATAAGGCAACATACAAATGTGTTTTTGCAGAAATCAGATATAAATGGTAGACGGAGGTAAGACAAAGCAGTCAGAGACTAATAATAGACGGAGGTAAGACAGATCAGTCAGATACTAATGATAGACGGAGGTAAGATAGATCAATCAGATACTAATGATAGACGGAGGTAAGACAGAGCAATCAGAGACTAATGATAGACGGAGGTAAGATAGATCAGTCAGAGACTAATGATAGACGGAGGTAAGACAGAGCAGTCATATACTAATGATAGACGGAGGTAAGACAGAGCAATCAGAGACTAATGATAGACGGAGGTAAGACAGATCAGTCAGATACTATTGATAGACGGAGGTAAGAAAGATCAATCAGATACTAATGATAGACGGAGGTGAGACAGAGCAATCAGAGACTTATGATAAACAAAGGTAAGACAGAGCAGTCAGTTTCGAGAAGAGTATTAAGGAAAACGCTAAACACCATATTATATTTTTCTGTTGCTTAATTTCAAATGTTTTCTATTATTTATAGTATACTAAACTTTACAGTAAGTCCCATCTAAACCCTTTGTTGCGTTTTCATATATATTGCAGCGTTGCGTTTTCATATATATTCCAGCGTTGCGTTGCGTTTTCATATATATATTCCAGCGTTGCGTTTTCATATATATTCCAGCGTTGCGTTGCGTTTTCATATATATTCCAGCGTTGCGTTTCATATATATATTCTAGCGTGGCGTTTTCATATATATTCCAGCCCAGCGTTCCATTTTCATGTATGTTAAGTGTAGGTATAATCATATTTTTATCTACATGCATACACAGAGCGCAGTTGAATGATTTTTTTCTCTCAGATTTTTTCGTTTTATCAAGAAAACATTTTTTGTGTACTTTATGTTATACTTGAATGGTGCATTTAGTAACATGTTCAAAAGGGCATGCATCAAGTTACTTACACATTAACTTCCGTTTTGAATGAGTTGAATCTTACAATATTGAAATGTGTTGTTTAAAGCATTTTTGTGAAAGAAAAATGCCAATCAATCAACATAAAATATCGAAATAGAAAATGATATTGGGAGTGTATTGTTGCTGTTGATCGATGTATTAAATTACTACCAATGTATGAATGCTGTGTCTGCATCATTTCACATGAATTATATTGAATGCAGTTGTCTATTTCTAGCTGGCAATCTGTCATAAAACAGTTTTAATATTGAATCTCGTGCTCCACGAATGCTATGAAATGCAGGCTATTTATCTAAATTTAATAACGTGAAAGTGGAAAATTGAACACGATAAAACGCTTATGTGCACCACAATCAAATTAAAGTTGGATACTTTATTTTGCATGTTAATATCTGATATTTTCGGACATGTTCACGCTTTAATTGCATCAAATGTTATACTATAATACATATCATTGATCTTCAGGAGATCCATTTTAAAATTAAAATAAGAAATTATTGATACAAAGCTCTGATTAAAGTCACCGAGCAATATTGCAAAATACTGTATGGCTTAATTATATACAGTTTAGATACAAACTGTCTAGATCATGCCTTCCGTGTAAAACGTCGCAAAAGCAACAGTTGCGGATAAATTGTACTCGATGAATATACAGTGAAACTTATTCTTCCAGTTTTATTTATTCCGGTAATGCAAAGTTGTTATCACCAACACACTATCATCATCAACATATCAAATAAGCTGTAAGTTAATCAAACTAACACTTATTTAAAAAATACAGCTATACCAGTTTAATGTCCGAAATACGTAGCAAATAGAGTCGACCGTCGACTAATAACATTTGGTGTATTTACTCTGGTTGTATAAAGGCAATATATTATTTCTATGGTCACAATACGTTTACAATTAATACGAATGGTCGTTTGTTTAATTTGGCGTTTACAATAGGACCACTCCTTTTGAACATAAGCATCTATCCAACATAGCAACGGCATAATTGTTTGATGTTGCGTGTCATATAGTTTATACAGTGTTATATAGTGTTTTATACATTGTTATATCGTGCTTATACAGTATAAAATCGTGTTTATAAAGTGTTATATCTGGTTTATACAGTGTTATATCGTTTTTATACAGTGTTTATTCAGTTTTATATCGGTTTTGTATAGTGTTTAAACAGTGTTATATCGTGTTTATACAGTGTGTATACAGTTTTACATCGTGTTTATACAGTGTTGTATCGGGTTTATACAGTGTTATATAGTGTTTATACAGTGTTATATCTGGAATTCTCCGTGTTAATGATTATAACGTGGTTGTCAGAAATAGGATGAGCAAGTAAAGTGAAACTCATAAACATAATATGCATTTATTCGTGTCGATTAGCTTATTATTAGGTAGTATATACGAGGTGCATTCAATAAATTATGTCACTAATGCCCTTCCGTAGAAACAATGTTGCGTAAGAACATGAAAAACTCATGCAATTGTTTGGGAATGTTGATTCAATACACCTGTGAATACGCAATTTAATCCGATTATAATTGATCAAGATATTTACTGTTGAAATATAGGCACTCATGTACAGTGGCTCATAATGAAACCCAAAATAAAAATAAAAATCAGAGCTCACATTAAAGCCCGAGTTTTTTTTTAACAGTTATCGCCAAAAGAGATTTATTCTGAATTGTGTCGTATACATGATAGTTCTACCGCAACATTAAGAACAAGTTTTCGTTGGGTTAAGACATTTAAGAGGAGGTCAGCATAGCCTGCAAGAAGTTTAACCACCCAGTTAGGCCTGTTGTTGCAGTAACAAAGAAAACCATTGGTGCCATTAGAGCTATGCTAGAAGAAAATGGACGGTATACTGTTTCCCAGATAGCTTATAGTCTAGGCATATCAGAAGGCACCGTACATCATATTCTAATTAACTGTTTGGAAATAAAGAAGCTTTGTGCTAGATGGAACCCCACTTGTCGATACCTGACCAAAAGGCCAAGCATTTAGATTGTGCTAAAATTCTTCTGAAAAAATGCAAAAAATGTAATCCTAGGAAAAATTCTGACTTGCTCACTGTGGATGAAACGCGGGTTTATTATTTTCAGCCCAAACGGCACACATAAATCAAACAATGGCTTGGTAAAAATCAGACTAGGCCGGTCATAGCAAAGAGGACAAAGAGCGCAAAGAAGGTTTTATACGAAATTTTCTACAATTCTAGTGGTACAATTCCTTGCAAAACGTTTTATCAAAATAAACGCCGTAGTAAAGGTTTGGAAGTCATACAGCTTATTCAAGAAAATGCTTCTGTACACAAAATTAAAAATGTACAGCCTTTCTTAGAACAAAAAAAATGTTATTTAGGTTGAACATCGGGAAAAAAGTAAGCATTACCGGCATTGACTGGCAACTAGATCGTTCCGCGTTTCTTTTCTTTTGTTGTATTAACAACGAACACATGCGTAGTCCGGTTGTCGTTGGGACTAAATGAATGAGAAAATTCCTAACAACACCATTTCTGAAACGTTTACGTTGACGTATGAAAAACAACAACAAAAATAAACTGTATGCGCAGAAATGACAATTTGGCTGTTATTTGCACAATTTTTAATTGTGGTTGACCTTTGAAGTAATGGATGAAATCGGATCGCAGGATACAGTCTGTCTATGGATCGAACTTGCATACTCTGGTGTGGGTGACCAACATTTTATTTGTTACACTAACGCCTCTGTGAGTTTGTAGACGTCAGAGTAGTATGACAATAAATCATATGTGGTATGACAAGATGAAGATATGTACTAGTCAGAAATATTCATGAATGTAATGCCTTGGGCGCGATTCGTCATAATAGAGTCACATTCCTGCCTGATAGTCGCAAAATCAACTAAAGTGCTGAAAAAACATATAACTTTTAATTTAATGACAATTGCAAAATGCAAATCCATTGTCAACAGTTCGGTTCAAAATGTTGGCAAAAAAGATATTCAGTAATCCACGATGCCTTTCAAAAAACAGCACTCAGTACTGGTTCTACCAAAAAATCGGGCACTAAAGTGGATCATATTAGCTCTGAGATTTTTTATACCATTCACATCTTGTTGCAGCCATACTTGTTAGAGGCCTGGTGGGTATATTTTTATTCACACGGTCTCATAACCCTGGTTTTGTCAATAGATGTTTGTAAGCAGAAAACCCAAATATCGTTTTATATGTCTGTATTATTCTCAGTTAAATAACTGTATGTATTGTGTGTATCTGTGATGTTGTTGTACTAGTACAGTTTACCATGTAAAGTAGAAATTTCAACATTCTTAGAAAATTAAATTATAATTTTCATATATCAAATTATAACGTCTGGCCTGTCAAAATCAAAAAAAAAATCTGCTTATATCAAAATATAATACGCTTACCGAGAATGTAATTTCATTCTACTTGTATCATGTAGTCGTTACAATAATCAATTATACGAATATACTCGACACACTTGACATCAATTCGCAACATTTTTATTTAATAATGCCAGACTCTTCTACCGCTGATTGCATGCCATACGTTACACTTTTCAATAATTTTATATTTGTATTCAATTTTCATACATTTTTTTATTGTAAATTGTTAATTGGTATTCTATATTTGCTCTTTTGTATCTAACTTTTTTTTATTTATATTGTATATTGTTTCATTTGTATTCTATATTTCTGATTTTTACTGTATATAATTTTTTATTTATATTCTATTATATATGATATATATTTATACCCAATTCTCCCCATTGGGTCTGTTAAATAGCAGCACACTTCGTCATATATATATATATATATATATATATATATATATGTCACAAATAAACCTTTCTGTTCGTAATGTGTTTACGTCAGAAAATCGTAAAATGTCTGACTGCCGAATGTCCTTGCATGTACGATGTACATAAACCATTATTATCATTAAAATATAATTTTTATTACTGTTATATTATAATCATAAATTATGATGTGAGCTATATTATAGGACTAAATTCATTTTGTCAGTATTTATGCATATCCGGAGGACTTTATGTAAGATTTGCGCGTAAATTATTTACAATATAATTGATTACAACGTGTCTGATATGTCTATTTGCTGCTGTTACACTACTGAATTAACCAATAACATGAACATATATTCATGCGTTTGCACTGCGATATGCAACAACAGGAGATAGACACGTTTTGCATACTGTCGATAATGCGTGATACATGGACAACATTTACATCTAACATAAACTTACCAAGCCTGAAACTATATGTAATGAAGTGAAGTAGTCTATCGACAATCATATCTAGCTAAATGCGTTCCCTATCTTTCATTACCGGTACTTGTCTAACGAATATATAACTTGTATTGAACACATCAAAGTGTCACATAATACACTGCGGAGGAACGTCGCCAGCTTGCCGTGATACAATGCTTACAAATGGCATGATTGGAAGATTAGATCTTGCAAGTTCGTGCGTGTGGATCAGATGGTTTCCATTGATCGACGACAAGCAGATTTACTTAATATTCATGTTTAGTTTACCGGTGATAAGCTCGGTATGTATCAGACAATATACTACCCGTATGTTGCACAGTCTGGATACGTTTCAAACAACATCGCGACAAAACTAACCCAGTTTATGAACAAAGAACTGCAATCGTTTTGAATATTATAAAGAACACGCATTTGTACAGAGTTAAATAATATACACTTTTTTACGAATTACAAAGGAGACAGGCGAGCGCAGGCATGATAATTTGTGTCAGTAAAAATCGACTTTTTGGGGAAAATGGTGAATAACATATTTCTTTTATTCATCAGAATACTTCCGAATCTACCGCCAATTGGAACCAAGACGAAAACTTCAAACTTCCTTGCATTGTGTCGCAAGTAACGGAGGCTAAACAGTATTTTTTTGAAATTGGATGCTAAAGCGAACAATTTTAAACTTTGCTATACTATAAAATTTAGGAGCAGGGAAATCCTGCCTCGGCACTGAACACGAATTCGTTTCTATTAATATATATATATTAAACTTTATCATAAAATGAGAATAACATAAAACGTTTTTTATTTGTCCATAATATTATTTACTTGTATTTGTTTTCGTATTTGTTAATTTAAATATTTTCTTTGGCATATCTAATCATGATTGCTTTATCACAACTGACTCCAACCACGCATTATGTTCTATAAATTAACACCATATGAAAGTGGTGTTCAGTTTTCCAGATTTACAATGAAAATGAATGTAGTTTGATAATAAAATTACATGATATTGAGTATAAACTCAAACTTACTATGATTATTAGTTTGTAACCTAATTCAATATTGAAAGTACCATAAAGTTTTTCTGTATGAACCGTGTTTGCGGTGGTTTATCTGCATGTACCGTGTTTGCGGTGGTGTGTCAGTATAAACCGTGTTTGAAATGGTGTGTCTGTATGGACCGTGTTTGCGATGGTGTGTCTGTATGGACCGTGTTTGCGGTGATGTGTCTGTATGGACCGCGTTTGCGGTGGTGTGTCTGTATGGACCGTGTTTGCGATGGTGTGTCTGTATGGACCGTGTTTGCGGTGTTGTGTCTCTATGGACCGTGTTTGCGGTGGTGTGTTTGCGGTGGTGTGTTTGCGGTGGTGTGTCTGTATGGACCGTGTTTGCGGTGATGTGTCTGTATGGACCGTGTTTGCGGTGGTGTGTCTGTATGGGCCGTGTTTGCGATGGTGTGTCTGTATGGACCGTGTTTGCGGTGGTGTGTCAGTATGGACCGTGTTTGCGGTGGTGTGTCTGTATGGACAGTGTTTGCGGTGGTGTGTTTGTATGTGTATGTATCATGACATGTGGTTGTAACATCTAACGTAGTGAGGTCGCACTACAAAATATATCTTAATACTGTATTAAGACAGATATTGTAGTGTTGTGGTGACTGTATTCTGTGACTACTGGGCTTTCTTTTGGAGCTTTCCTATCTTATATAGTAAACGCCATGATATGGTTAGACATTATTTGGAGACATTTCAATAATTTGAAAATGCAATAACCAAAAGAGGGTGTTAGCGGTAGAAAGAAAACTATATATCATAATCAACATAAACTTGAATTTATGTCATGGTGATGATTAATCGGATGCTTCCACCAACTTATATCAACAAGGCCATAATGGTGATCAATAAGTATATTGTGGAAGATTGGCGAGATATGGTTTTTCTCAAAAGGATTCCATTATTTCCATTAAATATTGATACAACATATAACTGGCTATTATTGAGAGGATATCACTATCACTATTTCTTGTCATATCTATTAACAGTATAAACTATTTGATAAAATGAAACCTTGGAAAAACGGAAGGCAACTAAGACAAGCAAATGGCAGACCGTTTTAAATATACTATACCCTGCAGGTCCCATAGCAACGGTTTAAACAATAGTCTATTAAAATAACCTTTTTAAATTCTTCCTTCCTTATCCAGTAAGACATTATACTGAATGACTGTCAAACGAAATTGACTAGAATCCAAACTCTAAGCTTTGAAATAAACAAGCGATAACCTCAGAGCGAACAAAAGTGCAAATTATCCCAGTTCGCAAATGAAATATCGACTTAGAAATTTCAATTCTAAATGAAGAAAATAAACCACCAATAACAATAGTCATTGTTAAACATGTTGAATTAAAGCATTACACCACATCATTAAGTCATATTGCACAATCGCAATATTCATATTAAAATCTTCAACAATTAGCACTGTCAGAGTAATTTTAGTCATTTATTATATCAAATACATAGGTAGACATGATGCATTTAATGTATACAGAAAATTGAAAATTAACATCAGAATAAGAGTGACACATACACTTTAGTATAACAGAAAAGATTGTTCCAAACAACTGTTTCTTTTATCATCGCTGTTTATTAAATGCAAACGCTAATCTACTTTTTCGTCAGTGCTTTTTACTTCAGAATCTAATGTGTTTTATAATTAAAATTGTTTCTATTCAGAATAATACCCACGTGTGCTTAATCTAATTCAAGAATAGAGATGTAAACTAGGCATTTGTGGTAGCTTTGCACACCATGAGATTATTGTTTTAAGTCCTGTTAACTTTAAGATTGAAACATATAGCCGAACTGGTAAAAGAAATTTGTGATAGAGGTTGTCGAATAGGATATGTTCAACTATGTGTCTCATGACCTTGCCAATGCGTTATGGTCAGGTCTTCGGTTCATCAGATGAAATACATTATATTTCCATAAAATATAGCTCTTTGAATAGAGAATGTGAAGACGACTGATACAATTCTCTTAGTGAAAAAACATCAAGACATAAGTCAAATTTTACAATAAGAACAGAAAAACAAAGACATTCATACTCATATTGATTTCAATACAATAGAAACATGGGTTACCGCCTTGAAAAAGTCAGGAACAAGACAAACAAAAAAGGAGCTTAAAACCTGGGCTGCGTTTTGCAAAATAACTTACGATAAAAATCGCCGTAAGTCAATTTGACAAATTCATGTTGTTTGTTTAAATTATGATCGACATTTAAAATGATTATATTTCCAGAAAATATATATATATATTTTTTTGCATAGTTTTAGCAAATTTGGATTCATTTCGATGAATATTAAAAATAACATGAATAAGTGTTGGTGTATGTTTACGACGATTCGTAAGTTGTTTTGTGAAATCAACCCTTGGTTTATGGATGTACCTCACACCGCTCTCACCCGTCATCCTATCGTTATAAACTTATAAGCTGACATAGACTGTGACTCAAACTTAAGCAAATCACACAAAATATGATCCTGTTAAAAATGGCACCGACGCAAGTATTCGGATTCTATTGCGAGATTTTATTTTTGAACTGTTCCATTAGAATTATGGTTGTTTGTTTTTCATCTTAATCGGTTGATAAGTCTATCACTCTCAAGTTTTCTTTATGATACTCAGCCAATTTGTACCTTAGAGAATGCTTAGGAATGCTATGTTGAAATATATGTATCAAAAATGAATAATTCACACATAACTGAATATGATGGGACTTTAAGCTGCAAACCAGACTTGTTTGATTAAAATAACAGACACATATTGAGTTGTCTGGCAATAGGAACTCTAAAAGATGTCACTGTGTCACGTATTATGTGAAGTTCACTTTCTGCAGCATTACCTTTTCTCATTTCCGATGTGAGATTTCCATCGATTTCTAACCAGGCGCTGTATTTAACGATGTACTGCTGGATATCGATGGTGTCAAATGATACGGTTGACAACACAACTGAGGCAACAGAAATAGTTTATGTTATTGCCATATTTAAGGTAGTTAGCGGCGCTTCTATCGGATTATTTTAATATATGGCGTGAATTATCTAAAAACTGTGCACTTTTACAATGAAGTATCCTCTTTCGTTTTAGCTTTGGTTTTTAAACAGTCCTGCAGAATCTCGTTAACAGCACCCCCTAGCAGTGCGTGTTTTCCGGACAATTTTCACCGTTTTATCCTTATAAACTTGTAATATTGATTGAAAATTGCGTTTAATAACATTATTATATTACTTAGTTTATTTCCTATGATAAGATTATAACTTTAATAATGATTAAACGCAATTTGTGTTTCCGTTACATCTAATCATATTACCGGGTTTGATAAAAAAAAGCGGATTGAAAAACAACGAATTTTGAACATTAAAAGATGAATGTGCGAAAACGCTCTTGTACAAGTTCTTCAATTTCATATGTGTTAAACTGTATGTATTTCACTACAATATGATAATAAAAAGAGTTTTCACGCTAGTCTTTTCATAAATTTGAATTTAAATTAAATATGTAGCACTTAAAAACACGACATTTTATCAGCAAGAAAGTTATAATCTTATCAAAGAAAATATAAATTATGTAATTAACTAATGCTATTGAAATCAATTTGGATTAATATTGATTATTTTTCAAGGAAAGAAACAGCGAAAATCGTTCGAAAAATACGTACCGCCAAGGGAGGGGGCACTTTTAGCGAGAAAAATGCGGTACTATATTAAATAAAATAAAACTAAGACGAGAGCCGATACTTCGTAGATCAATTGTACAGATTTTTTTATCAATTACGCCAGATGTAAAAAAATCAGACAGGAACGCAGCTAAACTACCCTAAATAGGTTTTTTTCATATAAATAACACCCATCCTTCTATTCATACAAACATAATCTGGAAGATATGCAGTTAACAACTAAGTAAATGTTCGATTGGGTTAGTAAATATTTAAAAAAAGTACACTTAAAAACGATCACGATTCTGAATTATATACATATTATTATTGACTCTCAAATATTTTACCAAAGAACAGATACTGAGTTTTTAAACAAATATTATAACATCCCTTTGGACTAATACACTTTAAAATGACTAATAATATTTAACATTGTGCTTCCAATGCGGGATAAATTGAATTGATTTGAAATGATTAACGCAAAGACACTACTTTCAACTACGATACTTAAGAAGATCATGTATTGAAATGGCCAGTCGTAAAACATGACCAATTGAAATTATAGACCAAAACTGTGATATTTGTTATGGCATGTTGTAAGCTTCTATTTAATCAAAAAGTAAGGTAGTTCGTCACTTTGAAATGTCACTTTGATTACACTTGATAAGTTCTAATACGTTTTGTAAAAGTTGATATATGAATACATGTTCACTTTTTATCAATATTTATAAACATGTCCTTTAATAGTTGTTAGGCGTCATATTAACATTTTAGACATATGGTCGTAGAACATTATTAGAATAAGCTAAAAACGAGTTTTGTGATGTGTTTTAAGCAACGTATGAAATACAGGACGTAGTAAGAAATTGCTTATAATGTTTGTCGTTTATTACGTTACAGTGCTCAACTCAAGAACTTTTCCCTTTAAATTAAACTATAGTTTATCAGTTCAGTTTTCAAATTAAGTTAAGCAAATCTCAATTTCGACGACATATTCAAACATATGACAATATCTTTTCATGTTTACTTTCTATGCTTCGATTTATAAATAGTGGATGTTGTTCGGTCATATATTTGTTTCTATAATCAAACATTATATATACACACCTTCTACAGGTGTTGAAAATTTATTGCGCGTAAACAAATTAATGATTGATTGCATTGCTTCATTCATTTTGAAATCCCAATAGACAAGTTTTTTTTTATAAAAGGCGTTAGTAATACGTAAATTATATATGTTTCATGAATATTGTCAATGCAAAATGTGATGATTAAATAATATATTTATAGAAAAAAGGAATGTATTGGGGGAATCATGCTATTTTTTAAAAGAAACGCTTCTATCTGCATTTTATCCCACACACTCCGCCGTCCGAGCCAGAACATTTACATATAAACATACCAATACCACCGTATATGGATTTTTTAAATCACATCAATCAACTAATCATTGTCTTGAGCAGGTACACTTATTGTTTTATGATGAAAGTAGTAGTGTTAAAAGTAATGCTAAACACCACAAAATTACCCACACCCACCTTTAGTGATTATAAGATATATTGAAAACAACATTGTCAACACAAACCTTCAAGATATGTATGTATCCTTGATAGGAATTAAATATAAATAATTCGCTTTCCATTTGAGTGATAATATGTTAAATGTTAATAAACACTTGTGATAAAAATGGCAATTAACAAAATCGTATTTGTATTATTTTGAATAGTATGAAAAACCTTCAAGATCGACAACAGGAAGTAACTAACCAAGACAGAACATAACCAAGACAGGACGTAACCAAGACAGAACATAACCAAGACAGGACGTTACCAAGACAGGACGTAACCAAGACAAAACATAACCAAGACAGGACGTAACCAAGACAGAACATAACCAAAACAGACCGTAATCAAGACGGAACATAACCAAGACAGAACATAACCAAGACAGGACGTAACCAAGACAGGATGTAACCAAGACAGACCGTAACCAAGACAGGAGGTAGCCAAGACAGAACATAACAAATACAGAACATAACCAAGACAGGACGTAACCAAGACAGAACATAACCAAGACAGGACGTAACCAAGACAGAATATAACTAAGATAGAACGAAACTAGGGCGGAAACAATAATTGACTCGGTTTAATTGTGTCTGTTGATCCGAAATAATAAATACCCCCTTCTCTCCCCTAGCATCAGCTTAAGCAAAATCCTATATTTGTGCAACCCTGAATGTTCTCGGTGACTCGAAAGGACCAGAAATAATAAGATTTTTATCGGCCGCCACACGCGCAGTCAACACTATCGGATTATTCTAGCTAGTCTGTTTTTTATATCCTCATAGTTTATGGACTAAATCAGAAACTTTAAGTATTCAACATGTTAGTGTCATTATTACCATTTTCATTGCAAGTACCATATTATCCAATAATGACTACATTGTGTATGCTCAGTTAATCTACAAATATAATCGTGTTATTTTAAAATTACCGCAACGCCAGATAACATCGTTTGTGAATAATTCACTTTGACTCGCGTTCTCGGTGTTATTTTTCATTCGGGTTACATCTCTGAAGATACGTTTAATTTACGACTGTTACATTTCCCAGATATTGATAATGCAATAGAAGAATGTATTAAAGAAGAATATGCAGAGTTTAGTGGATTAAAGGCAGTAGATGCAGACTGAATAAGACAATCAGGTTATACAGAAAATATTACCATATTTTCTCGTACTTATATGTTCGTAATACGTATACATCAATATAAGAATTGTATTTAATCATAATGTTATATAGGGCATGTACATGCTGCCACATTTGTAAATAACCAAGTACGATGTTATTTTAAGGTGTAGATGACGGGGGAAGAGCAAGGTTTGATAGACCGTTAAACCAGACGAAGGCTCCACATTGACTCTTCTGCTACTCGCCAATTCAAGGTAGGCGGTTTCAATAGTAACATAATCAAAGCACTTTATGCATGTGTGATTAAGTTTTTGGAAATAAATATGATTCTATATTTGGAAACAAATATAGAAGATAGGTTATAGTATACTGTGCACTGTTTGTATTGTCTTCTTGTACAATCGATAATGCATAAAACTGTTGATCAAGGGGTCATGAGTTCGACACCCCCTCGGGCCACCGCCTCTTTGATTATTTGTCATGAACAGGGGCAATATCTATGGCATTGAATAGTTAACCATTAACATACGGGTAAGTAGTCAGTGAACCAGGAACGATGATGCGCTAGTCTCCGTTATATAACTTAATTACTGTTGCAAAAGAAACGCCGCAAAACCGCAATACAAACGAACTAACGTGTAAAACAATAGTTTGAAACATGCATTTTGTATATGTTTGTTATTGTAAGATAAGGACTATAAAACATACAACTCGTATAAAACACTTGGTTCCGTGGACGAATGGTCTTAATGGTGTGCCAATATCATTAAACCTCCTACCGTCAGATTGGATACACAAATAAGTTCAAATATTTTACCTTAGAAAGTTTAAGTACCTGAGTAAGATCGGTGGTTGTACGGTTAGGTCTATATTTGCCAATCAGACTGGTTAGTATATACAACATATGTTGTGTGGGATGTTGCACTAAACTCACGAACATCAGAAACATTTCTGTGGTATGTTCTTCGTGTTGTGGCCGAGTGGCCTTTAATGTTGTATCAATATAATTAAACCTCCTACCGCCAGAATGGCGAACCCAGCGCATTAAACCTCCTACCGCCAGAATGGCGAACCCAGCGCATTAAACCTCCTACCGCCAGAATGCCGAACCCAGCGCATTAAACCTCCTGCCGCCAGAATGGCGAACCCAGTGCATTAAACCTCCTACCGCCAGAATGGCGAACCCAGCGCATTAAACCTCCTACCGCCAGAATGGCGAACCCAGCGCATTAAACCTCCTACCGCCAGAATGGCGAACCCAGCACATTAAACCTCCTACCGCCAGAATGGCGAACCCAGCGCATTAAACCTCCTACCACTAGAATGGCGAACCCAGCGCATTAAACCTCCTACCGCCAGAATGGCGAACCCAGCGCATTAAACCTCCTACCGCCAGAATGGCGAACCCAGCGCATTAAACCTCCTACCGCCAGAATGGCGAACCCAGCGCATTAAACCTCCTACCGCTAGAATGGCGAACCCAGCGCATTAAACCTCCTACCGCCAGAATGGCGAACCCAGCGCATTAAACCTCCTACCGCCAGAATGGCGAACCCAGCGCATTAAACCTCCTGCCGCCAGAATGGCGAACCCAGCGCATTAAACCTCCTATCGCCAGAATGGCGAACCCAGATCATTAAGCCTCCTACCGCCAGAATGGCGAACCCAGATCATTAAACCTCCTACCGCCAGAAAGGCGAACCCAGCGCATTAAACCTCCTACCGCCAGAATGGCGAACCCAGCGCATTAAACCTAGCGCATTAAACCTCCTACCGCTAGAATGGCGAACCCAGCGCATTAAACCTCCTACCGCCAGAATGGCGAACCCAGCGCATTAAACCTCCTACCGCCAGAATGGCGAACCCAGCGCATTAAACCTCCTACCGCCAGAATGGCGAACCCAGCGCATTAAACCTCCTACCACCAGAATGGCGAACCCAGCGCATTAAACCTCCTACCGCCAGAATGGCGAACCCAGCGCATTAAACCTCCTACCGCTAGAATGGCGAACCCAGCGCATTAAACCTCCTACCGCCAGAATGGCGAACCCAGCGCATTAAACCTCCTACCGCCAGAATGGCGAACCCAGCGCATTAAACCTAGCGCATTAAACCTCCTACCGCTAGAATGGCGAACCCAGCGCATTAAACCTCCTACCGCCAGAATGGCGAACCCAGCGCATTAAACCTCCTACCGCCAGAATGGCGAACCCAGCGCATTAAACCTCCTACCGCCAGAATGGCGAACCCAGCGCATTAAACCTCCTACTGCCAGAATGGCGAACCCAGCGCATTAAACCTCCTACCGCCAGAATGGCGAACCCAGCGCATTAAACCTCCTACCGCTAGAATGGCGAACCCAGCGCATTAAACCTCCTACCGCTAGAATGGCAAACCCAGCGCATTAAACCTCCTATCACCAGAATGGCGAACCCAGCGCATTAAACCTCCTACCGCCAGAATGGCGAACCCAGCGCATTAAACCTCCTACCGCCAGAATGGCGAACCCAGCGCATTAAACCTCCTACCGCCAGAATGGCGAACCCAGCGCATTAAACCTCCTACCGCCAGAATGGCGAACCCAGCGCATTAAACCTCCTACCGCCAGAAAGGCGAACCCAGCGCATTAAACCTCCTACCGCCAGAATGGCGAACCCAGCGCATTAAACCTCCTACCGCTAGAATGGCGAACCCAGCGCATTAAACCTCCTACCACCAGAAAGGCGAACCCAGCGCATTAAACCTCCTACCGCCAGAAAGGCGAACCCAGCGCATTAAACCTCCTACCGCCAGAAAGGCGAACCCAGCGCATTAAACCTCCTACTGGGTGTATGGGCAGTCTAGCGCAGTTGAATTACTTTTTATAAGTATGTTTTACAATATCTGCGTACATGTGGTGGTTGTATTCTGAGTTATTCCTCTACCATTGAGAATGGTAAACAAATACAATATAGAATGTGTGGAATATTGCGTTAAACGTCATCGATACAACGATATGATTATTATGTTGTGAGTAAAATACATTGCATGAAATATATGACCAATTATATCAATAAAGATGTTTACTTTTCAGTGCGACAGGCCTATCCACCGAAAAGAGACCGACAAATGCATCAATGTCGAATAATATCTTAGTAGTATGTATTTTACACCGTCACACCAGTTGCATTATTATGATTGTTTTTAATAGAGCTTTTACTATTATCATAATGCAAAATCATGGACCTAGGCCCTGAAATATCCATTCGATCAAAAGACTATTTGAAACTATTGGCTGTGTTTATGTGATTAAATTGCTAGTAAACATATACAATACATAAAAACACGATGGAATACTTTGCAATAGAAGAGAAACTGCCTCAATGTTTGGGAATTCGGTTCAAAGCCGGGTCATGCTAAACTCATTACTTTTGTAGCAACATAACCTGATGCTAGGCATAAAGAGTTATAGGACTGTTTGGCTTCAGGGGTCGTATTCTCCAACCATTCTTGGGAATATTCTTAGACTTGAGCTTGAAAGTCCGTATTTCAACCTTAGATTTTTAGTTTACAATGACAAATAGAATAATTGTGAGAGTTCATTTGACTATATTTTAGGTGTCTATACATGCTTGCATATTATGGTATCAAAATATGGTCTCTAAAAGTAGTTTTTGAAATTCATTCTTGAATTTAAGTCTAAGAATATTCTTAAGAATTGTTGATGAATACCACCCCAAGTGTACTGCAGACACCATAATGAAATAAATGTAGCATTGTTAATAACGCAATAATGATGTTAAACACCGTAAAATACAATATACCGGCTCATTTAGTAATATATTGTTTTTCATTACGAAATTGTTATTCTATTGATTTTAATTTTCTCATTTCAGTGAATGTTTTCAAGCTTTATATCAATAACTAATTTTGCTTTTCAATTTGAGCTTGTCGCACTTCTAAACGGGTTGACGAGATAAAACAAAATGTTAATCCAATTTGTTTGGTGTTATTTTTCTTTCGGTTTCACAATTTAGAAATTAATATTTTCGGCACATTGATTACAACTGACGACAGCATGACCTTATCTTCGTACCCTTTACATTATGCAAACACAATTCAGGAGCAATGCTCAATTTGCACGCTTCACAATAATGGTAGCAGTTTAATAATCAAACAACATTATATGTGTGGTATTACAATTTTACAATTTCTAGTAAAGTTTTTGGTTCTTAGTATTTAAGCTATTGTTATATATCATATTAATGTTTATTATTCAGTTAATCTTTTTCGATAAAGTAACTAGCTCTACAGCTAAAACAAAGAAAAACTATCGTAAATACACAGTTTTCTTTACCCTTGCACTTTGCGCGTAACATTTTGGCAAGCAAGAATAGGCGATTATTTTGTACATTCGTGCAGTAGTCAGCATTTGTTCACAATGCTGTTGTCCAAGTACGTTTGAGTTGAATTATTCCGCAAGCATACTCTATAGAAACCCATGGCACTGTCCGTACCGAAATGACAAACTAAATCAGTGTCAATGTGCTGTTCATTGACCGGTTGTATTCCTCGTAGACGATTGTTGTAGACTTTTGACGATTGGAGATAAGATGATTATATGCCGAATGTTGATTTCTTGCAGACAATTTTTGTATATTGTTGTCGATCATACAGACTGCTGGTTAATGATGATGATGGTTCCCAGCGAACACATAGTGATTCCTAATGTTTGGTTTCCGCTGATACTGAGATGATTCAAAACGACCCTTTATAATATCACGTTGATGTTTAAAGTAGAGGCGATCGTGACCAACTTTGGTTAGGGCTTGCCCAGGTGACAGCCGCCCGCAGAGTGATGACCCTTTCGCAATAATTATTGTCACAACTGTTATATACTGACCATGTAATGGCGGTTCTTCACACCCGTGCGTTCGTTTTGAAAGCTATCAATTTTCTCCAATATATATCATTTTCTATTAGTAGGCACGTGCTCAGTACTCGACCAATTGTCATACATAAATAAAATAAACTTATTTATGGTACAAAAATATCTGTCCAGCAGATGACGTAACATTCACAGTTAACAATCACCACCACAAACACAATCAATACATCAATACTAACCATCTCATAATTAGTATGCACATTACAAACATACAGTAACAGCAGTGATAACAATGTCTACTTACTACAAATAAACAGTAACAACAGTGGTAATAATGTCTACTTAGTAAATTATATCTGACAAATTGATCTCTTGGAAAACCAGAACATAAGCAATCTAAAGAAGAACTAACGCTCTCGGTTTTATAAAGTCTGTTCATGAGAAGAAATAAAGCATACAACAAACCTGACGCCCACGAACGGCGTCAGGTTTGTTGTATGCTTTATTTGTGTTTTATTCTAGAGTATCACTGAATGCACTGCATGATTCCAAGGAATCAAAAAAAAAAACTGACTCATAATATGGGGTCAAAGTGTAAGGTGGCCACATAGAACGTAGATTGTGGGAAAGCGTCTAGTAAACTAAGAAAAAAGAGAAGAAAAAAACTCAATTCAGAATCGCTGTGAGTTCAGTGACTTATGTAAAATTGCTTAGCAAATAGAATGACGATGTTCAAATCAAATTTAGTTCAATCAAAATTAATGATCACAAACATACAACTGGAGAAATGGCATTCAAATGCTATAACAACCATAGCAGCTTCAATTAAATAACACGAGATGTAAAGAAAAAATATAATAAGACAAGACACAGTGTTTGGCGTAAAATGCAAATGTCATTGTTTAAATACTTTGCTGTTGTAATGGATACATCCGACAAAAACTATTCCTTCTATAATCAATTTGATTTGCATATTTACAAGTATTGTATCGTTGGTCAAATAGTTGCAGGGACGTTTACTACAATTCAACCAACAGAAGTCTTTAGCGTTGGAAGAAATGATGAAAAACATATCATATACAACATCAGAACATGTTCCATGTTGTATATTGATTTGGCACATAGCGATGACAAATGGGATATTTCCGCCAATTTATATCAACAGGGCGAGAATTGTTAACCGTAATCAATAAAACAATAAAAAAAATGACAAGGTGGAAAATAATCAAGATATCTAAAAAAATCATTATTGTTTCCCAGGGAGACCTTAAATATGTTGAATACAAATTAGTTGTTTCAAAAGCTGGTTAAGTGATTTTTCGTTTTTTTGGTGCATGTGCATAATTAATAGTTTCCATCGACCGTCTGGAATCTATTTCACCGGTATATGTATATATTAGTGCGATCTACACAATTCCAAATCATTTAAAAACAGTTGTGCTTCATTCTAAAGGCGAATGCAACCGAACATATGTTTTGAGATAATCCGGAAATGTGTAGATCGCACCGCATAGTGTATCAGTGAAAGCTTTTGTATTAGTGGCATTTTATTAAATTTCATTTATTTTTACTGCGATTTTAAGTTAATTCATAAATGATGTTTAATTGTTACCTGGCAGTTATTATCATAACTATTCACAGTATGTAATGCAATAACGCAGACAAGAAAAAAGGAGATTCATTTTATTGAATGTTTTCATGAGCGGTTATGAAATTTGCAACAACAATTACACCCATATCAACAACTTTAGCGGTTTTTTTTCTATTTTCGAAGAACTCCAAATTACCTCCATAATTCCAAGGAACCTAAAATAACAATAACTCAAGTTAACTAATAGCATGTCTGTGTCAGTTTACACACCTACTTGCATTATTTAATGAAATGACCTTGTATTATAATTGCTTTTTTTTTAATCGAATATATTAAAAAATAATATATAAACAACCCATACAACACAATTCTGGTGATAAATGCACCCACGTTTACTATCCCCAGGCCCGATCATGAATATTGTATAGTCGTATCTGATACAGTAGTCATTTTATAACAAAACAATTGTAAAGATATCCTGTTTACATTTTATCGGAAAAATATTTGGCGACCAATGTCTACAGATATCGGATGATAAGTCGATAAATGCCAAGCTCTGATTATTTTTGTCATATTTGAGAGTTTATCGGATGGTTAATTTTGTGTTAATGCAAAACTAGTAAGAAATAGAAAACATATCACATGATAGAACAAACTGAGACTTTAAACAGCTGCCAATCATTCCCGTTTAACTAGAATAACCGAAAAGCATTGTGTTGACTGGGAATAGAAACTCTAAATTGTGTCACATATTGTTTTAAATTTTACCGCATTACCATGTTCATTTTGAGATCGCCATCGATTTTTATTATAGCGCAGGAACAGGTTTCAGATGATGCGGTTGACAACACAGTTGAGGCAATTTAACAAAATAAAACATTATTTTCTAGGAATTTGATATTTAAAAGGTTGTCTATCAATAGTTGTGTTCATCATTGTTTTTAGGTAACTAACACTTGAATAAATTTAATTGCCATTCGTTTATTACCGGTAACCCGAAGGTTTGTTAGTGTGCCTTCTTTTGAATTCAGTCGAAGATGGCAGCAGAAATATTTCCGAACTCATCATGTATATAAAATACCCCCATAAAATCACAAACAGGGCAACATTGACAGATGTATGGTGTAAAATTTTGATATACTAATGTCAATATATAAGTGTATAAAACATACAAGTATGTTACACTTCGATGTATTGATATATTTACCGAACTCGTCACCATTGAGTCCACAGTCTTTCCGTATGTCAAGTAACAAATCAGGAAAGAAGTAAAGTTTACTGTAAAAGGGGCGAATCACCTCACACGTAAGTACTGCAAAATAAAAGGATTATCAGACTATTTTCATTTTTTGATGTGTACATTAGAAAATAACTGAAACTGGTAATAACCAATATCTAGATAAGTTGTAAATCACATTACAAGAAAAGGTAAAGTAAATGTATGTTTCATCAGCTACATTTAATCTAAATAATGTTTAGCTATTCTGACTTCACGCATCGATCGGAGAACTACTACGCTTCCTAATCTCGCTTCGAGACGCTAACACCAACATCGTGCGGTGCTAAATACTTATGTAGGCGATTGGTTTAGTGAAGTCTGATACGTTAAGATAACTCTTGGTTAGTAGAAGTGGTTACTGTACAGCAGTTATTTCCCTTACATTACAACCATTCTACAATATTATCTGTGTAAAACACATAACTGTCATAAATGATAATAAATAGTGGTATTGTCTACATCAACGTTTTACAGAACAGAGCAGGATTTATTCAGTTGTAATATTGTATTTTAAAATAACTAGTTGATCAATAAGTTACAAATATGGTAGGAAAAAATATATTAAAACATAATTTACTCGTAATACAATCAATCTGAAAATGCAATTTAATAGCTTTCAAAATATAAAATTCATGATATTGTACTACATGTATTACTGCAATGTTGGTATCATCTTATACTAATATTAATCTCAACATGTGGACATATAACCACTCTTAAACCCTATACCTATGGCCGTAAATCAATAGGGAGACATCTATCTGAAACACCATACTTAAGAACGCATTAAGTACCATTTTGAGGTTATGATATCTTTTAAAAAGACAAATACAAATTTTTTAAACATATCAATAAAAACTGATGGAAATCATTTCGTTTTTGTTGCATGTAATAACAAATGTGCAAAACATGATGCATTAGATTTTTATTGATTTCCATTATTGTTGACAGACGACAGTAGAAGTGCCAAACTTTCCCGTACTTTCCTTATTAATTTCCTCCAATTGGAGAGTAATCGTTAACAACAACGCAAATATTAAATCAGAGTTCATGCTCAGCTGAGTCAGACCAATGGTCTGTTTGTAATCGCATCTCAACTTTCATTCTCAGCTGAGTTAAAGCTCAAGTTTAATTCTTGTCTTAAGTTTGAGATTGAGTTTTCGAGATACTGGTGACGGATACCTGATTCATATATATAAAAAAGTTATATGCCACTCAAAATAAAATAAAAAGAAAGCATTAGTACATTAAGTCGAAAATTGCGCCCCAAACAATAGACAATAACATCCTTGTAATACTCTACCGTTATTCAAATATCCAAAATATGTATTCTAAATAAGTATATTTAGGCAGTTTATGGTAAAAAGAGGATCTCAAACGAGTGCTCATCTATTATTGTATTTTTAAACTAGTTTGATAATTAAATAATAAATGAGCATGAATGTAATGTTCTTTTTATCACATAACTCAGAAATAGTACATTTATTATTTATTTAACATATCATGTCTTTGAGGAACGAGAAAACGTCCGGTATATTTGTTTCCGTCGTTCGTCGTATGACATAACGTCTCTAAAAACGCCATTTATATATTCGGAGAAATCGGGACGTAGTTCAGCAATTTACCTACCAGAGCCAATTTATACGGAAAACACCGAACGACGAATCGGAAGTGATATTACAATAGGTTAATATAAAAAAATAATTATGTCATTTATTACCCTCCTGCACTGTAAAATATGTGATAAACTGTTATTGTCATGAGCGTTGTAGCAGAGTGGAACTCGTTAACAATGGACGTATATTTCAAGGTAGGTTTAGTTCCAAAGGAAAGCAGGATGTTTTTCTTAAAATCCATTTAAGACATTTCAAAGTTTTGATTTGCGTTTTTGATCATTTTAATGAAATTCGGCTTTGCAATGAGATATCTGCGATATCTTTGCACGTCACTGAAAGCTGTTTGTACTTAGTTTCTGTGATTTTCACCCTCGGACAGTACATACCTTTTAAAACCAATGATTGCTGATACCGCTTTGGCCAACAATAGTCTCTGTGCATGTGGTTATGCCATTGTTATTAAGCTCTGGTAAAGATGAAATCATTTCATTGATACCAAGAGAAAATGCATAGAACGAACATTTCTCTAGGCTTACATTAAAATGAAAATATTTCGACTTCATGTTATTGAAATGTTCTTACATTGTATTTAATTCCCGTAGACGTATAGAGATCGTCACCACATGTGCCGCAGTGACTTTTTTTGTGTTATTGGAGTAGCTATTTCTTAGACTATTTCATTTTTATGGCAGTTTAAATTATATTATAAAAACCAAATGTTTTGAGTATCGTACACAGTTAAATAGATAATGACTTATCATATTCGATGCTATGCTAACTTACATGATTATACGACATGTCTCTATTTGATCTTAGATAGTAAAAAACAATAAATACTGAATGAATTAAATTGATAAACATAAACTTGCATAACACCTATCCCCTGTATCGGAATGAACCGATAAAAGAAGATTAAATCAGTGAAGTCTCTTTTTTTCCTTCTCTTCAACTATTACTCCCTTTTTTATTTGAAACATTCTGAACAAACCATTATATCATTTATCAATTTTTGCACATTTGGAAATTATTACGAAACGATATGATAAAGTCTATATAAAATGTAAAATAACTGTTATGTAAGTAGATTTACACAAGCTTCTAAAGCTTTTTCTGTATCCTTTCAACATAATTTGTTAAACGCATGACTTTATGCTTTATTGTTAAATATATGTACTTATGCGCATAAAATATTGTTTAAATTAAATCTATTACATCCAATATAATAGTTTCGTACTGATACTTGACATTTGGTACTCTTCTAACGTCTAATAAACCAACGCAAATGGATTTTCAAATGCATAAACGTCTGGGAAGAATCAATAATTAAGAAAGTTGATACTGACATATTTAAAAAGGCAAATGCAATTTTTAATTAATTCTATTCTCATTTATCAGTATTTCAGATAATTATTGATGATATCCATGTACGTGATGCAGAAAGAAAATGAAACGAATCCATTATTAAATATAAGAAGAATCTTAATATCGCCTATGTGTTGCGGAGAGCACACCTCTCTTGGCAAAAAGGTTCGCTTTTCACGTATCTATGGTACAATTTTATCAAAACTAAAACAAGACACGTGCATCGAAGCTGCTTGGAAGTTGTGCTATAGCTAATCACATGGCATATATAATCGATTCCATACGTGAATTACTTGACGTTAATTGGTAATTGTTAAAAACACTGTTAAATAACAGGGACTGACATATTCCATTACCAATAAAACAACTAATAACTATTTCAGCTGTTGACGACTTCTAATACAGTATTATTTCTAAAACATATATAGATAATATCTCACAGCCGACATATAATTAAATTTTAGGAAAATAAAGCTGATGTTTCTGATGAAATTAGCCTTTATTTGTTTGAGGAAACCTCTTAAACATGATGCAAACATTTGAATACTTTAGTTGAAAGATGTCTGTTGGAAACTTGATAATGTTGTGCCATAAAGAGAGTTCGATACATTCCTACAACTATTGACTAATTTTATTAGTTGGCTGTGTAGAGGGGGTAATGAAGCGTATTGCTTTTATAAAATATTTGAATATCTTCTTTTTAATGACTTTATCTATCAATTGTTATCTGGATTTTACTACAAAATTCGACAATCGTTTATATGTATTATGATGTCCATCCATCAAAATGGTTTTCAATGAATAATTTCTGAAATGGTCTATGTATTTAAGAATTTGAGGTGTGTAGTTGTACAATTATTAAATACTAATCATGTTGGAAATACGCAAGTCAAATTTAATTTTTTTACTTATTTCTGTAATATCTACTAAGATATAGGAGTGACCATGATTATTTTCAATTACTAGGATTCATTTTAGGTTTTATGGGTACATATGTATGGTTTAAACACATCTTATCAGTCTGTCATTCCAATTTTATGGAAACTTTAAGTAAATGACTCAAACTAAAATGTATTGTATCTTGTATTTTAACTACACAGGCAAAACGTTAACACAAGCAATTAAAATATATATTCATTGTGGTGCATATCTCTGTTTATTTAAAAAGAAAAACTATCGAATATACTTTAATCATTTCACTTACAAAATATGATTCATTTTTGTGCATATCTCTGTTTATTTCAAAAGAAAACATATCGAATATACTTCAATCATTTCACTTACAAAATATGAATCATTTTTGTGCATATCTCTGTTTATTTCAAAAGAAAACATATTGAATATACTTTATTCATTTCACTTACAAAATGTGAATCGTACACGTCCAGTTGGCAGCATTTGGAGAGCAAGTCTGTATGATTTTCACCAGATAAACCATTCATTGCGTTCATATTAATTGAACCGAAAACAATATATTTTAGTTGTACGACTACCAACAACAGTTTTGGACGGTTCACATGATCATTGACTATATGTGTCCGAGCCTTTGTCACAAAGGAAACAAAATACATTTTTTGTAGACTTTATTCTTAAAACGATAATATAGAGCGGAGGAGGCACACGCCTCTTCAGTACTCTCATCAAATATTTCCCATTTATCAGTTGTGTAACGCTCGGTATAAAAACTAAGAAAACATCTTGATCTACGTCATACTTCTAAGCTTGGCAGCATGGCACGATATCGACATACATTTTCATTAAACGAATAGAGATATTGCAAACGTATGTATTTGAATTGGCAATTTAGTACATTTCAAAAAAAGACTCCACGTTGTGTATTGGTTAATCCAGTTGCACTGTGCACATCATTTATATTTATGAACCCCGTCGTCTATATCAGAGACGACAATGTCACTTTGAAGGTTATTTGGAAATGGATTTTCACATTTTTCGAAAATATCATTTTCTGGATAACTCTTTGAACATGACATGCCCGTAGCTACTCTGATTTACAGGGAGGCCGGTGGCTCCCTGTTTTTTCGGGCGAGGTTGAAGAATTGAGGCACTGTATTTAATACCCTTGTTACATTTTAAAACTAAATAAATTATGATACTCAGGTAAAGTATTGGTCCCTATTCCGATAAGGATCGAAAACTTTGATTGTATTATTGCTGCTGTTTTGACCCAGCATATTCTAGACTACAGCAGACTAGTGTCTGTAAGCTTACAATAAAAAAAACACTAGGATTGACTGCAAGCCCACATTGAAGCTAGAAATTAGTCAGTACTTTAGAAAAGCTTCGTTCTGAAAGCACGAGGGTTTATTATACCAACGTGCCGACAGTATTGCATCCTCACTGGACATTATCCCATGTAAACCACGAACTACGGGAAGACAAAAATATCGTGCGCAAGCTGGCAATTCTGAGGCTGTTACAGACTACTTCCGAATAAATTAAATTTACCCGTTTCTAGATCATATTTTACAACTCATATAATTTAATCAAAGGTTTTCCGAATTACGTGATGTTCTGAACGGGTGTTTGTTACTACCAGATAACACAAGTAGGCTAACACCAGAAATTTTTTCTCTCTTAAGAAATGTATATTACAAGTTACTGCGACAAGAACTGGATCGTTGGAAAAATGCGGTATCTTTTTATGATATACCAACAAGCCTTATAGGCGTGTTAGATAAGTGCAGTTAAGACTTTTGATTAGAAACTTGATCTTATGATGGTCATAAGTGCATATCTGTATTGTCATAAATGAACAACTTGAATTTCAAGGGCCCTTAAATAGGATATAACATGTAAGATCTAAACATAGGATCTTAAGTATGTTCCACTTTTGTTCATCGCAGTTCCCACTTCATTCTGAAGAGGTTGTTGCTCTTTATTTTTCCTGATGGTGCTTGAAGCCAAATTATAATGAGTCAGACGTGTTCATGTACTTTTATCATATATTTTTTTGTAAAAAATAAATAAAACAAGAGCTGTCGGAGGGACAACGCGCTCGGCTATTTCGATACTGTTCTAAAACAGCTTTTTTTTTCAAATGAGTGGTTGCATAAATATCTTACCTGATAAAAATCTTTAACCTGAAAAACCAACGCCGAGGCCAGGGCGATTACAATAGAATGTATGACTATCATGTTTATTGTGAATAAAACATTGTTTAAACTAAAGTTTAAAAATTTGGAATGAACTGCATCGATTTAAAGATGAAAGTTTTGGTGCCATATCTCTTGGTTTTTATCTTGATGTGAATGAGATGTGAAACCAAAATGTTCAGTCCCGTTTGGCGCCGTATAGTATAATTATATAGTATAATAAACCCAATTCAATTCAATTATGGTTAATATTGTTTTGAGGAACATAATTTATTACATTTCTTTTAAATTATGATACATTTGGGAAAAATACTAAATATGACTGTATGCTGTGTTCGTATAACATCAATAACCTAATCTTCGTCTAATAATTAGCAAATTGTCACAATTTGTTATCAGATAGACGTTGGTGAATGCGTAATCTAATACTTATTACATGTTATAAATTTCAGTCTCAAAGAATTGATTTTAGGATTTATGTAATACAGTTGTAAAATAGATTATGTGGATCTACATGCATCAACGCGCATTGCCTGACACTTGCATGATGTATAAACGTATTTATTTAAAAAAAATATATGTTGAGAGTAATGCTCTAATACAAACTATGCCTTTGTGAAATTGTGATTTGTTGTCGTTTGGTGATTATTTATAAAAACTCAGATTTTTTGGTCCTGAGATTAAACAATGTATCCAAAATCAATACCTCCAAATGGGCAAAATGGGAAAAATGCAGGAAATGGCACCTTCGTCCAAAAACATCTTTGTTGGAGCATGCCCTCACATACCTTTAGAATCGGCCTCCCTGTTTTTTTAAGGTCTAGCTACGGGCCTGCATGGTAAAATATTATACCGTAGTTCAACCATTTTGACGAATACACGACGAATACACGACGCATTTTAATTGTGTTGTTTCATTTTCAGCAACACCCGGGCAGCAGTCATTGTAATAAATACAGTCATTGGAACAGGAACATGATTGGCAGCAGTGCGCTTTGTCGTCTGAAGCTATACACCATGTGGCGCTGATTTTGACAAAGCGCATACATGATGCACTTGTACACTAGTTTTAGCTGCTATTTTAATGCATATGTTCCGGTTTCATATGTAGGAACAAAATAGATATTCTTTGAAAAAAATATTAACATATCAGTGTAAACATGTACCGCCTCACATCGATGCTTCACAAACATGGTAATTCGATTGTCAGTTTAACTGATTCGGTACAAAAGGCAGTTGTGCAAAGAGCACTCGATTTATGGTGTCGTTTTAAAGGATATATAGCAACTATTTCAATATTTCCTTAACTGAAGAATCTTTTAAAAACGACCAGCAAATCAAGAGCGAAAGGGATGTTATGGTTATATAAAGTATAATTTTTAAATCCTTTCAAACTATCATCAAATATAGTTAAATGACGGCTAGTTAAAATTAAATGGTTCCATACATATATGAGTAATAATTCTTCATAATTTTATCCATTTTTGTAATACAACATATATGTTAGATTTACAATCTTTTAAATAATCTCTGAAAACATGGATTGCAAAAAAAAGTTTAAAAAATGCAATTACTATTTAGAAAAAGTAATTACCTCTGGAACTCATATCAGTTCTGATAAAATTTAAGATTAAGACACTTCGTCAATCAACCTCTCCCATACATGTTCTTTTATTTTGTATGTATTAATTTCTTTAAATTAAAGATTATGGTCATTTATGTGAATGAATTATATACCTTTCTACTGCAGTCAGTCTAAATGAACGGTACACATTGGCGGCATTTCATTTCCCAATGAAACATATTTGCAGCTACACGGTGGAAGTATGGACTGGTTGGAAAATACCATTACATTTTTATTCTTAAAATAAATATAATGTAAATAATAATATATGTATTCTTAACGCAAATTTGAGTTTCCATCAGGTAATATTAATGTTGCCGTGAAGTCTGTTAGCATTTGTTCTTTACCGCACTCTTTTGTATCACTGACACTGTGGTTGGATTAAAAAAATCATTAAAATTATGATCTGTGAAATCCTTTAATAGCTTCAAATTGGAACAGACAGTCAATATATAATCTACTACATTTTGTCCATTGTGAGTTATACATGTGAAAATATCTTTTTTGTGATCCTAAGCGTCCATTCAGTATACACATATTTACCGCGTTACACAGGTCAATTAAATAGTCACCCAAATAATTACATATACCATACAGAATTGTGCTTTGGCGGTTTATCGTTAATTATATCACTCCGATTATTGTCCGTTATCATCATTTTTCTGATCCATTGTTGCATTTAAGTCACCCATCAACATCGTGTATCCCGCTCTGAAAAATCCTTAATATCATCATCTAGTGTTTAAAATGTTAACGTCATAAAGGTTTTATATTTGACTGTTCCAGTGCGATATACGTGCACGCAATATACACACAGCGTTCAGTATGAAAGAAATATTTATCCCTTGGAGCTGTGTTTTGAAACACCGCCCCGCCGATATACAGTTTGGATAACTTAATGTTTGTGCTTTTTCCGGCCTGTTTAGCCGGAACCAGTAACCGTCATTTCCCTGTCACTTCCTTTGGATATTGTGGTCCTACTCCATATGATGTTCCTTTTATTTTAGGTGACAGTTTCCGCTCATTTTCACGATCTGTGAATTGAGCGAAGTTAACACAAATTGGTCGAGTTTTATTTACATTAAGTCTCCCAAATTTTTCGACATTTTCTATCTGTAGCTATCGAACTGCATTTCCCCCCAAATAACTTGATTAACCTTCCCTTTACATTGCTGTTTCGTTTCATTTTCTTCATGAACCAGTTTTTTTGTCCATGTTTTCTAATTGTTGTAAGATTATGCTCCGATAATCATTGCTTTGTGATATATTCGACAATGGTGCGAGGGTGCCGCCATAACATTTTGTTGGCTTGTGTTTAATCCAGGTGATCCATTGTTTGCACATGGTTTTGTGTATATTGAATAACGGGCGATGTAATTTAAGTATTGGGATTTGCCTGATATTGTCCCTGTGGGTGACACTGTCCATTAGACACGAATTTACAATGTATTCCAATATTACTCCCCAATGGTGAAATGCCATTTTGTTCCATTGTTGTTTTGTCGCGCTTTTTGACTCGCTTTTTTAATTGGGTCAGAAATAACGCTACTCGGGGAAGAGTTTGCTTTCCGTTTGTTTCCCATAAGCGGCTAATGTTTTTACAATACCACAATCACAATTTAAATAAACTCCATCCAAGTCTCTACATCAGATATTCTTCAGTTATTCCATTTACTTTTAATTATTGATTGATTAAAGATTTAGCGTCATTTCATGGCATTGAGGGCTTACACACGATCAGTTAAACTAACCACAGTTTCCTCGGATCTTGAAAGGTTAACCAATGCTCGACCCCATCTCTGCAAGTAACTGATAACTTTCACACTTGAATCAGCGGTGAGAGACGAATGTTATGAGAGGCAATTTCGTATAGCAATCATCACGGAAACTATATCCGGGCAATGAACCGAACTTAAGGCCCCTGGATTGATTGTCAGACCCGCTACCGAATGAGCTAATTGGGCACCGCTAGTACAATATTAAAAGCAACGACGTCAAAGTCTAAATAAAACACAATTTGTCCGATAGCGCCATATAACGTCAGTAAAAATCACAGAATAACAGGAAAATGCTCCTATTAATAGTTTTAAAAAAAATTATGGTGTGAAGATAATACGGTTAAAATTAACAGTGAATACGGCATGTTTGTAAATGGATAAGCATTTTAAATGATAAGATTTTATTGATTCAAGGACATGACAAAGCAAATCTATGTCTAGATATGTTTCTAGGACGGTTACTTTCGTTCTGCCCACCTTGCGGGGAATGCACTAGTAACTCCGCTGTCTCAGATAGAAACTATATGAGAAAACTATCGTCCTCATAGTTTAACAATTTTTCTGAGACACGGTTCTCCGTCTTAAGATCACTGGCTTCTTGTCGCTAAAGTCATTGGTTCGAGCTCCGCCCGCTCCAAAATCCTTCTTCGATAAAGTTCGGAACGGCGGTAGTTCTACTCAGTTTCATTCTGAGGTCTTCCTCCAACAATAAAACTTGACATGCCATATATGACCTGAAATGCATTAAACACAATTCAAGTTTTCCCTCGGTCGCTTTAAAGTTGTCCTAAGCTGTTTATCGGGAGTGTTTACTACAAACGAACAAGTTTGATAGCTGACGGGTATAAATCCATTTACATGTCAGTATAAAGGCTGAGGTAACAAAGTATTATTTGCTTTCAGCGTGGGTATGACACATTTACAAGGATTAATCATAGAAGGTAGCACCCTAACCACACCGTGTATGCATATTTCACTTTTCATATATCGTTGTTTACTTTTATCTCTATTACAGACGTATGCATTGTCACGTCAATGTTAATAGTTTGTACTTTACATCGGTCTAATACTACATGTACGTTATGTTCGGATTTAAAGGGACACGCGGCAATTTCAATACACACTTTGTCTCGAATATTTATAATACAGGATTCAAATATGAAATTCAAATATCTAGTCTATATCTAAGTTAATATACAAACACTCTTTGAATTTCAAACGTATTTTATTTCAATATAAAATCGGATTTGGCCACAAGTTCTTTCATCATTAGGTTCGGTCAGTCCCCTATACTTTTTAAAATGTTTACAATAAGTATCAAATCTTCTCTAGACAGCGTTCCATTGTATGTACTATTTGAATTAAATTTGAATATTTTGGTGAAGTTTGAAACTCGGGTAAGTTGTTTAAAGGCAACCGCATTCCACACATTTATGGTCATAACTATCGCTATCGCAAACAAGTAAAATGTATTTTAACTTTATTAGTTTATATTGTTATATTGTATATGACGGACGAAGGCCAAAGATATATCAATTTATATTTTCATATATATTTTAAAACAATAAGTTTCAGACAGCAATATTTGGAGATTGAAATCTTAGCATGACTATGAGTTCAAATGTAAGTAGAGCAACCATCATTTTTGTAATTAATTGGCAAATTTTCCCAAATATTTTTTTTCGCAAAATTGGTAGTTTCCAGAACGAACAGGAAGTGAGAACATATATCTTTCAACAACAAGCGAGAGAATAGTTATTTATGCTGAAGTTTGTAAAAGGCTTATTAAATCTTTGCTTGAAGCACCCATATACGATATATATGATTATATTCGTTAAGTGACATGCACTTTTTTTTATAAACCGTTCCAGGCGTAGAGAATTTAGAAATACAAATTAAATAAGACTGTTAAAAATCAATAGTACAACAACTCTTTAAAATTTAGTATTTAAGCGTGTTTAAAACCCGAAATTTATTAAAATACCGAATATTTAAAGGAAATATCTTGGCAAATTACACATAAAAGATGCAAATGGATTTTTCTCTCAATGTCATGTACATAAAATAGTGCTTATGCACTGATTCAATGTATTGTTGAACATAATAGTTAATTAATTAACACTAATTAAGATATAGACAATGTGCCCTTTTACGTATATCAAAATAGCCTACAACATTCCTAGTAGCCGGTTACAGTTGCTGGTGGCAACAACAATGACCTTTGCTCAAACCATTAGTGACGAAAATTACAATATAAACTTCAATTCGATTTGGATACAGACACATATCTAGTAAATGATCAGACTTAATCCTATTTTGCACAATTGTGTTGTAACTTCTGTATAATATCTATTTTTTCAAAATCGTTTTTTAAAGATATTTAACTCATATTTTCGTAACTGACTCATCACCACTCAAAACTATTAATAATATAAAAGTTTCAGATAGTAATTATAACATCCATAGTACCGAGTGTGTCCCCCGTGATTGTTATGATATAAAATGACAGTTTATTAAAATACATCCTCTAATTTGTAATGTTACCGTTGGTAATAGAAGTTAATGCAAAACAAATCATTGACTTGGCTTCATATTATTAAATCTATGTATGGAGTAATACGGTAGAATAAAATGGTTTCACTTCTCCTTTCCTTGTTAGAAATAAAGATATGACACGTTTTGCTGTTACGTGTTATGTCTTATTTGCATTGGTCAAATAAATGTTTGTCTTTATTATAAATGAAAAAAAGAGTAAGATATTTAAAATTCATAACAATAAAATAGATAGATATGTTAACATGTTAAGTTACATTGGTATGTGGAGATCCATGTCTCTTTATTTTGGCTTTATATCCATTGTTACAAACACAGGTCTCTTAATAATTTTATGGAAATCAAGGGGAAAAAATCTGATCTACTATCTGATTTTCGAAATGGAACACAACACTCTTGACCAGATGCCAATATACCATCCCAAGTTGATATGTATGTAGCCATTAACCTATGTAGTAATAGTCGTCTGCTAATCAGCTAGTAGTATGATGAGCTCCTCGCCTCATTCTGACAATGGCATGTCCTAGCATGCATATACTTTGAGAGAAGTCTATGGTCGAGTGGTCTATGGCACTGTCGTCTGATCACCACTACCTGTAACAGATAATGTCATGGGCTTAAGCACAGCTCGGTCCAACAACTTTGTCAGCGACTTGCGGAAGGACAGTGGTTCTACTTATATTTATTCCGAGTTCTTCCTCCACCAACCGAACTAGGAAAATCCTTTACAAAAGGTAGTGAGTCTCGAGTTTCTTACTCGAAATTTACTTTTCTTATTCGAAAACTCGACAAATAGAAACCCTCTCAAACTAGATATGTCAGATATAAAACAGTCATGTGTTGAAAATAGCGTTAATCCTCATTAAAAACAACAAAATATATCATTGGATAATTCATAAATTAAGTTTCTTCCTTGGTAAAATCTGAGCCGCACACTTTCGTAACTATATCATCATATTATTTATATAGATATTGTCCAACTATTGTATAACAATGCTTGATATTTGTAATCATATTTAATTACATAGTTCAATACAAGTTTGGTAATGGATAACATATGTTATTGTTGTACCGATAGATAGTTAAGTGTAATATTTGTGATCTATTGTACATAATCAAAAACTAGCCTGTTACCATTGCGTCACAGTGGAAATACAATCATGCTATATAAAAACACCAACACAAGAAGAGATATGAAACCGCAACACAGGAAGAGATATGAAAACTGAAAACAGGAAGAGATATGAAAAACGCAAACATGATTGGTGTGAGTGTATGTATCCGTATCTTACAGTAATCAGTGTCTGCTGATGTTGTTAGTCGTTTACTTAAAATGTTACTGAATAATTTGGGACCTCCTGCATTAGTGACACTTTTTCCATTTTCAAGTAAGACCCTTCTAAACTTTACATATATATCTATATCGTTTTCGGTTGTGTTTCCTTATCTCTTAGGTGTACTATTTGATTTATTGATGTGCTAAAAGGTAATGTTAACGGCAATGGCTTTAATTACTAATTTATATGTCTCTGGTAAAGTTTTATTACATATCACTGGTTTCGGTGAATAACTGTGTCCTAGTGACAAAAAAATACTGATATGTAAATAGCCTTATATTGAAAAGTATTGGAATTTTCTTAATTGACACAATAATCAACATATTGTGTCAATCCATTACAAATTTGAAATAAACACATGTTAAACTGGATATTTTTAACGCCTTTAAAAGTGCAAGGTTTTAAGTATTGAATATATTTTTCATCCCAGATTTGCTGTCATTGTTGTCGGTTCATAACTGATAAAGTGATAAAGTTGTTGGAATAAAGATGATGTAAGAAAATGTTTTTTTAAGGTTTTAAAGGTGTTAAGTATATTTTATGACGTATTTTATATCATGGACTGAGTTAATTGTCCGCTTATTTTACACTATAATGTCCACGTTTTCCCATTATTATTATCCGATTCGAATATCAATACGCGGATACTTTCACGGGTATATTATATACATGTGAATATGTAAGATGCCACACTCATTATTGGATTGGTTATGTTGCAAACATTGTGTCATCAAATTGAGTGATTGCATGTAAATTGTATTACTTTATCTTTGATTTGATTGATCAACCTCATAGGCAGAACGACTTGTATCTCACTTCCAAGAAGGACCCGGTGTAAATCTCGATATTTGAATTGTTAAACATCAAAGAATGACCAGGGGCCTGTTTCACTTACTTTGATAGTGTAAAATATTTAGCGATGAAAAAAGTCGAGAAATAATTCATATTCATTTATTTAGTGTTCGCTTATTGATTTTACGATCTGTTGTAAGCCTTATACAAATAGTATTTCTAAAATTCGCAAAAATACTGCGCAAATAAAACGTTCCTATATTCGTCGTGCAAAATTCTTAAGTCTTAAGAAGGTTAGTGAAACGATCCCATGGTGTATATCAAGTCAGCATGATGCAAAATAAATTAAACCACAGTGTAATTCTACTGCACGGACCGTGATATGAAGGCAAAATTACAATTGACATACGACAGTTATCAGGTGATGAAAATCAATATTGATTTCAGAACAAAATCTATGCTGATATTTTGATATCTGGATGTTTTTTTACGTTCCCTCCAATATCGAGATAACGAGTTTCGACTGTAGGTCTAAATAGATAACGAATCGATCCATTACAATAATACGGTTTATTCATAAATATTTACATTTCAATTGCAGTCGGTTTAAATGAACAATATAGATTAACACCATATTATGTTTAAATGAATAGGCAGAGCTATCAAGGACGTTGGCATTCCGCTGGTTGCATGGTCTTGTTTTGCTGGTGCCACGACAGGTGGCGTGTGTTGTATGCTGCGATAAAATGGCACTTGTTCAGTGTGTTGGTAACGTCACTGTTTCAATAATGACATTCACTTTGCGGTTTAATACGTATAATCTGCTTTTTTACATAAAAATGACAAACATATGTAATTACGATTATTTAAAATAGTTTGAACATAATTATAATGTAAACATTAGTATCAAATGCACAATTTTCAGTTTCATTGGATGATCGGGTGGTGAAAAACATTCGTCTAGCTTAATGTTGCAGAGAATTTATTCGGGTTTCACGAACATTAAACAAGTCTAATGTTTTCATCACCCGATGAAAACTCAGAATTGTGCTTTTAATTCCTTAAAAAAACAATATCAGCACAGTACACAAACATAGTACAGTAGAATATTAACACGCCACAAAATAGCAACACGTATTGTGTTTGTAGTTCAGTACACAATGGAAAAAAATGAAAACGAACATATTGTTCATTTTCTTGCGAATCCATATTCTCTTTCAAAATAATAAACAAGATATGAAAAAAATTTGATTGATGTTTTATTGTTGGAGAATTTGCACAAAAAGTGTACAAACATTATTGACTTTTTCAACAAGCACGGACCTCTTACTGTAGACGCCATCTAGTTGATGATCTAACTGTCAGTATGGCAGAGTGCATGGCACTTCCGTTAGATGTCTGTATGGATCAATATCACAGATGATGCTTTTTGTTGGTACTTTGGTTTGCTCAGTTATAGTTCAATTAGCTTAACCAGATTTGAATAACAGAATGGCAACTTGTCCAAGGTAGAAGTAGATGAAATGCTTCGTCTCATGTGTTACGTAGCTACCGAAGTTTCTGCCGACGATTGCGTGCCATGTTGGGTTGTACTTTTTGTCGAATTCCTTCTTGATGTAAGCGGCAATGTCCTTTTCGATATTGTATTTTTCAAGAGCCTGAGTGGCGCAGTCCACAGCATCTTGCTGCATCTCCTCGGACATGTCCGCATTCTTGATAACGGCTTTCCTGTCAGACATCTTGCCTACAAATGCAAACACTCGTAATTAACATACAGAACTTTAAAACTGTGTATATACTCAAAAGAAATGTTTAGTCAGTACAAATATGCGGGAAATCCCATGGGGGTACATTTAAAGCCGGACATGGGGCTGGAAGTGGACATTTTAAAGACGCAACAAACAGAATCAATGATTGAATGAAGTTTACTAATTTTCATTCAGGTCATATTCGTCATATATTAGTTATTCGTACTGTCTTACAAAATCTCGTTTTAAATTATCTCGGCTTCCATTAATTGAAAGAAAACAAACCAAATACTTTATTGTTTAGGAAAACAATCCCCAGAAAATAAGATCATCTGTTCAAATTGTCGAAGCGTTTACAATGCCTAATTATTTTGCTGCTACTAAATCACACAATGTGATTAAAGACCATTTTGGAACCTCGTTATACGTAACATTCCATGAAATTATCATTTCCTATGACAATTGAGGAAATTCTCGACCAACATAATAATAAATAACGAGCTGTTGTCATCGACCTTTAAAAAGAAGGGGCACGTTTCCTATTCGTCTGTAGATACAATGCTGAACTAAAAATAAATGTTTTACAATATTTCTTCTAATCTCTTATTTCTATGTTAGTTGAGATAGTTTTTGTGGTGTTATCCAGTATATATGATATAGTTTCTGTGGTGTTATCTATTTATATAACATAGTTTCTGTAGTATTATCCAGCATATATGATACAGTTTCTGTAGTGGTTTCCAATATATAAATAAGATAGTTTCTGTGGTGTTATCCAGTATATATGATATAGTTTCTGTGGTGTTATCCAGTATATATGAGATAGTTTCTGTGGTGTTATCCAGCATATATGATATAGTTTCTGTGGTGTTATCCAGCATTTATGAGACAGTTTCTGTGATGTTATCCAGTATATTTCAGATAGTTTCTGTAGTGTCCAGCATTTATGATATAGTTTCTGTGGTGTTATCTAGCACATATGATATAGTGTCTGTGGTGTTATCCAGTATATATGAGATAGTTTCTGTGGTGTTATTCAGCATATATGAATAAGTTTGTGTGGTGTTATCCAGTATATATGTGATAGTTTCTTTCAGTATTATCCAGTATATATGAGACAGTTTCTGTAGTGTTATCCAACAAATATATGATATAGTTTCTGTGGTGTTTTCCAATATATATGATATAGTTTCTTTAGTGTTATCCAGTATATGAGATAGTTTCTGCAGTGTTAACCAATATATATAATATAGTTTCTGTTGTGTTATCCAGTATATATGAGATAGTTTCTGTAGTGTTATCCAGTATATATGATATAGTTTCTGTAGTGTTATCCAATATATAGGAGATAGTCTGTGATGTTGTCCAGTATATATGTGATAGTTTCTTTTAGTATTATCTAGTATAATAGTATATATGATATAGTTTATATAGTGTTTTCCAATATATATGATATAGTTTCTGTAGTGTTATCCAGTATATATGAGATGGTTTCAGTAGTGTTATCCAGTATATATGATACAGTTTCTGTGGTGTTATCCAGCATATATGATATAGTTCTGTGGTGTTATCCAGCATATATGATATAGTTTCTGTGGTGTTATCCAGCATATATGATATAGTTTCTCTGGTGTTATCCAGTATATATGATAAAGTTTCTGTAGTGTTATCCAACAAATATATGATATTGTTTCTGTGGTGTTATCCAGTATATATGAGATAGTGTCTGTGGTGTAATTCAATATATTTGAGATAGTTTCTGTGATGTTGTCCAATATATATGAGATAATTTATGTTGTGTTATCTCATTTACAGGAGATAGTTTCTGTAGTGTCGTCCAATATATATGAGACAGTTTATGTAGTGTAATTCAATATATACGAGGTAGTTTATGTAGTGTTATCAAGTATATATAAGATAGTTTATGTAGTGTTATCCAGTATATATGAGATAGTTTCTGTAATGTTATGCAATACATGTGTGATAGTTTATGTAGTGTTATCCAATATACGTGAAATAGTTTCTGTAGTGTTATCCAATAAACAAGAGATAGTTTCTGTGGTGTTATCCAATATACATAAGATAGTTTCTATAGTGTTATCTGATTTACAGGAGATAGTTTCCAATATATGTAAGATAGTTTTTGTAGTGTTATCCAATATATATGAGATCATTTATGTTGTGTTATCTGATTTACAGGAGATAGTTTCTGTTGTGTTAACCAATATATATGAGATAGCATATGTAGTGTTATTCAATATATACGAGGTAGTTTCTGTAGTGTTATCCAGTATATATAAGATAGTTATGTAGACTAAGTGTTATCCAGTATATATGATATAGTTTCTGTAGTGTTATCCAGTATATATGATATAGTTTCTGTAGTGTTATGCAATATATGTGAGAAAGTTTATGTATAGTTATCCAATATATGTGAAATAGTTTGTAGTGTTTTCCAATAAACATGAGATAGTTTCTGTGGTGTTATCCATTATACATGAGATAGTTTCTATAGTGTTATCATATATACATGAGATAGTTGTTGATCATACAAAATCATGTATGTTGTTATTCAATGTATATGAGATAGTTTCTGTAGTGTTTCCAATATATATATAGTTTATGTGGTGTTATCCAATATATGTGAGATAGTTACTGTAGTGTTATCCAATATATATGATATAGTTTATGTAGTGTTATCCAATATATGTGAGATAGTTTATGTAATGTTATCCAATAAACATGAGAAAGTTTCTGTGGTGTTATCCAATATACATAAGATAGTTTCTAAAGTGTTATCCAATATATATGATATAGTTTCTGCAGTGTTATCCAATTTATATGAGATAGTTCTGTAGTGTAATCCAAATATATGATACAGTTTATGTGGTGTTATCTAATATATGTGAGATAGATTCTGTAGTGTTATCCAATAACATGAGATAGTTTCTGTGGTGTTATCCAATATACATGAGATAGTTTTATAATGTTATCTGATATATATTATATAGTTTCTGTGGTGTTATCCAATATATATCAGAAAGTTTAAGTTGCTATCCAATTTATATAGATAGTCTATATAGTGTTAACCAGTATATAATATTTAATATATAACTTATGAAGTGTAATCCAGTATATTTCAGATATTTTCTGCACCGCAATCCAGACACATATTGTAAACATGCCGAACCTGTACAAGTTTGCGAACAGGTGTAAAATGAATGCATGAGTGGCAGCATTAACTCAGTAACCTAAGGTTTGAACTTGCACTCTAAACATTACTGACATTAATATGACCAATGGAAATATGAATCAGACGACGTTGTTATAAATACATAAATTGTTATAAAACAATGTATATAGAACCTACTCCATAAAATAAGAATAGTTTTTAAAAACAAATTAAGTGCTGCTCTGATACTTTATGTCAAAAGAATGATAATATTGTATGGGCAATATATTTAAAAAAAGAGTATAAATCTAGAAAATAATATTTAGTTGACATCGTTAAAAATAAATGCATTTTCAAAATATTTATACTATTCAGAAATTTTATTTTTTCATTAAAAGTTCTTATTTATCAATTAAATATCTTATCATGTTCTTTCAACATCATTAATTGTAAAAAATTGTTTTCACAATACCATGTTGAACTGGACAATCATTCGATTTTCAAAAAATCGCCTTAATTAAACGCTACATTTTGGTATGTTTGGTATTAATGGAAATCGGGTACGTTTTAAAATTCCAAAAATCTTACATCTAACATCAGTTTATTTTCAATGTTTTCATAATTATTGACAATAGTATCAGTATAATACTTCAACAAAAGAAAAATATTTTTGGTAAAATGCTTTAAAAAAAAATTAAAAAAAAATATTGATAAAGAATTCTTAGCAAGGTTCAGAAATCCGTTTTCAATTACCTTTTCTAGTTTTGTCCACAGAACAGTTTGAAATTTAGTTCAGTAGAATTTATGTAGGGCATGATCCTTATCGAATTTGAGCAGTTTATAAAGAAAACACACGGCGGCAGACATATATTCCATACCCTTCCAAATAATAGGATTATTAATATTGTGTTCAATTATGTTGTGTAAGAATATGTTAGAATTAATAAAATATTTTAAAAAGCGAAAATAAAAGAGCTAACCTTGAGTTTCTGTTTCTTGGTGTTCCTGGTTGTCCAAATAAATGCGAATGGCAACCAGATTAGAGCTCAACCCTTAACGCAAACAAGATGCTTGTCTTATCGCAGCCGCTTTGTTGGTTAATACTGTGTATTTTGATTGGTTTAAACAGGCTGTTCATTTGGTTATATCTATCAACAAGTTTAGCTTTTCAGTAACAGCTTAAACAAAGCAAATACTTTTTGTACAGCTGTAACTGGCGGATCTATGTGTGTGTGTGTGTGCGGAAAGGGGACAGTACTACAGAAATGGATCTCAAAATGTCAATTAATGCAACTACATATTGCAAATTGTAGCTGTCATTCCTAGATCTGCCTGTTTTTCCACAAGGACCAGGTGTAACTGTTTACGTCAAAGAAATGTTGGTGTCATTATTTATGACTTACTATTTGTACACACTTTTTATAAATGAAAAAAGGTACTGTAATAGTAAAATCAAAACTAGGCTATGTGTTACACGATACATGTAAATGACAACTTTGACCGGATAATTACAGGGTTTATATGATATATTTTACGTAACTGGTCAAATTTGGCGTCATTTTGGCTTTCATCCAGTTGCACATTAGCTCGACCATGTATGTACAATAGTTATACGGATAATATCGAGTGATAATTCCAATCTCATTATCAAATATGTATTTAAAGCATTTCATTGGACAACGTCAATTTTTTAAAGACTTTTATTTTTCGATAAAACCCTGGAGCCGGACTTTTACGTTTCTCGCGTAAACAAAGACGCATCGACATTTTGATGGTCGGTTTAACAATATACGAACTTAAATGACGTTTACAACGGTTTCACGCTTATTTTAATAATAAAATACAACAAAAAACAAATGTTAAATCTAGCCCTAGCTGTTTTCTTCGGTTTATTTTTTTAAAGATTTCTTTGGTTCAGCGATTTAACCGGGCGTCGCAATCAGACCATAAGTTGTTTGAGAAACAATGAAGCAGGGCGTAAAATGTTCAGATATGAGATATATAATGTACCATTGAACCATTGTACCATTGGTTTACCGAACGTGAATGCTAGTCGTTGACAAACATTTCCACAGACCAATTTATTCGAGAGGAAAAATGAAATAGAAACATGTATATGTAGTTGAAGTTCAAAAGCAGACGATCGTGAGATAATGTAAATACACAAACCTTGCACGTAAAAGTCGTTTAAAACGTTTAAATTTGATTTTCCATGAAAGAGCGTGGATTTATATGACCTTCGTAAATATTGACACATTTTTTAAAAACAAGCGTGTAGACAAAAATTAAATAATGACGTCAGCGTCTACATTGTGCAGGTATTTCCAGGTATTATTGTTTGTTATTTGTCTAAATCGAGAGATAAAAGGCAGGTGTTTAATTTTTTAACCGCAAAAAATTTCGTCATTTTACAATAAACCAACTTATGTTACACAGTTCATCTGATAATGAAACAATAGCCGTTACGATATTACTGGATATGAGATCTAGAGAATTTGATGTCAACCAGGACAGAGTGATGTATTTTACGCGTTTACTTTGCAGCGTATAATTATTTTGTTTTGTTTTTTCATTCACTTGAGAGTCTCAAATTAATAAATTCATTTTTTGTGTGTTTTTATGCATGTGTAAAGAATGTCGAATCACGCACAAATCTGACACTCGACATTCTTTACACATGCATAAAAAACACAAAAAATGAATTTGATCCTATAATGAATCCATAAGCATAGGACCAGGGGAGGTGGCAGTTGGGTTGGCCCCCCTTTAATGTTAAGGAGGGCAGCATATATATCCCTTATCTTAATAACAATATTTAAAAGTGAAAAATACCAATCATCTGGAATAAATGACAAGCATATTATTTTATCCTTACAGCTCATTACAGCGTATTATCACAATTTCCTAAGGAGGTCACCATACTGCTACCAGCATACTTACACGCTTTTCCTAACCTTTTGCCTCACAGTGCATTGGTGTAACAAAATATATAGTTTACAGTTTACGTGGCCAAAATAATCGGTGTCAGTAACTACATGGTTATTGCAATTGTATAAACTTTATTAACAAGTTGATCACGGTTGTATTAAACTTATCTCTAGGTGGGTTGGGATAAATAATTTTAAATAGCTCTTATAATATTCATTTTAGGTAAATAATCAGTCATTTTGATTTCATAAACAATAGGTTAAGTATCAATAGTTTAAGGAAAATTTAATCGGTTTAATTTTGTAACAATAATTAATTTGTATATGGCCTTTAATTCAAATCAAATGTCATGCGGATGTTTGGTGTGTCTATATAAGCATGAAAAATCCATGTATATTGATTACTTACATGTAAATTGTGGCAATTGTTTGGGTATATAATTTGTCAGTTTGTGAGAATGCCATCATCACGAGTCGTTGTGACGTAAGGAATCTAATGTATATACTGTACCATTACACACGGTATTATGAGTAAGTACAATACGTCATGTTTTTATATACTAAAATGTCTGATACGATATTTCTACAGAATCAGATCGAAGTTATTTTTGTATGGTGATAAATTGTTGATTTCTATTCAGACGAGAAAGGTGTTGATTTAATCCATGCCTGAGATATTGGAATGGTTTTATTAGGACGTAGGCCGAAGAATCTAGGAGCGTATTTTGAGCTGTTTATATTTGATTATTATGAAGTTTTAAACATCAGCATTTTAGAATTGTATGTTTATTAATGATAGGCATAACTGAATTGTATTGTCTAATTCTAATATAAACAAGGTGAATATTTGACAGAATCAGTTGTTCGTCAGTTGTCTTTTATAACTTATTATGTGGAGGAGAGAAAGTGTGGTAATACAAATAATTATAAAGCTGATATAGAGATGTTTTTGCTTTCATGAAACTAATAGATAGCAGGAAACGAATATACAGTTATTGCATACATATATTGATAAACCTACCATGAAAAGGTGACAAGAAATGTACATTTATTGCATATTGATAGAACTGTCATGGAACTAATAAATACTAAGGAGTTAATGTAATGTTATAACATGTTGATTAGATTATAAGTCTGAGTTTATATATAGTTGTAGCTGTTTCTATATGTGTGTGACTACGCCTAAATGGGTGCGGGTCCACGACGTTAAAGACATACACATGATTCAGCCGGTGGGAGTACCGCCATATGCACGAGTAACCTCGTATTTGCTACATAGGCCAGATGACGATTCAGAGGTCATAGTTTTAGTCGACTCGAGGCAACATAAACCATAGTACGTCTCACACCACTATTACATTTCCCATAGAGCTCCATTGTAACATTTATGTCCAAAACAGAATGAAAAATCAAATTCTGCAGCATGTGTATGGGCTCAAATTCTTCACTCGTTCAAGATATGCAAATATGAAGAAAAACATACCTTGACCAGGTTTTTTTTAATTCAATGACTTTGTGAGACTTATCAATTTCCAGAGTAATAATATGTCAACTATTCGCCCTAGATGCGGTTCGAACCAACAATTCTGAAATGACACAGACTTGTCCAGAAAGCTGGTATCAGCATCAAGTTTTCAGTGGTGATTTCTAAAATACTGACCATTTAACCCATGCTTGCAAAAAACAAACCTTTGCAGTAGGAAGTCCTGTAAAAAGAAGAAAAAGAGAACTAAAGTGTTAGTTCTACCTCCTTTATCTGTCCGGAGTACTCAAGGGAGATAATAGTGGTGTGAGTCCTGAAGCTCAGAACGACGTAAATCACGGACGGATAAACCTGTTAACCATGCCATTGCCATAAGGGATGTGTGACAATTGTTATAAAACGACTGGACCTGGTTAACTCGGCTGATAGCGCATCTAACTATCATCCAGGGGTTATGAGCTCGAATGCCAACCGACAACATTCTCCGAGATTTATATCAGACATTTCGTCTCATTGCCATTCGTCGATCACCGCTGATTCAAGTGGGACAGTTATCAGTTGCGTGCTGAGATGAATATACTCGAGTGCCGTTTAACCTTCTAAGATCCCAGAAATGAGGTTTACTGCTCGTCTAAGAGGCCTTGATGACATAAATGACGCTAAATATACATAAGAAAGGAACATGAAAGCAACACTTGATATCCTTATTTCGTATATTATTCCAAGCACAGTTTTACACATATTGCTTAATGAGTGCCATGAGATCAGCATAGCATGCAGAGGGAGCGTTCATGGCCCATATAAAATCCAAGTGCTCCCATCCTTGAATGACCTTGTGTTTAACCAGAGTTTTCAATTCGGGAACCAGTCTGTTAATATCTTTCGGTACTGTCAGCCAATCGTTTGTACCGGAATACATGGCTATAGGAGTTTGGATTTTGCTGGCATCGTACTGGGGCGGCGTTGTCTGAAAAAACAGTACAAAGTTATAATCTGGTCCATGAATAGTTATTTAAAACAGAGAATTAAATTACAATGTGAGTAATATCAAAAACAAGTCCAAATATTGTGTTAAGTTTAGACGTATTTCGTTTCAGATATTTAGAAATAGAGTTGGACCACAAGTTCTTCCAACTTAGGATCCTTTCCCCCTACAAGTAACACGTTTACAGTGTATAACATAACACATTGCATGTGTATGCTAATATAAAGAATTCATAAATATACAGTAGGTGATTAAGTGAGAGAAAGAAAAGAGATAGGGTGAAAGAGAAAGATAGATAAATAGACAGACAGACAGACAGACAGACAGATAGACAGACAGACAGACAGACAGACAGACAGACAGACAGACAGACAGACAGACAGACAGACAGACAGATGTGATTTGGACAGGACACACCAGCACACAAATGGGTACATATTTTCATCTTGATATATAACTATTGGTGTTTGCATATACGTTTTATAAATATACTCCTCATTGCATTGTATCTACTTTTCAAATTAAAAATATAATGTTTCATGGATAAATATAAAAAACATATACAGTGAAACCTGTCTTAATCAGCCAGTCATGGGAATTAACAAAAGTGGCCTTTTAACACAGGTTGTTGCTTAATAAAGGTTAATTTGCTTTTTTAGCATAGAAATGGAAAATAGAAAATGTTGCTGCTTAAGACAAGTGGTTGCTTAATAGAGGTGACCACTTACACAGGTTTGACAGTATTATTATATATGTTTATCAGTCGTTTTCTTACCTGATTGTATTTCACCATATTTTTATCGCTTCCGAAATCCATCCATTGAAAATTCTGTGAGATTACAGCCTAAACAAATTGATGCTAATTATACAAAATTATAACAATGTTTTCACTTCGACTCTTGAACTGATCCACGAGATGTATCTAATACTGAAGGAACACTCGCTTCATTGATAACAAATACCAATACTATCACGTGATCTATCTTTCATGCTAGCATTCTCATTATTATTGCCTGCATCCTCCCCATTATATCGGATTAAACAGAGCACCAATGACCATAACTTGGTGTGGCGCGCAAGTACTTAAAGATGATATAAAACTCTCCCTTGAATGTAACTAGAGACACATATCGTTATTCAGAAATGTGTTGCCACTTCAATAAATTGCAAATACATATATAAGATTACTCTACAACAAACTTTGAAAATTAGAAAAATGCCTAGAAGTAAGTTATAGGTCTCACTGCCAATTACCTCCCCTTAGTGACGATAGTAAACTTTTTGCGCCCAAGAAAAAAACTGTGTAAATCGGTTGGGCATTATTTTGTTGAAAATGCTTAAAATTGTCTTATTGTTTTTGTATATATGAGAACATTGGAAAATGTTCATGAGTTCTGCCAAGTTTGGATGACATTGGATGAAGATATAACAGTTTAAAGATGCGTAGTGATATACTACAACAAATGGTAGAACTGTCAAAAATTGAGGGGTGTCATCAAAACATCGAAAAACCAATCTGGTCAACCCCATGTTTTTTCCTGCATATTTGGACTAACAGAGGACAATCTATGGAAACAAGAGACATTTAGTACCATTGGCAATGTGTTCAGTGTTCCAGAAGTGTTTGTCTCTATATGTAGAACAGTACAATATTAATTGGTGTGTGAGACGTTTATTATGTTTTCAAATCGTTTCATTTGAGAGAGCCACTATGAGACATCAACTATGCATGTATGCTGCTGCAATAGCTGTGTCATTTCAATGCTACGTCTCCTGTTAGATATGTATTCTCTTTGTATTGGATTTGTGCTTATATAGAGTGTATATACTGTGTATTCGCTTTGTATTGTATTTGTGTCTAGACTGTATATACTGTGGATTATCTTTGTATTGTATTTGGGCCTAGAGTGGTTATACTGTGGATTATCTTTGCAGTGTATTTGTGTCTAGAGTGTTATACTGTGGATTCTCTTTGCATTGTATTGTGTCTAGAGTGTATATACTGTGTATTCTCTTTGTATTGTATTTGTGCCTATATAGAGTGTATATACTGTGGATTCTCTTTGTATTGTATTTGTGCCTAGAGTGTTATACTGTGGATTCTCTTTGCATGTATTTGTGTCTAGAGTGTATATACTGTCGATTCTCTTTGTATTTATTTGTGCCTATATAGAGTGTATATACTGTAGATTCTCTTTGTATTGTATTTGTGCCTGAAAAGAGAGTATATACTGGGATTCTCTTTGTATTGTATTTGTGCCTATAAAGAGTGTTTATACTGTGGATTCTCTTTGTATTGTATTTGTGCCAATATGGAGTGTATATACTGTGGATTCTCTTTGTATTGTATATGTGCCTATATAGAGTGTATATACTGTGGATTTCTCTTTGTATTGTATTTGTGCCTATATAAAGTGTATATACTGTGGATTCTCTCTGTATTGTATGTGTGCCTATATAGAGTGTATATACTGTGGATTCTCTCTGTATTGTATTTGTACCTTATAGAGTGTATATACTGTGTATTCTCTTTATATTGTATTTGTGCCTTTAAAGAGTGTATATACTGTGGATTCTCTTTGTATTGTATTTGTGCCTGTAAGAGTGTATATACTGTGGATTCTCTTTGTATTGTATTTGTGGCTATCAAGAGAGTATATACTGTGGATTCTCTTTGTATTGTACTTGTGCCTTTAAAGAGTGTATATACTGTGGATTCTCTTTGTATTGTATTTGTGCCAGTAAAGAGTGTATATACTGTGGATTCTCTTTGTATTGTATTTGTGGCTATCAAGAGAGTATATACTGTGGATTCTCGTTGTATTGTATGTGTGCCTATATAGAGTGAATATACTGTGGATTATCTTTGTATTGTATTTGTGCCTATATAGAGAGTATATATTGTGGATTTTCTCTGCATTGTACTTGTGCCTATATAGAGTGTATATACTGTGGATTCTCTCTGTATTGTATTCGTGCCTATATAGATTATTTATACTGTGGATTTCCTTTATATTGTATTTGTGCCTAGACTGTATATACTGTGGATTAGCTTTGTATTGTATTTTTGCTAGAGTGTATATACTGTAGATTCTCATTGTATTGCATTTGTGTCCATATAGAGTATATATACTGTGTTTTGTCTTTGTATTGTATTTGTGCCCATACAGAGTGTAAATACTGTCGATTCTCTTTGTATTGTATTTTTGCCTAGAGTGTATATACTGTGGATTATCATTGTATTGTATGTGTGCCTATATAGAGTGAAAATACTGTGGATTCTCTTTGTATTATATTTGCGCCTAGAGTGTATAAACTGTGTGTATTCGATTTGTATTGTATTCGTGCCTATATAAAGTATATATACTGTGGATTCCCTTTGTATTGTATTTGTGCCTAGACAGTATATACTGTGGATTAGCTTTGTATTGTATTTTTGCCTAAAATGTATATACTGTTCATTCTCATTGTATTGTATTTGTGTCCATATAGAGTGTATATACTGTGTTTTGTCTTTGTATTGTATTTGTGCCCATACAGAGTGTAAATACTGTCGATTCTCTTTGTATTGTATATGTGCCTATATAGAGTGTATATGATGTGGATTTTCTCTGTATTGTATTTGTGCCTATATAGAGTGTATATACTGCGGATTCTCTCTGTATTGTATTTGTGCCTTTATAGAGTGTATATACAGCGGATTCTCTTGTATTGTATTTGTGCCTATATAGAGTGTATATATTGTGGATTCTTTTTGTAATGTATTTGTGCCTAGAGTGTATATACTGTGGATTCTTTGTATTGTATTTGTGCCTAGAGTGTATGTACTGTGGATTCTGTTTATATTGTATTTGTGCCTATAAAGAGTGTATATACTGTGTATATTTTTGTATTGTATTTTTGCCTAGAGTGTATATACTGTGGATTCTGTTTATACTGTATTTGTGTCTAGAGTGTAAATACGGTGAATTCTCTTTGTATTGTATTTGTGCCTATATAGAGTGTATATACTGTGGATTCTCTTTGTATTGTATTTGTGCCCTTAAAAAGTGTATATACTGTGTATTCTCTTTGTATTGTATTTTTGCCTGTAAAGAGTGTATATACTGTGAATTCTCTTCGTATTGTATTTGTGCCTATAAAGAGTGTATATACTGTGGATTCTCTTTGTATTGTATTTTTGCCTAGAGTGTATATACTATGGATTCTCTTTGGTATTGCATATGTGCCTATATAGAGTGTATATGATGTGGATTTTCTCTGTATTGTATTTGTGCCTATATAGAGTGTATATACTGTGGATTCTCTCTGTATTGTATTTGTACCTATATAGAGTGTATATACTGTGGATTCTCTTTGTATTGTATTTGTGCCTTTAAAGAGTGTATATACTGTGGATTCTCTTTGTATTGTATTTGTGCCTGTAAAGAATGTATATACTGTGGATTCTCTTTGTATTGTATTTGTGCCTATAAAAAGTGTATATACTTTGGATTCTCTTTGTATTGTATTTGTGCCTATAAAGAGTGTATATAATGTGGATTCTCTTTGTATTGTATTTGTGCCTATATAGAGTGTATATACTGTGGATTTTCTCTGTATTGTATTTGTGCCTATATAGAGTGTATATACTGTGGATTCTCTTTGTATTGTATTCGTGCTTATATAGAGTATATATACTGTGGATTCCCTTTGTATTGTATTTGTGCCTAGATTGTATATACTGTGTATTAGCTTTGTATTGTTTTTTTTGCCTAGAGTGTATATACTGTAGATTCTCATTGTATTGTATTTGTGTCCGTATAGAGTATATATACTGTGTTTTGTCTTTGTATTGTATTTGTGCCCATACAGAGTGTAAATACTGGTCGATTCTCTTTGTATTGTATATTTGCCTAGAGTGTATATACTGTGGATTCTCATTGTATTGTATTTGTGCCTATATAGAGTGAAAATACTGTTGATTCGCTTTGTATTGTATTTGTGCCTAGAATGTATATACTGTGTATTCGATTTGTATTGTATTCGTGCCTATATAAAGTATATATACTGTGGATTCCCTTTGTATTGTATTTGTGCCTAGACCGTATATACTGTGGATTAGCTTTGTATTGTATTTTTGCCTAGAGTGTATATACTGTGGACTCTCATGTTATTGTATTTGTGTCCCATATAGAGTGTATATACTGTGTTTTGTCTTTGTATTGTATTTGTGCCCATACAGAGTGTAAACACTGTCGATTCTCTTTGTATTGTATTTTTGCCTAGTGTGTATATACCGTGGATTCTCATTGTATTGTATTTGTGCCTATATAAAGTGAAAATACTGTGGATTCTCTTTGTATTGTATTTGTGCCTAGAATGTATATACTGTGTATTCGATTTGTATTTTTTTTGTGCCTATATAGAGTGTATATACTGTGGATTCTGTTTATATTGTATTTGTGCCTATAAAGAGTGTATATACTTTGTAGTATTTTTGTATTGTATTTTTTGCCTAGATTGTATATACTGTGGGTTCTCTTTGTGTTGTATTTGTGCCTAGCGTGTATATACTGTGGATTCATTTTGTATTGTATTTGTGCCCATACAGAGTGTATATACTGTGGATTCTCTTTGTATTGTATCGGTGCAAAGAGTGTATATACTGCAGATTCTCTTTGTATTGTATTTGTGCTTAGAGTGTTTATGCTGTGGATTCTTTTTGTATTGTATTTGTGCCTAGAGTATCTGTACTGTGGATTATCTCTGTATTGTATGTGAGCCTAGAGTGTATATACTGTGAATTCTTTTTGTATTTTATGGGTGCCTGGAGTGTATATACTATTGATTCTTTATGTATTGTATGTGTGCCTAGAGTGTATATACTGTGGACTCTATTTGTCTTGTATGTGTGCCTAGAGTGTATATACTGTGGATTCTTTATGTATGGTATTTGTGCGTAGAGTGTATATACTGTGGAATCTTTTTGTATTGTATTTGTGCGTAGAGTATATATATATACTGTGAACTCTCTTGGTCTTGTATTTGTGCCTAGAGTGAATATACTGTGGATTCATTTTGTATTGTATTTGTGCCTTGAGTGTATATACTGTGGATTCTCTTTGTATTGTATTGGTGCAAAGAGTGTATACTGCGGATTCTCTTTATATTGTATTTGTGTTTAGAGTGTTTATACTGTGGATTCTTTTGTATTGTATTTGTGCCTAGAGTATCTGTACTGTGGATTCTCTCTGTATTGTATGTGAGCCTAGAGTGTATATACTGTCGATTCTTTTTGTATTTTATGGGTGCCTGGAGTGGCTATACTGTTGATTCTTTATGTATTGTATGTGTGCCTAGAGTGTATATACTGTGGACTCTATTATCTTGTATGTGTGCCTAGAGTGTATATACTGTGGATTATTTATGTATTGTATTTGTGCGTAGAGTATATATACTGTGGACTCCCTTTGGTATTGTATTTGTGCGTAGAGTATATATATTTGTGGATTCTTTTATATTGTATTTGTGCCTAGTGTGTATATACTATTGATTCTTTTTATATTGTATTTGTGCCTAGTGTGTATATACTGTGGATTTTGTGCCCCACCAAACAAACCAACATTGATGGAAGAAAGTCTACATTACATATCGAACATATGACATTATACCATATGCCCATTTAAATTGAACTCCATCATATTTGTTATAAATGAGGTTATAACACATTACTAGAAAAAAAGAAAAGAAATGCAGAAATTGCATGCCTTAGTATATTTTAGAAGTGCTTAAATCATGTTTTGTGTGTCGAGATATTATTTTGCTCAAGTGGTTTGAAATCGCGTCACATTCTACAAGTATATATAATTGTTTTACTCTCATAAATTGTATTGTTTTTAATACATTCATCTACAATGACATTCGTAGACTAACTTCATGATTAAACATGCTATGACTTTTAACAACTTATATTGAAGGTGAACATTATAGCGTTTATATCGAAACGACAATAAATAATTCATTCCAAAATTATTTTTTTTTTAACTTCCAATCTAGAATATACGAAAAGGATTGTCGTTGTATATATAAATATTTATCGATTTCTAGAGCAAATATTGCTTGGAACTGTCCGCCATTGTCAGTCTTTTACAAACATATATATATAAGCTAGTAAACAACTGAGAATGTACATGTATATTCCATTTACCTGGGCGTAATGAATCATATTGTGTGTAGATGTGCCGGCAGGGTGCTGTCCTACATACACAGGTATTCGGGTCTGAAAATGCATCATGAAAAATGACATAAAACATTATAAACATGCGTTAAGTTATACATCGTCATAACGCTATTATTAATTGCTATTTTGATTATAAAATGTTATTATTTTTTTATTAATTAACCCATACAAAATGTGGAGCATATGGTCCAGTGGTAGAGTATCAAACCTAGAATCGGAGGGCCGAGGGTTCGATCCTCAACCACGGCTACGTGTAGTGTCATTGAGCAAGACACCTTTTCTACATATGCTGAGTACTGGTGGTTCTACCTGGGAAGACATCGAGCGTGTTGTACATAAGTTGTAATAGTTTGTTTGGACTAAACTTAAAATAAGGTTCTTATTTCATACAGAATCATTGAAACTTGTAAGTTTCATTCAACATATATGTAGTATATGTAGTAGTATTATGTTACCTCATTCATTTCTTTAGCATCAAATCCTCCAAGGAGAAACAATACATTTTCACAAAGAATCGCTGGTATTTTTCTACCACATACTTCTTTTCCTAACCAGCGGAGAATTTCGGAGCTTGGCATGAAGTCTTTCTCCCCGAATATGGCATACAGCATCTGTTGTTAAATTGTGATGAAAAAAGCGTTACTCAAAAAATATACATAAAATGTTTGGATGATTGATGTTTTTTTTATATATTTTTATTCATAATATCATGTTAACATAGAATTGCAATTGCTGTGTGATGTTATAAAAACTGTAATTGTCCTTAATGTATAAAACACGTGTTTAACTTTATGAAGACCGTTTGAAACGACTTGTTTAACACTATAATTAGTATAATATGAAAAAAGCAGTCACCGGTGTGGGTATTGCTGTTAACAATCTGATCGGACTCTTTAAGTTACCGAGATACGCCGCCGGGGCTAGAGCTGCAAACAGCTTGATTTTACTGGACAAGTCTTGGTTGTAAGATAGAGCTGCGAATGCAATCTTTGTGCCTTGTGAATGTCCAACATAGAAAAGTTGCTTGGCCCCAGTAACGGCTAGAATCTTGTCTACTGTGGCCGGCAGGTCATACTTCGCCATCTCGTCCATACTGTGTAACGTATATTTTGTAGATAAAATATATCAAAAAATGTTCTTATCAATTTTTTATTCTAATATATATTATTAAATAAATTTCACAGTGTAATGCTATCACAAGATATGATATGTATATAAACTTTCTTGTTTTTTGTATTTTAATTGACTATTAAGAAAGACACATTATTTTAAAAGCAACACATAACCTTGATACAATAAAACAAGACTTTATTTTTTAATGTTTTGAATTCCGTCTTACGATCACTTACCCCGCGACGCCGAGTTCAGCTCGGTCCAAAAACTTCATATTGAAAGTATTGAAGAACGGTGGATCTACTCAGATTCATTCTGTCATTGAGCTTTTTCTCCACCATTTAAAATGGATATACCATATTAAGCATGCCATGTGTTATTAATGGCGTTAAACCACATTCAAAATGCTTTATTGAATGTATACATGTTATATAATCTGCTTTGAGAGATATAGAAATCTTCCATAATCATGATTTATATTTGAATATCTCAATTTCAAAAGCCGGGTCCGAAAAGTTCAGTCGGTAACGCGTCTGACTATCAATTCAAGGGTCTTGAGTTCGAATCCCCGTCCGGCAACAGTCACCGTGATGATTGATATATGCCATTGTGTCTCATTATCATTCGTCTCTACACTGATTCAAGTGGAAAAGTTATCAGTTACTTGCGGGGAAGGGGTGTGCTAGAGTATTGGTTAACCTTTCAGGGTCCCAGGAAACAGGTTAACTGATCGTTTGTTAGCCCTCGATGGCATAAAAATGACGCTTATATTCAATCAATCAATCTCAATTTCAAAATGACGTTAGTTCCATCCTGCATTCCCTTTAAAAAATAGATACTGTTCCACAGAAAAGTCAGCTTGTGTTTAATTGCATAGTATTAATTTGATATAGTATAGGTATGTAATTATTTGATTATATTAACTTAATAGTCTTTTTTCTTCATATTATTATCAGCATTATGATAGTCAAACATGTGTTCTTATACCCCAATTAAGTAAATCTCATTTACATATTTCTTTCGTATTCACCTACCATTCTTGAGAATATTCTTAGATTTGAGCTTGAAAATCCAAATTTCAACCTCAGATGTCTAGTTTATCATGACATATACAATAATTGTGAGTGTTTATTTGATTATATACTATATGTCCTACATGCTTGCAAATTTTGATCTTAAAAATGGTCTCTTAAGTGTATTTTTTTCAAAATTAGTTCAAGTCTAAGAATATTCTTAAGAACGGTTGTGGAATACCAGTCCAGTTCTTTTAAAATAGACGTGGCAATGCTTTCAAAATTTTCCAAATAGATCAGCACTCTTATATAGATCATAAACTGTTCACAGAAATAGGAAAATTGGTTTTGAAATGAAAAGGAACGAGGACTATTTCTAGGTTAAGCAGTAAACATCATAAACTTGCACATGGAACTCAATATCATGTTTTTTTTTGTTATTTTTTTATTGGTAAGATTTTTGATAGAAAATTTGAATATCAAATAAATAATGCGAAAAATTATACGTTCTCGAGGGTCTCTTATTATTTTGAAAATAATGTCTCTATTTAAATTCTCTACAATTCTACATATTTGTAAAATATTACAAATAACTTATTAATATATTGCTTGCAAAATGTTATAGACTTTTGTTCTAGTTACACGAAATTTATTCTTTTAAGTGTTCAAATATTACCTAAAATCCCAGAACTCTTTTTGATCTGGACTAAGTTTCTCGTGCCTCCGCGAATACGTATTTCCTCTGCTGTTTCCAAGCCAAACGTCATAACCAGCATCAGCTAGAAGGAATCCTAGACTTCCGTTCACGTTATTTTCTACCCAACATGCGGAGCACGAGAGAAGTCCGTGCTGAAGTAATACTACTGGTCGATCACCTGTAAATACACGTGTACGAGTTTATAATTATGTCGGTGTTCTTGTATAGTATACGGTGATATGTCCATTCGTACAATGTATGACAGGTAAGTATTGTATGTTTATCATGCTAGTTCCTAACTTATGGTTTATGTAAGTTTGATTCACAGGCTTTCCGTGTTTATCGTACTTTACGATACGACAAAGTTACACGAACTTTGTATAAAACAACATTAATCTTGATATATGCGACGCTTGCTTTTCTGAAAGACAAATGTCTTGACAAGTTCGGCCGAAAATAAAAATCAGTTTTATTTATCGACAATCGAATAACGTTTTTGATTGGTTGATTCAAACAATCGGACCACCTCGGATATTTCTTTTGTATTCCAAAAGAGTATCGTTTTGATGTTTATTTCTATATTCATTATTTTCATATTCTTGTACAAGACAACTGCCATGATTTCCGTCCGAGCAAATATTTTTTAATTTTATTATAGCAAAACCATTGCAGAGGTGTGTCTGTTTCAACGAGACATATCTCACTTCCAGATCCAAACGTTTCTTCTGCACACCTTGTCAAGACGTTTGTTTTTTAAAAAAGCAAGTGTCGCCTACGATCAAGACTGAAAACAACATTAGAGCAGCCTTAACTGCTCCGAGAAAGCATGGACGTGGTATCGCTCAGTGGCAAAATTGCATATTACACGAGAACGATATGCATTAAATAGAGAGCGTAAAATTAAAAATGTATTGGTCAGTTTAATCAATTCGAAATTACTAAAAGGCTTTCAAGTTTATCTTTTTTGAGGTGATATATAATACATTTTAAATTATCTTTTATAAATTGATATATAATACAAAGTACAAGTATCCGTGACACGATTACCAAATCATGAGACCTCAATTTAAAATTATATTTTTTTGAAATTACCTAAACTGACTGTATTATGTAAATAAAATCATGAATTTCATTTAGCCGTACTATCGGTCCCGGGGCACCATAAACATCAAGGTTGTCTTCAGAGCATTGCTATGATAGCCATTAAATCCATTTATTTTATGTTTTTCATGAATTATAGAGATTTCTCAGTGGGTTCTTTATGGTAATCCGCTGTTTCAAACAATGAAATTATGAAAAAATATTATTTAATAAAAAATTATTAAAACAAATTATTTAAAAAAAAAAAAGTACTTTTTTTATTAGTCCAATACTATCAAATGTCGGACTGAGGTCAAAATAAACAAAAATGCATAAAATGAAAAGCAAATGTGTTTGTTTTGGTTTAAGACCAAATCATATTTCATCTCGTGATCACCAAAAAATGGCAAGCCACTCGCGAGAATGTGACTTTTGGTGTTCACTTGATGAAATAATTCGATCTTACAAAAAAACAAAAACAAATATCCTCTATATGAATGATAAATGAAATAAAATAAAAAAAACATAGCACAGCCAATTAACTCTGAATGACAAGAACTGCACCCAGTTTGTAAAACAAAAACATAGCACATCAAATTCACTCTGAATGGCAAGAACTGTGCCCAGTCTGTAAAATAAAAACATAGCACATCCAGTTAACTCTGAACGGCAAGAACTGTACCCAGTTTGTAAAATAAAAAACATAGCACATCCAATTAACTCTGAATGACAAGAACTGTACCCCGTTTGTAAAATAAAAACATAGCACATCCAATTCACTCTGAATGACAAGAACTGTACCCAGTCTGTAAAATAAAAACATAGCACATCCAGTTCACTCTGAATTGCAAGAACTGTGCCCAGTCTGTAAAATAAAAACATAGCACATCTAATTAATTCTGAATGACAAGAACAGTACCAAGTTTGTAAAATAAAAACATAGCACATCCAATAAACTCTGAATGACAAGAACAGTACCCAGTCTGTAAAATAAAAACATAGCACATCCAATTCACTCTGAATGGCAAGAACTGTACCCAGTCTGTAAAATAAAAACATAGCACATCCAATTAACTCTGAATGATAAGAACTGCACCCAGTCTGTAAAATATTACACTTATAGGAGATACATGCAACACTAATCACAGAACAAATAACGACCATTTCTTTAAAGTTCTCAACAAAACCTTTAATATCTTCACCTCAAACAGCATTTTTAATTATAACCCTATCTACTATCGGAATAGTATATAACACACATGTTCGCTGCGTAATCTGTGTGGTAAAAAAAACACACAAATTAGAATAACGTCAATAACGCATATAGCATCAATGGGTTCTAATACATCTGTCTACATTATTTTATTAACCCTACCAATATATGACATTCATATGAAGATCTTTATAATTTTTTAAAAAACATAAAACTCCATAAAATGTTCAAAACATATTTAATGTTACTTTAAGAAACAAGACAAACCCTTCCACAAATGTTTTATGATTAGAAATAGTGTAATTTTTATTACATCAGTTTTAGAAATATTTGTGAATATTAACATTGTTGATATGAAAATTTATATGAAATTAGAAAAATGAAGACATCAATATGATAAAGTTTTACTATATACTCTACCCAACTTCTGGTTGTTTCTCCCGGCTGGTATTCTCTGCACACCTAGTATATAGCCATCGTCAGTGTGTACATCATGCTCCTCACACGGATAACCTTGGCTCGTGATCAACTGGGTCTGGACAAAACCATTATGATAAGTAATGTATGTTACCTACCATAAACTATCCTAGTGTTCAAATACATTAAACGTGCAATATCAAAGATTTGTTGATTTTGACGCATTGTGCTCGGGATGTTCCCGTTTCAGTACTGAATATATCGTTATTTATTATTGTATTATGGTCATGTGTCCTGTCACGTGTGTCTAAACTAATGAAGTAGATGTAACGGTTTATCATTCGGAACATCCATTGTTGTGAATCATAATTATGTGACTTGTCTGTGATGAATTGGCTTGTGATTGTTTTCACTTCCATTGGATCACGTTGTCATATGTTAATAATAATCACGACTGTACGTACTATGTGGAGGCCGTACATTGTCGCCCAACGTCGCCCTGTACATCTTTAAGTGTTTCGATTCCTTGGAATGTTTGGGCTCATTGCTTATTGCTGGAAATTAGAACACCGCTCAAACAGATGCCAGTGTGAGAGGGGGGATGACGGGTGTTGTATGTCTCATTACTCTCGTAAACATGCTCAGTAAACAGAGAATTCTTTGTCTTTTCTTTGAAGCGTTCTTTGAAAACCAGACAGTCATTCTTTATTTTCGTTGTCACTATCCCTCATGAACTGGTTCAATAAAACCGAGTTTACTATGTTCCATACTTAGATGCACTCATGCATCCATTTGTAGGATTTGATTAGATTTACAAATAACAGCTTTACTAAGCTTATTAAAACCTGTTTATCAGAATCTTCAACTGAATAGACGAACAGTAGATGTGACAAAGTACATTTTTCTTATATTTATACAGAGTAGTTAAATGTTTAGCGTCATGTATATGCTGTTGATGGCTACCGGTCGATCAATTGACCTAACTACACATTATTGGGATCCTTGAAGATTAATCAGTACTCGAGCAAAACCATTTTAGCAAGTAACAATGCTACCCAAAGTCGTATATCAATCATCACGGAGACAGTGTCTGTGTGGGGATTCGAACTCAAGACCTCTGAATTACTGAGATTATCGGACCCGGCAGCAGAGTAAAGCCTTATTTCAATAATGAACGTGTACAATGGTTGCCAGAATGCTCGAATTGATAATATCTTTTGTAAATGGAAATTTTAAATTTAATAACAATGTAAATAAACGGTAGTTATATTGACTTTATTGCTATAAACATTGCAATTGCATATTTTAAGATGGCGATTGCCAGTGCTCTTATTTCCATTGTGATACTGAAGAAAAACAATTTAGAAGTTTACCATCTGTTTTTTGCTGAGATTGATCCTTCTTACAAGTTTAAGTAAGCTATTATTGTTATTGTATAATAATATTTTGAAAAGTACATTTATCTTAAATGTTTAGTTACAAGATGGATTCCTATTGATTCAAACATTGTTATTTGCTTTTTTGTATATTGTTTCAGACCATTGTATATATAAAGTATTTCCATTATACGCACACAGTATTTTTCATTATACAAATGAAGCATTGTCATTATATGCATAAAACATTTTCCATTATACCTAAACAGCATTTTCCATTATATATATACACAGCATTTTCCATTAAACCTATACAGCATTTCCTATTATGCGCAAGAACCATTGTCAGTATACGCACACAACATGTGCCATACGTATGAAACGTTGCCAGTATATGCATACAACCTTTTCTATTATACACATACATTATCTTACGTTATACGCATACAGCATTGCCATTATATGCATAAACATTTTGCATTATGTACATGAACCATTGCCATTATACGCATACAACATTTTCCATTATACACATGCATTATTTTACACATACAGCGTTGTCCATTATACGCATATTACATTTGTCATTATACACATGAAAGTATTGCCAGTATATGCATACAATATTTTGCATTATACGCAGGAAACCTTGCCATTATACGCATACAACATTTTTCATTATACGCTTACAGTATTTGCAAAATCGTCTATTCTAATTAATTACAATAGCTATAAAACAAAGTACACAAAAAATTGGATGGTGACCTTATTGTTCGAGATATCAAATGTGGCACATTTATTTATATATTCTTATAATTGGAACATCTGATAAGAAATCCTTAAAAATATTAACGGCGAAAGTAAATGATGACGAAACATCTTTTTACATTTTTAATGAAAACTAAAGGAGAGTTAGATAGTAAGTTATGCGTTTGCGGAGATCTGTTTTATATTGTTCATGTTTAAAATTCGAAAACGTAAACAATGAAACATCTTAGTTACAGTAAATGTACCGTTATGAAAGTTTAAATAAATGGAAATAGTTTTTAGAAATTTACACGATACGTATTGAACTTAATTAGAGCTAATATGCATAATAAGGCTGTCTATATATATGTAGAACATCTTGTATACGTACAAATTGAACTGTTAATATATACATTTGAAGGACCATACCGGTGTTTAAATTCTTCCAACGTTGGAAACTAATAGATTAATAGTAAATATTGTTGCAATAAACAATATGATACCCTGGTGCACACTGTAATTTCTAATGATTGCATTTAAATATTTTTTTTATTTAATGAATTGAATGTCATGTTCCAATACTGTAAAAATGACTATTTTGATTAACTACACGACCAGTTTTAATCTACTCATGTTCACCTGTTTCTATTTAGCAAATGCATACAACTGATACAATCATGCACAGGATTATACAAACATATTCAACAACAAAATATATTTTTAAATAAACAAGAAGAAATTTGTTATCAATTTGTTTTTAACAGCTGTGATTTCATTTAGATTATACGTACAGTATTCATATAAACCTCTGGATCGGTGTGTATTTTTATGCCATCTACACCACTAGTCGGGTGTCCAAATCCGCGGCAAACAAAGACAAACAAAGACACTAATACAAATAGAAGCTCCATGTTGTAAGGAATTATAAAGAATCCTGGCCAACACACTGAATATCAACAATAACTTAATCTTGGTTTCATTTTATTGAGGTTCTGCGATAGGTAAAATTGTTTCAACGATGTTTTCACACAATCCGGTATCATATAAACAAAAGCTTGTTGTCTTTCAGTTAATAAACACAAAACATATTTTATTCTTTTAACCTTGATAGTAAATAAATGTACCTCCAGAAGGAGCATTAAATGAACACAAACATCACAACAGAAACAAATAGAATAAATACATATAATAATTAAGAACAATAAATATATACAGAAAAAGTTAGAACAAGGAACAACGTCTTGGCACTGTTAGTTGTAAAAACCAATCAATTGAGTAGAAGTAGTAAAATAGGATGAAAAGGAAAGTTGAGGGCTGCAGACCTAAACTGACATTCAAAAGTCCAACTTCTGACATTTATTTGCGATAGCAGACCTGGATCGACGTCCAAAGTTTGACTTTTTGTATTATCATTATTAATGATGATCTCTGAAAATAACTGTTTTAGATCTGCATTTCTTTTCAAGGTTGGTCATCGATTTGAAAATATTTGTTAATGTTGCTCCGATATGAATATTTTTTAATGTTGCTCCGATTTGAAAATATTTGTTAATATTGCTCCTATATGAATATTTTTTACTGTTGATCTACGATTTGCTGATGCGTCGACATTGCAATGTCGATTTAAGATTGTTGGTCTCAGCCATTTTAGCGAAGTTAAAAATAAACAATTCTGTAATAATACTCTCTAGCCCTTCCTTAATGTTTGAATACCTGTTAACTTATTGAGTGTTATTTCTCGCTAGCAACGCCGTATTTTGAAAAACAGAATTAATGTGTGAGGACCGGCGTGTTTTAATTTCTCGCTGAAACAGAATAGCACATGTTTCAGATCATTCAAGTAGAGGGCAAAATCTACACAGTGATATAATATTAGGATGGGTGTAATGGAGCGTATTGTGTAATATATAGGCCAAATAACCGGGTAGGCTGTAGCGTGCCACAAAGGTAAACTTTTGAAAAAAGGTGTAGAGACTAAATCAGGTCACTAGTCATAGTATATTTCGCATTTGCAGATATAAACTTTTCATCTAAATATATGTATAGCGGCTATTAGAGGGAACGGAATTTATAACACATAAGAAAGTTTCAAATCACTTAACCCAACACGACATTGAAGCAGTCAATGGAATGAATCTAATGCAAATTGACAATACAGCATTTTAATCGGTCAGACTGTTATATTCAACCATAAATGTGACCTTGGATAAAGATAACAAAATGAACACAATTTTACATGGAGTCCTATATTTACTTATTGTGTAACTTATCTATAACACACCGAAATTAGGGTCATGTGATGTTTTGTTATGTTAAAGTATGTTAGTGAACTATTAGGAATAATAGGAACAATGGAAAACTATCTGTTAATCTTTCATATCTATCACATTCTTGTTATGTTTCTTATTGATAAGATTTCTTATTTGATAAATCTTGATGTGTATTTGTTTTATCTCATATGTAATTTTATATACAACAGATAGATAACTTCGCATGCAAGCATATTGTTTCCATTCGAAAAGTAAGTGAAAGAGGGAGGATACACGTAATGTAAACCAAAGTTAAGGTCTCCTGTGATGGTTTTACAACTGACCGTTCTAATGAGCAAGTGAAAGAGAGAGAATGAGGATACACGTAATGTAAACCAAAGTTAAGGTCTCCTGTGATGGATTTACAATTGACCATTTTAATGAATAAGTGAAAGAGAGAGAATGAGGATGCACGTAATGTTAACCAGAGTTAAGGTCTCTTGTGATTGTTTTACAATTGACCGTTTTAATGAGTGGTCGAAAGAGAGAGAATGAGGATGCACGTAATGTAAACCAGATTTAAGGTGTCCTGTGATGGTTTTACAATTGACCGTTCTAATGAGCGAGTGAAAGAGAGAAGACGAGGATGCACGTAATGTAAACCAGAGTTAATGTCTCCTGTGATGATATTACAATTGACCGTTTGAATGAGTGAGTGAAAGAGAAAGAATGAGGAAGCCCGTAATGTAAACCAGAGTTAAGGTCTCCTGTGATGGTTTTACAATTAATCGTTCTAATGAGTGAGTGAAAGAGAGAGAATGAGGATGTACGTAATGTAAACCAGAGTTATGGTCTCCTGTGATCGTTTTTCAATTGACCGTTCTAATGTGTGAGTGAAAGAGAGACGATGAGGATGCACGTAATATAAACACGGGTTATGGCCTCCTGTGATGGTATTTCAATTAATCGTTCTAATGAGTGAGTGAAAGAGGGAGAATGAGGATGCACGTAATGTAAACCTGAGTTTAAGTCTCCTGTGATGGTTTTACAATTGACCGTTCTAATGAGTGAGTGAAAGAGAGAAGATTAGGATGCAGGTAATGTAAACCTGAGTTAAGTTATCCTGTGATGGTTTTACAATTGACCGTTCTAATGAGTGAGTGAAGGAGAGAAGATGAGGATGCACGTAATGTAAACCAGAGTTGAGGTCTCCTGTGATGGTTTTACAATTGAACGTTCAAATGAGTGAGTGAAAGAGAGAAGATGAGGATGCACGTTATGTAAACCAGAGTTATGGTTTCCTGTGATGGTTTTACAATTGACCGTTCGAATGAGTGAGTGAAAGATAGAAGATGAGGATGCACGTAATGTAAACCAGAGTTAAGGTTTTCTGTGATGGTTTTACAATTGACCGTTCTAATGAGATGTGTGTGTGTAAGAGAGAGGATGAGGATACATGTAATGTTAACCAGAGTTAAGGTCTCCTGTGATGGTTTTACAATTGACCGTTCTAATGAGTGAGTGAAAGAGAGAAGATGAGGATGCACGTAATGTAAACCTGAGTTAAGTTATCCTGTGATGGTTTTACAATTGACCGTTCTAATGAGTGAGTGAAAGATAGAAGATGAGGATGCATGAATGTAAACCTGAGTTAAGTTCTCCTGTAATGGTTTTACAATTGACCGCTCTAATGAGTGTGTGAGAGAGAGAGAGGATGAGGATGCACGTAATGTTAACCAGAGTTAAGATCTCCTGTGATGGTTTTGCAATTGACCGTTCTAATGATTATTCTAGAGATCAGGACATCGAAAAATTAGCAACAAGACAAGGAAGACAAATTAAAAACAATTAGTGTTCTTTGTTGTAATGTTTTTTATTTTACATCTAGTAAGAAACAAGGTTTTATAACATGGCATATCTTGCTCAAAGTCTTCCTGGGTAGAACCAGTTCTAAACATATGCAGATAACGTGTCTTGCTCAAGAATAGTATTCATAACTGTGGCGGATGATCAAACCCACGATCCCACTATCCTAAGTTCGTTACTCTACCACAAGATCGCGCACTCCATAATTTTTTTCTCCAGTATTCACTTACTTCAGAAATTAGAACTTAATCCTCAGCAGAATTGCTTTTTTTCTTGTTTTCTAGCATCACAGAATTCATTCAGTAAAGGAGATATTTTAATTAATTTTAGCTAGACTGCGAAGTTAATTCGGAGCATATACTCTCGGATATGTTTCCTGGATAGAACCAGTTCTGAGTGTTAGTTTTGAGAAGTATGCGACGTCTAGCGTAAGCAATTGACACTCTTACCATCGAAATATCACGCCATATTTTACATATTTCTGACGTAGCCTTTATAGGACAAACGAACGATACTAAAACGCATACAAATTTAATACATAGAATAAAGATCAGCATAATCATGATAAACACAATACGAACATACAGAGCAAGTAACAGAAATCCCATTTTTGGACCGACAGAAGCAGAACTATTTACTACTGATGTTAAAATGTAAAAAACAAATATCAGTTTTAGAAATGGAAACGACACATACAATTAGTTGCAGCTAGTACCGAGACAAGTGGGGCAACATAACAATACCAAGTGCTTTTCCTCTTTTCATTCAAATACTGTTTATTTCTTTATCACCAATAAAATTATGTTTTTTTTTTCAATTTTGAAATGGTTAAGCAGTTAACTGCAGTCTCATTTTAACGTTGTTATTTTATCAATAGCTCTGTCACACATTATAAACCAAATATTGTGAATGACGAGCTGAAAAATTAACTACGCATTTCTGTAGCAATCAAACATTATCCTCTGTATCTAGTAACTAGTAACTTGTTAAAGAAGAATTATGTGTCATAAATGTTTAACAGAAAAAATGTTGCTCAGCTGGCTGTTTACGTCATGTTTCAACTTTCAAACTTATTCAGCAATCGTCAAATTTTGTTTTTGGTCATTTACAAAGTTTTACAAGGAAATATGACAAAGACAATACATATTGTAATAAACATATAAAACATACATTACAAGAATAACAACAGATCACATGTACATTAATCTTGCAAAACAATAATATTTTTAAAGGTATTTGTTTCTTATTACAAGAGCTTCTTTAATAAATTTTAGATTTTTTAACTTTTTTTTTAAATTCTTAGTTGACATGATATCTGTAAATTAATTGAGTGTAGACCAAGCCATGCGGCCTGAATATTCAATACGAACATCGTTGTAATAATTACAACACAGCAAGAAATAATAGTTTCTATCAATAACATTTTGGTTACGTCAATGATATCATTTGCAGACAAAGTCGACTCTGATGAGCCTGCGAGTAACTATCAGTTTGATCAAGATTTACATGTTGTAATTGCATGACAAATCATGGTAGTCAACATATATAAACAGTAATCATGGAATTGTCAAAAAAAAGAAAATGTATGACCTACATGTAGCATCCCAAAGACACAGTCACAAAACCATCGTTAAGATAATCAATATAAAGGTTAAGTATGATAAGCACAGAAGATATGACATACAAGGGTCACACAGATGGAAGAGTTCTTAGAAATTCAATCATCGTAATCCATATAAAGATTTAGTATACTAAGTACAACATATCCGTACATAAAATATGACATACAAGAGTCACACAGATGGAAAAGTTCCTAGAAATTCAGTCGTCGTAATCAATATAAAGATTTATTATACTAAGAACAACATATTCGTACAGAAGATATGACATACAAGGGTCACACAGATTGAAGAGTTCATAGTGATTCACAGTGTAAAGCGTTTAACGATCATGATTTTTAATCATTTAGATTGAGTCATATTTTTTAAATAGAGTAATCATATCATCGTAACACTGTGACGGTCCGTCCATTGCCCACATGAAGTCTAGATGTTCCCAACCTTGTATTACTTTGTTGAAAACGATATTTGAAGTCTCGTTTATGAGGTGGTTCGCGTCACTGGGAACAACAAGCCAATCAGCGGTGCCGGTAAACATAGCGACCGGTACCTTGACATCGATTGGATGATAGTCTGGTGGTGTTGTCTGGAACAAAAATAAATTATCAAGATCCCAATTATATAAATGGCATAATTTTAGTGGTATGTAAAGTATCATGATTGGCTTAAAAATATAATGAGGTATAGTCTCAAATGTACATTTAGTGATTTCTGATTTAATTAAAAAATACTACAAGAATAAGCCAATTAAAGCCACAAAGGTTTATTTTATATTATGGCGTTAAACGAAATTGCTCTTATTACTGTTAAATATGATGTTAATCAAAACTATTTTGCTATACAATATTGTGAAATTAACCTGGTTGTACTTGATCTTGTTTTCTTTTTCTCCAAAATCAAACTTTTGAAATTTCGCGGTCTTTATCATCTGTAAATAAGGAATTGTTATTTTTTAATAATACATATATAACATTGAGTTTTCCTAATTTGATATTCAACTTATTCAAAACTTAACAGTACTGCCTTGTTTTATTCCCTTGTTAAATGAGCAAATCAAATAATTAGTCCTGCGCCTTAGATGTTAACGATAAAAATAGTGACGTCAATATAGCCCACTCAGTTTGTTCTAAAAGGTTTAAGTATGTTTTACACGACAAGCGCATAATAAATTCATTTTATATTATTAAGTGTTTGTTACCAGATGTTAAAGATGGTTGCACTGCGAATTTATAATTGAACATACTTCAACATGACCAGCAGTTACGAGTCACAAATTACTTATTCAACTAAATTAAAATGTAATAGAATATCTCAACATGAAACTCATCTACATTTGCCTTTATTGTTCAAGGTACTTTTATTAATGTAATTTCATCAAAGTTATCCAAAATGTTGAATATTTCAAAATTAATATTATTTAAACGAAACAATTACTTTTAAAATTCGACATCACATACCTGAGCAAAATGGATAACATTCTGCACGGACGTTCCTGCTGGATGCTGTCCTACATAGACAGGTATCCTGGTCTATGGCAAGTGAAAAATGGAAACTTGTTTATACAAAGCGGGATTAAACATGGGTTATAATTCAAAGCAAGCAGTTTTATAATTGTTATTGCATTTACTAAATTGTATAGTCTTACTTTTACATGATAGTAACGAATTCAATAAAATTTTATTCAGAAAAAACGGACGTCATGAATCATAAACAAATATTTAGAAAAAAACAATTATTCATATTAAATCTGTACCGATCACATACTACTAAATGTAAACAGGCTGACGTCATGTCCTGTATAAAGAGAGGACATATTCCAAATAATATGCAGTCCATCTTGTCATAAATACATCTGCGTTTTAAAGCAATCAAATATGTGTTTCTGAACTTTTAACCAAATTGTAATAGAACACAAGACAAATGTTAAACATATACCTTATTCATTTCCTGGGCGTCATAACCACACAATACGAAAAGGAAATTGGAGCAAAGATTAGCTGGAATCTTTGTAGAGCAAACTGCAGCACTAAACCAAGAGAGAAGTTTGGTATTTGGTAGCGCCTCACCGTGACCAAATAAATCAAACAGGAACTGTAAACAAACAATTCATGTGTTGATCATAAGTTCAGAGCCATATAATGGTATCTATTATTTGTGCTGATATTATTTGATTTATTGGTGTGTTTTTTAAACACAAATAATGTGGTTGCTATAAAGAGAAATACATGAAATTTATACAACAGAACTTCGATAGCTCGAACCCGACGGGACTGGACACAATATTTCGAGTAAAGGGTTGTTCGAGTCTGGTATTATTCAATATCATGTCATATGTGTACATGTAAATACATCGAGCGATATGTGGTGTTTCAGACAGCCGTGTTCGAGACAATGAAGTGTTACTGTAGTCACGCATAGTGGTTTAATCGATATACCTATAGTGGTTAATCGATATACCTATAGTGGTTTAATCGATATACCTATAGTGGTTAATCGATATACCTATAGTGGTTTAATCGATATACCTATAGTGGTTTAATCGATATACCTATAGTGGTTAATCGATATACCTATAGTGGTTTAATCGATATACCTATAGTGGTTTAATCGATATACCTGTAGGGGTTAATCGATATACTTGTAGTGGTTTAATTGATATACCTATAGTGGTTTAATCGATATACCTATAGTGGTTTAATCGATATACCTATAGTGGTTTAATCGATATACCTGTAGGGGTTAATCGATATACTTGTAGTGGTTTAATTGATATACCTATAGTGGTTTAATCGATATACCTATAGTGGTTTAATCGATATACCTATAGTGGTTTAATCGATATACCTGTAGGGGTTAATCGATATACTTGTAGTGGTTTAATTGATATACCTATAGTGGTTTAATCGATATACCTATAGTGGTTTAATCGATATACCTATAGTGGTTTAATCGATATACCTGTAGGGGTTAATCGATATACTTGTAGTGGTTTAATTGATATACCTATAGTGGTTTAATCGATATACCTATAGTGGTTTAATCGATATACCTATAGTGGTTTAATCGATATACCTGTAGGGGTTAATCGATATACTTGTAGTGGTTTAATTGATATACCTATAGTGGTTTAATTGATATACCTATAGTGGTTTAATTATCGACATTGTTTAAGACTCGCAAAACACCTCTTTCCTGTTAGTAAGCACGTGTTTGAGTGTTTCTTGTCAAATCAAATCACAGTATGTACTTGGTTTTAGAATTGAGTTAATGCAATTTATAAAACATTACATTCATACATGGCACCCAGTTAGATAGCCCTCCCGATGTGTTCCCGAGGCTCGTAACTGCCCAAAATTGGCAAAACTTTGCGTGTGTCGTACGATTCCTCCAAGCCCCGTACGTTCTTTTTAGCCTCGTGGAATGCTGCGATGGTTTTAATTCGGAATTATTTTTGTTTCTTGAAATCGTAGCATTGCGGGCCTAGGAAGCATCGAAAACTCCCTCGCACGAACATCGAGTGATGCTCATGTGACAGTCACACGATTTATCCGACAATCGTCGGCCCCAAATGGACCTGGGACAATATGACCGCAACAATCGGTACAACGTGCGATGTTGCCATCCCAGCCAAAAAAAATATCCCACGAGCCCCCTACCCTATCTGACTGAGGCTTTAGTCTTCAACATTTCTGAGTAGAACGAAGTTTTACTGAATTCTACTTAATGCAAAAATGCATATTTGTTTTGAAAATAATGTTTATACAGTCTAAAACTATTAAACCACAATAAAATAGTATAAAATTATACGGTTTTATTTTATTTAGCCTGTCGACATAATCTCATGGAACAATCGTTGGCTACAGGACAACAATAATAAATGATCATTCTGTGTAACTAGTAAGTTGGATTAAGCGAATACAATTGATTTTGTTTTTGATACTATAATAATGCATATTGTTATTTAATGATACCGCTATATCGTTTGCCATGGGTACAACACGTCGTATGGGACTTATTGTCGCTCCTATATACACAGCAGGTCCAAGTGCCACGAACAATTTGATTTTCTTCGCCAATTCTTGATCACGTGATAACTGGGCGTACCCAACAGTTCCGCCCTGAGAATGTCCTACGAAATACAGCTGTTTAGCGTTTGATATTTCTAGTACTTTATCCACCGTTGCGGGAAGATCAAATTCCGCCATTTCGTCCCAACTGAAGTTTAAATGTAAAGACAAGAATGTAGTTTTATTTAAAAGCACTTTTGATCAAAGATAGTATCACAAACTATTGAGATGTTAATATATATGTTTGAGTTGAATATATTGCGTATGTGTATACGATCGCCGACACAATACCAAAAACTTAGGTTTTGGTCTTACTATAAGGAGATCTTTTGTTATGAGGTTTTATATGATTAGCTAGCGCAATCTATTATTCACGGTGCTTGCTTAAGCCAAAATGCTCATAGCTTTTATATAAACATAACACAAAGGACACAGCGACCAACCGGAACAGCAAAAAGGACACAGCCATCACCAGGAACATGACAAAAGAAACACACCCCAACCAAAGCAAAGAAAATGACACAATCACCAACCAGAACAACACAAAGGACGCAGCCATCAACCAGAACACGGCAAAGACAATGAATAATCGAATATTCATAAGTGAAATTAATACGAATATTAGCATATAGAAGACGTGACAACGGTCATCAAATTAAAACGATCCGTAGCAAAACCACCACTGAGGAGATGAACGTCTTTACAATTATCAGGATTACATTTTCAATAGTTACATTTCAAGCTAAGTTACTTGATATAGTATATGCATTGAACAAAACATATATCATCGTCACATTCCATTGAGATGTTACTACCTGAAAGCCCAGAACTCTTTCTGTTTTGGGGTTAGTTTTTCGTGACGTCTGGCATACGTATTGCCTCTGCTATTGGCCAACCATACGTCATATCCGGCGTCCGCGAGTACAAAGCCAAGACTCTCGTTTGCAAGGTTTTCAACAAATGCCGCGGAGCAAGACAGTAGGCCGTGCTGTACTAATACAACTGGTTTTGGTGTGCCTACAGATAAGTATTATAAAAATATTATAAGGACAGTAAATGTGTTAATCAAGTGAACATGGTGTATTATAGTTAAAAATGTTCATCTTTTCAACTTAAATAAAATTATATCCATAACATGTATTTTTGGACGAGATGCATTTTGTATTGATGAATTAATTTTGGGCTTCTATCATGCAAGTCACTTTATTTAATTGATATACACTGTATGTATACTGATAAGCATGTTTGCAGTTTAATGGATGACGGGTCTTTATTCTGCTTAAACATTCCTGGAAAACATCCTAGAAGCATGTTTCTCTTGTTGTTATGTGTTTCATTGATGATTTTTAATTACAATGTTCGATAAAAAATACTATTATTCATCATTTAACACTTTAGTGTATTAACTATTGAGTAGGGGCTCAAAATGTATACAAAGTTTCACTGAACATCTCACTTTGAGATTTTCCTCAACTCTATTTTATGAAGTGTTATAACTGCGTTTGTATTTATCAGTTAGCATGTAATTTTTTACCAAAGATTTGTTCTGACTTCAGATCTGAATGTTTTTTTAATGTGTAATGCTTTATGGAAATCATTTAGAGAAACTGAGTTTTCTTTGTTGAGGACATTCTCAACTTGATGTATTTGGTGAAACCCGTCACAGGGTCTCAAATTTATTTGAAATGCCAAATTTAATATGGTTATAGTGACTATTCATGAAGATTTCTGCTAAGCATGACGTATTAGTCTTACCAATTTTATCGTCTGCTTTGCCGCCTGGTATTCTTTGTATGGTCAGAATATAGCCGTCACGGGTATGTACGTCATATTCCTCACACGGATAACCTTTGCTCGTGATCAGTTGGCTCTGATATTGACATGTATATAGCATCACTAAATGAATGAGTATTGTTTTGGGCGCATGTTTCAGCCTAAGTTGTTTAGAGGCTTTTATTGAAATTTAATTTTAGTGGAACATCATGAGATCAATCATTTTACTGGATTTGAAAAATAAAGTACATTTTTACCACTGTTCAACCGACTCATTACGTTATACATAAAACAAAATAAAATTTTGGCTGAAACAAGCAGTCCAAACAATAAGCTTTATCATTGTTTTACTCACCCTAAAGAAATGTTTAAACGTCTATGCTTTTTTCTAATTAGATATGAGAGTGGTGTAGTAGATTTTCACACAAAACATTAAACCTTGTTCGATTCTTCGTTTGAGAGTATTATTATGTTTTTATTAAACTGTAAAACTTTTTATAACCTTCACATTATCGATTTAACAAATTGTACAATGATAATTTTAACAGTGTTTACACAATTCAAATTTATTCAAATTCCATACATAACAATAACAATATCAAACACATAACCTGTGCTAGTTTTATTGATATATCGCACTAAATAGGCACATAACAACGTCCTGAATACCATCGGTGTTTCATATCAAATTCACAAATTAATGCCACGTGCATGATCTCCCACTCGCAATACACGGCAAACATCTACGCCTCAGCATGAGGTTTGCTTAAATAACATTCAACTGGTAAACATACAAAGGGTAATAAAAGGCTATAGTTGTGCTTATAACAATTCTGGTCCCACGGGCACGTTTACTTAATTGTATTAAAATATATACATACAACGTAATGAAGCGATCCCTTAAAACGTTTTGGAGTAGTGAAAGCCATAAGAAAACTGTGATGGACATACGGACGTACATATGGACGGATAAACGCACGTACGTACGTATTGATTGAAAACAATATGTCTCTTATCGATGTGTGTATGCATGTGTATACGTGATTGCTCTCATTTATATACATATCATTTGATATGCAAAATGCATGTCACTAAATACATAGTGTACGAGTACTTGCTGATGGCGGTAGTCTTAATGCTGTAGCTCAATTTAATTTTATCACGCAAGTTTTATATATCGATGAAAGAGATATTTTTATCAAATAGTTTACGAAACATATCTGTACATACTGTATTCATGTGTTCCTCGGGATCCTTTCCAATTATGTCGTTATCCAGTGAACACACAAGAATCACTTGAACTAGTATTAAACATACAAATAAAACTTTATCCGCCATTTTGATTTTGAAACGGTAGTTACCTATTCGGTATGTGTCAAATTAGACAGAATTAACATCAACAAAGTATCAAAATAACACAACGAACAGTTTGACAATGGAAAACAAAGGGAAATGTATTTAACATATATGTCAAAAACCGGCTGGTTTATAATGATTAATATTTCTAATATTAATTTAATTATCAGTATAAAGTACAGATCGCATTAATTGTTGCAATATAAACATTGTCTGTTGATAACGGCCAATGTTATCGGCTATAAATGCGATTGTTTATAAAGTCGATAACGTCGTCCTACGTTTTGTATTTACCGCCCGTGGTAATTACTTGACATAATGAAAATACTGCATACACCAATACAATACAATATCAAGTGGGGTTTTTTGCCGGTGAAGTGCACAAAATGATTAAAATATCAATTTTTCACTTTACTGACAAAGTGCATATATGTTTATGCAATTTACTTATGGGAATAAACATTGATCAAGAAATAATATGAAATTCTCAGAAAATGTTTACTGAAAAGACTTGTCATTTCAAGAACTATGGCTCAAAATGGTGTTATGCTAGTTGTATTAATCAAAATATGACTGGTCAGTTGTCACTCATTTAAAAGTATATGTATCCGATCACCCTCAATCCCCGTTTTGTAAATCACGAAAAGATACGCTGATCTCTTTATCTGGCATATGTTTCTGTTCCAAATGGTTCTGTACTAAACATCCTTGATTGCTAGTGATCGATGTTGTTGTTTATGCAATTTATGTTATATATAATTTAATATTTAAACGTTTATGATTAAACACAAAGAGTTCAAAACAACACCAATCATCAGGGGCGTAGCTAGCCTAAAAGTTATGTGCAGGCCCAAACTAGGGGTCCGGGGGCTATCCCCCCCCCCTTCCCCCTCCCCCCCCCCCACACACATATTTTTGTTTTTGTTTTAGAATGGCTGTGGTGCGTTTTAAGACACATATTATTGATATAATTTACATAAAATGGAAAATTGTTAAAAATGAAAATTGCCTCTAAAAATTACGTGCAGACCGGGGCCTTTTGGTTACGCTATTGATCATCATCACAAATTCATAAAATCAACTGTGGTAGATGCACAGTAGTGGTGTTACTAAAAGAAATATAATTTGCAGAGCAAGAGAGATATATAAAACACACAGTATGACAAGAATATGCATTTCATTTTTTTTATCACCCAATTTCTTGTATCGTTTTAAATACATAGTATATTACAAAATGAACGAACGGGCGATTTACTACACATTCAGTTAGTACGTAATACTATGTTTCGATTTCAGAACTACAAGAAAGAGAATATCATGTATTACACTTCTTTATCATTTTCCGTGTAAACACATTTACTCAATGTTTGGCAACCTAAATACATTATGGTAAAACATTTAAATCAAAACCAATGTCTTGATTCCGAAATACAGATACAACGAAATGGCAATGATATGATAAATGTCAACGATAACACAAAAATAATGCCTCTTTCAATATATTTTTCCAACCAATATATGCATATATTTACGCAGCCATTTTCAATTGTGAAATCACATCATTATAACATTCAGCAGGAGCGTCCATGGCCCACATAAAGTCTAGATGTTCCCATCCCTGGACAACCTTGTGCTTAACAAGGTTCTTTATTTTGGGAACCAGTCTGTTGATGCTATTAGGAGTAACCAATTTATCAGCGGTGCCTGAGTACAAAACAATCGGTGTCTGAATTTGTTCTATATTATATTTCGGCGGTGATGTCTGAAACATATAAGAAAGAAGAGAATTAGATTAACACACAAATGATGATAAGAATCAACAATAAGATTCGGAACCTCTATCTATACGTTTCTGCTATTGAAAAAACGAGGCTAGTCAGGGCTGTACAATTTTTTTTCTAGTCACTTGTCCAGTACAAGAGACTTTTAAAAAGCCAATTGTCCTGAACAAAAAAACACTTGTCCAGGTTTTTATTTACGTTTAAAAATGCGTATCAGTCTTAACCCATAATAAAGATGCTTATGCATTATTTTCAACCTGGACAATTTCAGATGGTAACTTTTTCTTCTTGCAACATATAGACAGTTGTAAATGTGTTTTAAATTCAATAAATACAATATCAATTACTTTTTTTGTTTTATTTATTCATCATAAAAACTACTGTCTAAAAGCATAGCAACATAGCATCATTATATAGTTAAAAATCCAATTGATATATATACTATGATATTCTGATATATACGTTATGTATCACACTTCTTGGAGAGTGTGTCCATTATTCTTTAAATAAATTAACATTGTTATAGCTAATTACACTACACTAGTACTGTAAGAAGAACTTCAAAGTGCTGATAGCCGAGCTCTAATAAATATCCATACGCCTTCTTTATTTGATTGATTCTTTGTAGCATTTGGTTTATTTTATGCAACATTTATTGAAAAGGATATAATACAATGTCAACACTTTATTTCCATTGATTGATTTGTTTCTGCTGGCATAAATAAAATAAAAATAAAAAAATTCGAAGAATAAAAAGTAGTTCCCATTGCGTATGATTATTTTGGCCGATATCAACATTGCAAACCTTGATCACGACGACATAAGCAGGACTATGCATTTGACATAAAGCTCGGTTAAAAGGAATGAAATTTGAATCTTATGGACAAAGAGGCGATATTTAATTGAACTATTCATTTTGTTAATTTATAAGAATTTAGTAAAACTGTATAATGTTAATAGAATGTTCCATATTTCGTAATCTCCAAATAAAAACATTCAATAAAATTAAATCTACTAATTTTTTTCCTGGTTACGCTCTTTGCTTCTAATGGATCATTTAATCAGATATTTTATTGCCGACAGGTCAATCAAATTATGATTGTTTCGAAAGTAATCGCAAAATAGGAATCATCAGTGGGTATACTAATAAAATTGTCACATTACAGCTCTTGGCATCTTTCAATTACAAGAAAAGCTCAAGAGATCTTCGGCTCGTTAAACAAAACAATGAATCTTAGACCATCAGAATAATCCTATTTCCGATAAGCCATGTTAATATACGTCACGTGCTCATATAAGATGGAGATTAAAAGCACATAAAAAATGTGTGATATTATGTACCTGGTTGTATTTTTTCATATTGCCATTGTGTCCATAATCATACATCTGGAATATCGGCGTACTGCTTGCCTGATAACAACAGGAGTGTATTAGTAATTGTACGGATGATATACATGACGTTAGAACATAAAAAAGGGGAATAACAACGAAAATCCACAATGATTTATCAGAGCATGTGAACGATATTCAAACCTCCGACATAAAACAATAGCAAGGTAGACACCTGACTGTCCTGGATAATTGACTGGTCGATAGTCAGTGCAGTATTGACAATAACGTTTGGTAAATCAAAATACTTAAGAGTACTGTAAGTCGGGCTGTAATAAATATTTATGCGCCTTAATAGTCTGATCGGTATTATTTAAGTGCTTGGTTTACTTTGTGCAACAATTTTAAAAATCACGTAAAACAATTTTATTGTTTAATTATTTCGTGCTCTTCTATATTGAATACATGAAGAAATAAAATTCGAGGAATAAAAAGTAGTCCCTGTCGCGTATGGTTAATTTGGCGGTGATCAACACTGCAAAATGTGATCACGACGACACAAGTAGGGCTATACCTTTTGCATAAAGACTGGCTAAAAATAAATTACTGACAATAATATATTTAAATTTTAGTGACAATTCTGAGATTATCTTCTGATAATATTGCAATTAGATGCTTAACAATAATATGGTCCAGATAAAAACCTTTCCATTGTCATTTTACTTGTAAACAAGATTGAACAAAACGCAGAAAATAAATTTGTTGGAGACAGATGTGTTTTTAATAAATGGTTTTAGATAATAAAAAAAAACAAGCAGTCAACAGGAAACTGTTGCGCAGTATGTAAGTTTAACTAAAGTAGATATAAGCATGAGTATTATGATATTTAGCATGTTATATTTTACTAGGAGTGCTAAAACAGCTTTTCAATAAAACAATATATCGGTTGTCAAGATAATTTACTTAATTCAAAAGATATACATATTAGTACTGTACAATGTTCATAAAATATAACAGCTCTGTGGCAGCTTTGCTGCTACGTATTATTCTGATTGTATTGGTTATATTGTAGTGGTTGTGTCTTTTGAATGTCAGGACATACATTTTCGTATTGATGGCCTTATATTTAAACTAAGTATTACGATATGAATAAAAATATACCTGAACGTAATGGACCATGTTCTGTGTAGATGTTCCTGCCGGGTTTTGAGCTACATATACAGGTAGCCTGGTCTGAGTAAAATGAAAACTTCATTATATCAAAGTTTTGTACCAGTGAAACAAATAAATATATATCAGAGTTCATCTCTTACTGTTATGCTTCTTATATTTCTAATTTATAAAGGAAGGCAATGGGTTCTAATTCCTTATCTCGAATGACCGAACGTGATGAAAGTTGTTCGTGACAATGTTTCTTATGAATAAAACACACAACACATTGTAAAAGTATGTCAAGCCATTACTTATATTCAAATCAAAGAAAACATATATTAATGCTTTATCTGGCATCCAATTTAACACATTACATGTAATATATATCGTCCAGTTAAATTGATAGACGAACATTTTATGTGTATATACATGTATCAGAGCGGAACCAGCGTCTTCCATCAAGTAACTGACATATTTAGATTATGACATAAAACATGCATTGCATTTCCGATAATATGCTACATATTTGAATTTCCTTCTAATTTGAAATATCTCTTTCCATTAATATTCTACATATATTATTTTTCCCTTCCAATTTGAAATACCTCTTTCCGACTATCCAAATTTGAAATACCTCTTTCAGATGATATGCTACATATAAGATTTGCCTTCCAATATAAAATACCTCTTTCTGATAACTCCAATTTAGAAATACCTCTTCCTGATAATATGCTACATATTTGAATTTTCTTCCAATTTAAAATCCCTCTTTCCGATAATTCCAATTTGAAACACCTCTTTCGAGAATGTGCTACATATTAAATTTTCCTTTCAATTTAAAAAACCTCGTTCCGATAATATGCTACAAATTATATTTTTCTTACAATTAAAAATACCTCTGTCCGATAATTCCAACTTAGTTATACCTCTTTCCGATAATATGCTACATATTTGAATTTCTTTTCAGTTAAGCTTTACCATACATAAGTATAACGTATCTGTCAGTTATCCTAAAAGTGAATTCCTTCTTTCAGATTATAGCTCGAATCATCCCGTGTATTGACCGGACGCGGGCCGCCATTTTCCTTAGACAAGCTGATGATGTCTTTGTAAACACTATGTTTTATTTCCTTACACAGGCAACGCCACATGGCCAATGGGTTGAGCAATTGTCGTTCTCGTGTCAAGTCAATTCATAAAACATCGCCCCATCGTCAGAGACATTAATCGAGTCAAGGGAAGTAAGTTATAACTCTTCTTCAAACAAAGAGAACATATCTATAATATCGCATGAGAGAACTTACTGCATTCATTTGTTGTGCGTCATATCCGGCGATAACAAACATAATGTTTTCACACAGTATTTGTGGCATGGGTATTGCACAAAATTCCCGCCCTAACCATCGTATCAATTCTGAGCTTGGCAGGAAATCCTTGTAGCCAAACAGAAGATACAGCATCTGAAAATTCAAGACAAATCTCAATACAGAAAATCATGTTACATATGAGGAGAGTGGGGTGCAAATTTAATGAGCACGACTTTCTGTTCTTGAGGCGTTTCGTGATTCCTTTCATCCATTTACTACCATAACAGAAGTCTCGGTCGTAGAAGGTCACTCAGTACTTAAACTTTGTGTTCTTATCATTGCTGCTTAGCTCATTATGTGTTGCTAGAAGTTGTGTTTTTTGTTGTTTTAATGGGATTTAACGCCCGTTTTGCAACACATTTCAGGTTATATATGGCATACCCAATTATATTGGTTGAGGAAGACCTCGGAATATATCTGAGTAGAACCACCGTTTTTCCGCAACTAACTGGTAAACTTTCTCGCAAAAAGTTTTTGGACCCTAGTGTTGAGGTAAATAAATGCTCTTGAGACGGTGCATTAGACAACTCGACCACGGGGTATCCTTGTTCGAAAGTAGAAAAAAACGCCTTAAAGCTAATGGTAGGGACGCAAGGGTGTTGTAACATTCACTACGCCTTATGATCAGACTCCATAAAATCGAGTTAGCTATTCTCTTTTCTGTGCTGCGTTCTGTTTTTCCAATGTAGCCTTTTATCAGATATTATTATTATATTTACTACTTTTTTATCAATTTTAAAATCTTTATATTCCATTATTACATGCGGAAAAGTTATCTGAATCGTTGAAATAGAAATAAAAAAAATGTTTAAAGAGCCATGAATAAATGTACACAACATGCATATCGGTTAAATTGAATAATAAGGATGTTAATATAAAATATATCATATTTTATCATGAGTACTCATTCCCTAACGTCATTAAAACCACATATTTGTTATATTGAATAACAAGGGATGTTAAAATCAATAATACATCACATATTATCATGATTACTATGTTATTCCTTGGCGTCATTCAAACCACATACTTTAGTAGAACAACTGGAATATATCCGTAAATGAATTAAATGAAGATTTATAAGAAACTAAGTTCATGATCTTTATCTCTCCAATAAAAGTTGATATAAAATCTACGAATTTATGTCAATGACAGAGATAATATGTCAAAGTCAAAATCAAGAAGGTTCCAATATATGTCACCAGGACTTATAAATGATACTAAAGTTACTTTCATCCTAGTAGCGTTGACTGACCTCGACTGTACAATTGCGAGAAACTAATTCAAAACAAATACACATGTATTATGAAAAATCTAGCAAATGCAAGGGCCTATAACATATCACGTTTTATAATTTATCATCAGCATCTCTAGTTATAGCATCCTTTTTGAAAAATATTCTTGCGATACTCTACTTGACTGATCAATTTAGTATATTCGAACAAAGAAGTTGTGCCATTAATTACTTAATACATGGTGCAATTAGTTGATTTACAATACTCGCTTATTTTAATGTGGCGAATAAAGTTGATTTGACAAGTGAGTTATGATGTTTTAATTTTTTTCTCTCCGTTTTTCTTTTCGTGGGAATCTGAGCATACTGTGATCTTACTCTTTACTACAGAGTTGTGTCCCTTGCTAGTGACGGTGACACAAGTGTTACCTCTGAAGTTAACGCCGACAAAGGATCTGCTTTGTTTAGTTTGCTTTCCTTTCAAAATGGTTCATAGTAAGAACAAAGTCTGGGTTTAGTTGAGTTTTAACTTATTTATTTTACTTCGATTGCGAAACAAGTTCTTACTTCCTGGGTAAAACCAGTACTAGGTATATGCGGAAAATATGTCTTGCTAAAGGACACAGCACATGATTGATGTTGGGAGGATCGAATCAACGACCCTCCGACCACTGGATTATACACTCCACTAAAAAAAATGTAAAACATTTTAGTGAAATTGGCAGACATTATTTGATAAAGATTATATAGAAAACCCTGACTGTAATGCGGCTTAAAGTGCTGGTTTAACTATTTTATCCGCCAATCACAGCCAAAGTATTTTGCGAGTTCACTTTTTGGTGCATCTGCTCGAAATGATACAACGTAATGAGCCGCATCTCAGAAAATACATCGTAACAAACCAACGTTAACCAAAGTTAGCCAACCCGGTAAACATGCTTGGTAAGATATTGAGTACAGGTCAGGTATTTATATTTATTGACTAGTATACATGGACATGAAGAATGCGTTCAGATTTTAATCAAAATAATCTAAAGAATGTGCTATTATTATCAACAAAATACACGCATCCATTCTTGACTTAACCTACCAGCTTGCTGACCTCTCCTTTGAGTCCTTTTTTGAAAAGGTCAACTTATATAAATATTATTAATTACCTCACTTGCTATCGGCTCCAGGTATTTAAGTGGACTGTCATTGTTGTCTATGTAAACTGCTGGTGCCATTCCAACGAACATTTTGATCTTACTCTCAAGATCTTTGTCTCTCGATAATTGGGCAAAACCAATAGCTCCGCCCTGTGAATGCCCAACGTAAAATATTTGCTTTACTCCCGTCTTCTTAATAATGAAATCCACGGTATTAGGAATGTCGTACATGGCCATCTCATCCCAGCTGTAAATACAGAAAAATTGTCGAAATGTATATGAGAAAGCTTGACGACCTTCACCACATGGAATTCAGGGTACAAAATGGTATTCTACCTCCATAAGGCATTGTATTCGAAATTAAATCTTCCAATTTTACATGCATTATTTCACCTAACGGAGCATTAATCTAACAGAGTGTTTAACAACTGGGCCCAGGTTGCCTAGCAGCAATAAGAAGTCAACACATAGTTCACTGCATTAACTGGTTATGCATTTTTTTAGTAGTGAATTGTATTTTTTAAAGATAAATATTATCATTTATTTTGGATACACAAAACAGTAGCACAATTTATGAATTGAACTCGTGAACAAAAAGCTAATTTGCAAACTTTATAACTAACTCAAATCCAGACATTTTTTTAAAGGATACTTCAGAAAGAGCACAATGGTTCATTAATAAATTTCAGTAATTGAATCTTTAAAATAAACTATAAAAAACGAAATAGGAAACTATATGTTTAACAGGTGACGTAGTATTGGAACGACACTGCTATCACAATAGTACTGACATAATTGATTCAAACCTGAATGCCCAAAATTCTTTCGAATTTGGGTCAAGTGTCTCATGTCTCTTTGAGTATGTATTGCCGCGGTTATTTCCAAGCCAAACGTCGAATCCAGCGTCAGCAAGGAGAAAACCCAAACTCTCATTTCGCAAATTTTCTACCCAGCATGCTGAACATGACAACAAGGGGTGCTGCAGAAGGACGACTGGGCGACTCGTGTCTAAAATGATATGACATAAGGTGCAATTCAAATCTTCTCCATGATATATAATGATATATTCCATCCACTTGTTGAAATAGTATACTTGGATAATCCTTATCCTCAACATAGGCAACACTGGTTACATCCACCAGTAGCAGTTTTTGTTTTGTTTTAAACTTTTTATTAAACAGTTGTAAAACAAGTTCTTACAACTTAGACAGATCACGCTCAAAGTCGTCCTTGATAGAACCAGTACTAAGAATATGCGGATAAAGTGTCTCTCTCAAGGACACTACACATCGCCGCGACAGAAGATCGAGCCCCCGACACCCACCTCCCCATCCCCCCGAACCCCTATCCATCCCCCGATCCTGGGTCCGATGTTTAACCACTGGCTCACGAGCTCTATCCAGGTTTTGTTTTTGTCCGTTACCTTATGTGTATGGTTATTTGTCGTGTTTGTGGTGTTGTGAAGGTTATTTGCTTTGAACGTCAAAACTAAATTTTAACGTTAGTTTAAAATTAAAAGTAAAACATCTTTAAAATTTCAAATAATATTTCTTTGGATTGTTCATGCAGATATAAATCCAGGAAAATAAGACAGAGTTGGTCAGTCTGACATATATGGGCAGTCTTTTTCGAAATAGGGTACCGTTCAATCATAGCAGAGTAATGTCCCTTTCTAAAATTAAGATTTAACACGGTGCTGGCGGATATTTTGTTTAAAGCATTATGTTGAAAGATAAGTTTCAGAAATATTGTCGACTGAAAGTAAATAAAGAAAATGCCGCTGGTGACCTAAATTTAAAAAGAATTCCGCGGAATGGTATGTCTCGCCGTGTCCGCTTTGACAGTTAATACACACATGGGAGAGAAGAAAAAAAAATTATATTCATGCAAGAGTTATCTAACTTGGTTAATGTCGTAGGTTTAATGACTAAGAAATAATGTAGGAAGTATTGTGTGAAGTTTGGATCAAATACATTAAGGGTTTTTTGAGATATGTACTCACAAAACTTTAACCAGTTTTATAAAGTAAAACATATTTTTAAAAAAAAAATAAAAATTTAAATAAAAAAAAATAAATTAAAAATTAAAAAAAGAAAAGCACTCAGCATCTGCATTATATAAAGTGATACAGGGTGTGAGTTGTAACTATAATCCAAGTATGAGTGTCCTAGCACGAGTACTTATCGAGAAATAGTGTAAAAATGAAAACTTAACGTTGGAGGTAAATGCAAAATTCAGCATCAAACATTGTCAATGGACCATGGAATGTAGGTCATACTCTACCCAGGAAGACTTCGAGCATGATTTGTCTTAATTGTAAGAACTTATTCCACAATCGAAGTAAACAAAATAAGTTTACTATTGACTGGATCGAATATAGTAACAGTATAGAATCGTTTTATGTTGTAGTTGATAATATGGTTCCGACATTGTTAAAAGAAAACTTATCTTGAACAAGACTTCACACAAAGCATGACCCAGCGGTATAAAACTAAAACATAAGATTGATTTTAAACTTTAAATACAAATAACAAAAACAAATGAAATGGAATTTAAAGCACATGGCAATAATACTGTGAGCGACATACTTGAAACGGGAGGTTTTATGCCGTGTGGTATCCGTTGTACACCGAGTATATATCTGTCATGTGTGTGCACGTCATATTCCTCGCATGGGTAACCTTTACTGGTGATCAGCTGACTCTGGGTGAAAAATATGGTGGTCATCTAACGGGGCTTTTTCAAATTTCGAATTATTGTATTTTTATTCGTAAGGAAGATGTTGTTATATGCAACAGTAAAAGAGACAGTGGCTTTTGTTATTAAGCAATGTTGTTATTTGTTGTTGTCTTTTTTATTATTATTTATAGTTTTAGGAGTTATATGTAACTTTTTGTTACTGTTTGTTCAAAATGTATTTTACTTTTTGTGAATTATTCCGTACAATATATCTTACCGTGTTCATGAACACTTCCGGGTCCGTTTTCTTAGCACGTTTTGTATAAGAAGCGACGCTTACTAAAATAAACGCGTGAAACAAAACCATAAGAACATGTTGTGCCATCTTTCTTCTTTATTTTTATTCCACACTTTCCGCTGTTCAGTTTTATCAAAAACAAAATTTTACACAGTATTAAATGTTAATACGCACACTATCTTCCTATACGATGCGAGTTATTAACAACTATAACTAGTTTGAAATATGTGGTGTGACCACAGATAAAGGTATAGATATAGTCAGGCGATGCTTGAATCATCCGATATTAAGGGCATTCTGAGTGTCATTCATTAGGAACATGATATTGTTTCAAGTGACCCTTAGTTTGTTTCAGTTTTTATATAGATATATTCCGCAATGTCTACTTGGCCTCTGGTAGTTTAACCTATGGACTGTCGCAAACAGAGACGTGATAGTTTCCTGCTGCTCCGGCAATCATCGAGTAGGCTACATCTAGGCATAACAATACTTGTTTCTTATATTCTCTTACAAATGCTGTATAACATTTATTGTGTAAAATATGCTCAATCTAAATGAATGTTGTGTTTGACACCGTACATATGTACACGCTGCCGTGTTTGACATCGTACATATGTGCACGCTGCCGTGTTTGACACCGTACATATGTGCACGCTGCCGTGTTTGACACTGTACATAAGTGCATGCTGCCGTGGTGGACACCGTACATATGTGCACGCTGCCGTGTTTGACACCGTACATATGTGCACGCTGCCGTGTTTGACACCGTACATATGTACACGCTGCCGTGTTTGACACCGTACATATGTGCATGCTGTCGTGTCTGACACCGTACATATGTGCATGCTGCCGTGTTTGACATCGTACATATGCGCATGCTGCCGTGTTTGACACCGTACATATGCGCATGCTGCCGTGTTTGACACCGTACATATGTGCATGCTGCCGTGTTTGACACCGTACATATGCGTACGCTGTCGTGTTTGACACCGTACATATGCGCACGCTGCCGTGTTTGACACCGTACATATGTGCACGCTGCCGTGTTTGACATCGTACATATGTGCACGCTGCCGTGTTTGACACCGTACATATGTACACGCTGCCGTGTTTGACACCGTACATATGTGCACGCTGCCGTGTTTGACACCGTACATATGTGCACGCTGCCGTGTTTGACACCGTACATATGTACATGCTGTCGTGTCTGACACCGTACATATGTGCATGCTGCCGTGTTTGACATCGTACATATGTACATGCTGCCGTGTGTGTAGGAGTGAAGTCAGGCGGGGCTACTTATATTTACACTGTCTCGTTTATGATCTGACGACCGGGGAAGAGGGAGGTCGAGTAACACAGGTTTAAGCTCCCCAGTAGCGGTTTCTCGGGCGGTCGCTGTCTGTCTGTATGTCTGGATATGGGTGGATTGGTGTAGACAGGTTGTCGGTTTGAATGCATTAAAACTCACCAATTGCTAAACTGATCTGTATGATGAAAGCGATGTTAATTTGTTATGCAATGCTTTGTTGTGTGGAAGTACTACACAATTAATTAGGGAATATGTTGCTGTTTACTGTTTAGCCTCGTTTTTCAATAATTATTAGGTTTTAACACGACGGTGTCTACTTTAGACAGTGTTCTAAGCGCTCTACACTGGAGTATCAGACCAGATCCGCTAGAACTATCCTCAATGCTGAGCGCCAAGCGATGAAGCTTTTAGTACCATTTTAAAGTCTTTGGTATGACCCAGCCGGGGATCGAACGCTTTTGTATGTGAGGCGGACGCTCTACCCCTAGACCATCACTGCGGTGTCGCGGATATGTTTGAAGGAGGTTGTAAACTTTAGAAAACTATACCTAACATGGTTTATCGTAATCCTTTTCTAAAGTTTTAATAGCAGTTTACAAAACTAAAATAGCTGATATATGTATGCTCATATGAGTATATATATGTAAGCGCTCGTCGTAGTCTGGTCTCTACATTTATTTTACAGACCAGACTACGGCGAGCGCGCCTAGCTACAATGCAAAACATAGACATAATATCAAGGTCTCTGTCAAACCAATAAATTGAGTGTCAACCTTGTCACATATACTATGGTTTTACATGCAACACATCTGGACTGAACGGACAACTTACATACGTAAACTGATAGCTTTTTAGGAATAGGATTCAGTTAAAGATTCACGACTACTCACATGCCATATAAAGGACCAATTTAGAAACCCGTTGGATCATGATATATATAAAGAAAAGCATATGAAAATACATATTTCCTTTCCCTTTATTTATTATATACAATACATACAAACACTACAATATGTTAAGATACAAACACATAAACTAAATACAACCGTTCAACGAAACACAGTCACTTATGATGTTGGCAGGCTCACATACTAACGGTTGCTACTACTAGAGAATTGTTTCAAGCATATGCAGTTCTATTTATTTATAAATGTTTATCTTATATAATATATTAGTTGACAAGTGGCCTAAGATACTGTTTCGATCATTCACCTCATACCTCTAGCTCGGTTCAAGTTAGACTTTGTATGTGTATGTGTTTGTTTGTAAAATGTTAGGGTTTATTTGCCTAAAAACCGCTCAGCACACCTACTGATTGTTCCTGGTATCCGCTATGCAGCGACATTCCTTGTCTTTGTCACTGACCACTTCTTGATGTATTCATAGATGAGAGTCATGGCCGCTGGACAAAGTTAATGATATATCATCACAGAGACTGTGGCCAGACGGGGGTTCAGACTCACAACTGGATTGACAGCCAGCCACGTTTCCGACTGAGTTAGCCAGGGACCCGGCCTCTGTATTTTCAGAAGGACCGCGGTTCAGTTAGCACTCAGTAATGTATTTTTCAACCGTATAAACTGAATGTCATATACAAATTATAATTAATTGAAATGTTAACCAAACCTAATTTAAGCAAACCTTAATAACATACAATGTATCCGAATTTTGAAGGAATTGGCAAAAACGTAGTACTCTTTAATAATTAAAAAATCCTTGAATAGACATATATAACTGTTGAAATTGACTTGTCATTTGAAGTTGTAGATTCTTTTATTTTTACAAAAATTCATGCGCACATGAACCAATATTAAATAATATTGTAATTAAGTTTGATTAAATGTATAATATCGTTATAACAAAATGTGGTCGCCTCCATCGCCCATGTGAAATCAAGATGTTCCCAGGTCGGTATGGCCTTGTGAAACACAACGTTTTTAAGTTCTGGTAGAAGTCTTTGCACGTCTTGTGGATCTGCCAGCCAATCATCTGACGCGGTAAACAAAGCTATGGGAACGTCAATGTTTCTGGGGTTGTATTGTGGTGGCGTAGTCTGGAATAGTGATAAATATTAAAAAAAAAAATACGTTGACATGCCCAACTCAAAACATTTTAACATACACTCTACGTCCTACTATCTTACGATGGTTTTACAAGTAATAAAAAGTTCATATTGAGTTTAAGAATTAAAAAATACTCACCCTTTGATAAGATATTTATAAAGAAGATTCCAAAGAGATTTGCTTTTCATGATTCATCAGGATGGAAAGAAAACTGCCAAACACACAAGCATGCCAGTTGTGTTTAACGTGTGTTTTTTATTTGTTTACTATCTCGATCGCCAAGCTTGGATGCAAATACTTTTACATACCTGATTGTATCGTCTCATGTTTTCATCAGAGCCAAAATCAAACATCTGAAATTTCCCTGATTGGACAGACTGAAATTGTTAACAATAAAAATATGAAAATATGTGTCCAACAGAAGACCTGGCACGATATAACATAAGTACAAACAAAAAATACAATGCAAAGTACAATCATATTGGGAACTGAACAAATACACATATGTTTAAAAATAGAGGGAGAGCGAAACTTGAAAACGTAAACCTTGTTTATAGGTTAACCCAACCTCGCTCTATCCTTCGGCGTCACATCATAAAACAAGACAGTATATATTAAAGTAGTCGCTCAGAATAACCTTGTCTTACAGATACAACGGTAATCACAAATGTGTTCGGTGAAATACACACAAATATCCAGTGATGCTCGTAAAAACAATCAGGTTATGCAATATGCAGGTATAATCGGAATACAATAATTAGGTGTTAGACAATACAGAGATCAGAACAAGTTCCCAGCGTCTTTAGAAGAAACTCACCATTGGTGAGCCGGCCAACGGACAATCACATACCGACTAGAACTGGGTCAACCGCTTAACATGTAATTAATTCGCTGTATAACCAAAATGGTATATCCAGTTTGGTGACCTTATTAACCATGGATTTAATGTGATAACGAAAAAGTTTATCCATTCCTTGGCGAAGACAAACTGTTTGGCAGGGTTAAAATGTTATTTTTCCGATTTTCATCGGTTACCTTAAATGTGATTATCATATAAATTAAAATTTAACACTATCTACGCTATGACTTTACTGATATTTTATAACCAAAACATATTGTTTGTTCACATAAAACCACAAAGATACTGTAAACGGATACACAGATTGTGACCCCATGTCCATATGCTTGATTATTATCATTTAATTAGCCCTTGAAAATAGAGTAGATAATATCTCATAAAACGATACTTGAAACACAGAATGCAACTGAGGAAAAGGAAACAGACAAACTCGGGTTTAGTTTAAACATATTTTATTTCATAATTTTACATGTCTTGGGTTTATTGAGTATTTTCATGGGCGATTATGAAATATGAAACACTCACCAGGCACCCTAGCACCGGCTGTATCGGTATTCTAAGATCGGACACTATTGAGTCACGTGATTCCAAGGGACGCGGAATTATATGCGTGCATGTGTAAACGAATGATCATTTTTGGGCCAAAACAACTTGGGTATTACAAAACTAGTTACCTGAGCATAATGTATTATGTTTTTCACGGATGTCCCGGCCGGAGTGTGTGCTATGTAGACGGGTAATCTGGTCTGATAGGGAAAATAAAAATATAAGACACATCATTATAAACATTAAGTAATAGGAAGAGAGCATACGCCTGTAAAGAAGTATTTTAGGAATGAAGTTGTCAGTTATTTGTTTAAAAAATGATGCCCCGATAGGACGGTGCGCTTTGCAGACGGGTTATCTCATCTCGTCCTAGTTACATACCAATTGTTGTGGGAGAAACAGAAAACAAGTCGATGGTGTCGACATTTTAAATAGGTCATTAAAGCAATTAACGCAACTAAATAAGAAAATTATTTGCCTTTATTTTATCGAATCTATCAATGAGGTGAAATTTTAAATGAAACCCCTCAAACCCCAGCCAGACTATATAGTATTTTATTTTGAAGTATCTGTTTTACCCACGTGTGTGATAATATGCCACTCATCTCTCATGTACAAGTAGTACGTTGTTCAGAAGTAAAATATAGTCCAATGACCCTATTACCCTACCGTATTCATTTGATTAAAGTCGTACCCTCCGAAGAGAAAGAGGACATTTTCACACAGTATGGCCGGTATATCCAGGCTACACACGTCCCTGGCAAACCATTTTAATATACCGTCACTAGGCAGGAAATCCTTCACTCCAAATAAGGTAACTAAAAACTGAAAAAAAAGTCATCAAATTTCAAGGTATATATATATATATATATATATGTGACATCAGTACAACTATAAGGTTTGACTAGTGTCTGTTTTCGTTTTGGATGTAGTGAAACTAACTTTCGGATCCAATTTTGCAGTACAAAAATGTTACATTTAACTTTTTTATCTTTAGTCCACTTCTCGACAACACCATAAGTGTATTTTACAAAAATTCAAACGCCGTATTGTTCCCGTCCTTGTATTTAACTGACGCATTGTTCAAGTTGGAACATTACTGACTGAATTTAAAGATCAATCAAAATAATTAAATACCCATTGATTTGAGGGTTAGCGTTTCAAATCGATATTTAAACCCTTCTGACGTATGTTCATTTACGTAAGGTATTGAAAGTACAACAACGAGATAAAGAACGAGTCTACTTTGTTTGAACTTAAGCACAAATATTATTATGTTCAAGTTGTTTAAACGTAGTATAAATATCGTCACAAATGTCACTCCTCTACAACACCTTATTATATAACTGTTGAATTCCTATGCTTTGAATATCCTAGTTATAACAGTCAATCAAAGTTCATTAACTATAAAATTCAAGTTGCGACATGAAACATCACTATATGCATGTTTCAACGACATGCACGTCAACCATTTAATGGAAATGGTAAAAAAATAAACCCCTACGCTAACTAAAAATTATCATTTTAATATGAAAAGTCGATTAAACAAAATATATTCCGAAACGTTTCAGGTCACATAAAAGATAATTTGTAATTAGCTGTTTTGAATGCATATCAAATGTCACTTAGTACTATCAAGCTTGTGTCCAGTCCACAAATGAGCCGTATCATACTAGGACTTGCATTACAAGTTCAAGAAATTTCACTTTAAGTTATTAAAATAATGTCAATATCAAAGACAACTCTGTACTTGATGTACGCGAATGTCGACAGTAGAGCGGCTAGTTTTTACCTATTCTAAGACGCAACTGACGATTTCGATCAGCTGAAATAAATGTAATGCACATGTTATATACACCACGGTAATTGAAACCCGCTTCAAATGATTGATTGACAGTTTAAAAGTTTTAATGGCAGTTGCTGACACGATGATTTTTATTGTAGACCGAGATTCATCGATTAATTATTACCAATACTGGTGCTAGGTCGGGCTTTATTGCGATTGAACTATGAAAAACAAAATCGTCAGAATAAATCAATTGCAAAAAACATTTTTATCGACACTTCGCAAATCGCCGCTTCAGATCTGCAAGGTGTTGAAGTCTTGTATCAAGGTACATTAAGCCACGGGCAATATACTTTTAATTGACCAGCAATATTTTTAACATGTATTTAAAATATTAAACCAACCGCTGAACATCTTGAAACCATTTTACTAGTATGCAAACATACCCTCGATGTATTTCACATGCATCAAAGACAGACTCAAGATTTCAGAAACAATCAATTTTTAGGATGCTTCAACATAAATTGTCTGAAAGTTCAATCTTTTACTACAAACATGCTATTGTCGTGACCTCAAAAAAAGGTACTATTGAGGTTGACTCCGAGTTATACAGAATTGTATACTAAACTTATTTTGCGACATGTAACATATATAACTTAAAAGGATACGGAATCATTAACGATTCAATACTTACCCCTATATCACTAGCAAATGGGGTCAGGTACTTGATGGGACTTTTTATATTTGTAGTATATGCCACGGGTGCCAATGCAATAAACAGGTTTATTTTTTTCTCCAGTGATTTGTCCTTGGATAGCTGTGCAAACGCAATTTGCGTGCCTTGCGAAAAGCCAACGTACACTAGATCTGGGACGCCGGTAACATCCAATACCATATCCACTGTAGCCGGCAGATCGTACGCCGCCATTTCATCCCAACTGAAATATGGTAATTGATTATTTAAATGTGTAACCATTAAACCATATTTTCCCCCCGTTTGTGAAATTAAGTTCACAATTAACACTTTTGACAATGATTAAATACAAAGCCTTCCTACTCTACCTTTTCTAATCATTAACATGTACATACATTGTAAACAGAGAATGTGTTAGTTTTCGCTTTTGCACTGAATTTGTTTTCAAAAACATCGACTTTTAACATGTTTTAGCCATGCTTTAATTCGGTGTAATATTGTATTTAGAATAGGGACATAACTACCGTTGTTAGAATGTGTATTCCAACCCAGATATGTGCCAATAAAATATGTTTAAAACAATTAGATGAAGAAAATTCAGACACTGTAGAATATCATGTATGGCTTCTCCTATCCCACTCCATACATATGTCTTGTGATGAGGATTAACTAAACAGTAGACATGACTTCTATTCTGTTACATAATATACATGTAACCTATGTGTAATATTTCCATTAGTTTATTTGTATTTGTATTCTAGTTGCTTTCTTTAGAAGATGTACAGTAAACCTCAACATCATCAAGGACTAAAGAAATACTAGTTATTTCGCACCCATTCAGATAGAACATGCTCGATATGTTACATAAAGGTCACTTTGGTGTAGAATAATGCTTGCATAGGGCACGAAATATATTCTTTTATGATTTGGTTTAAAATCTCAACTGACAAAAAAAAATTTAAATCAGAAATGTGAGAAATGGTTGAAAGATAAATTCCAGTACTAAGGAATCTCTTATTTCACACGAGATTCCAGATACCTGTCCCAGTCAGCGGCTGTCGATGTAATGACTATAGACAATACTGGTCACTTGACTGTAATTGGTTACTACAGCAACTACTTTGAAGTAGAAAAACTGCATAGTACTACAAGTAACACTGTAATCCACAAACATGAAATGCTTGTTCTCGAGGGTAGAGACATAGGAATTTGTACTACAAGTAGCACTGTAATCCACAAACATGAAATGCTTGTTCTCGAGTTTAGAGACATAAGAATATGTACTACAAGTAGCACTTAATCCACAAACATGAAATGCTTGTTCTCAAGATTAGAGACATAAGAATATGTATTACAAGTAGCACTATAATCCTTAAACATGAAATGCTTGTTCTCGAGTATAGAGACATAAGAATATGTGCTACAAGTAGCACTTAATCCTCAAACATGAAATGCTTGTTCTGGAGTTTAGAGACATAAGAATATGTACTACAAGTAGCACTTAATCCACAAACATGAAATGCTTGTTCACGAGTTTAGAGACATAAGAATATGTACTACAAGTAGCACTTAATCCACAAACATGAAATGCTTGTTCACGAGTTTAGAGACATAAGAATATGTAATACAAGTAACACTATAATCCACAAACATGAAATGCTTGTTCTCGAGTTAAGAGACATAAGAATATGTGCTACAAGTAGCACTTAATCCACAAACATGAAATGCTTGTTCTGGAGTTTAGAGACATAAGAATATGTACTACAAGAAGAACTGTAATCCTGAAACATGAAATGCTTGTTCACGAGTTTAGAGACAAAGGAATATGTGCTACAAGTAGAACTGTAATTTACAAATATGAAATGCTTGTTAACGAGTTTAAAGACATACGAATATGTACTACAAGAAGAACTATAATCAACAAACATGAAATGCTTGTTCACGAGTTTAGAGACATAAGAATATGTGCTACAAGTAGCACTGTAATCCACAAACATGAAATGCTTGTTCTCGAGTTTAGAAACATAAGAATATGTACTACAAGTAGCACTGTAATCCACAAACATGAAATGCGTGTTCTCGATTTTAGAGACATAAGAATATGTAATACAAGTAGCACTATAATCCACAAACAAGAAATGCGTTTTCTCGAGTTTAGAGACATAAGAATATGTGCTAAAAAAAGAACTGTAATATTCAAACATGAAATGCTTGTTCACGAGTTTAGAAACATAAGAATATGTACTACAAGTAGCACTGTAATCCAAAAACATGAAATGCGTGTTCTCGAGTTTAGAGACATAAGAATTTGTAATACAAGTAGCATTATAATTCACAAACATGAAATGCTTGTTCTCGAGGTTAGACACATAAGAATATGTACTACAAGAAGAACTATAATTCACAAACGTGAAACGCTTGTTCCCGAGTTTAGAAACATAAGAATATGTACTTCAAGTAGCACTGTAATCCACAAACATTAAATGCTTGTTCTCGAGTTTAGAGACATAAGAATATGTAATACAAGTAGCACTATAATCCACAAACATGAAATGCTTGTTCACGAGTTTAGAAACATAAGAATATGTACTACAAGTAGCACTGTAATCAACAAACATGAAATGCTTGTTCACAAGTTTAGAAACATAAGAATATGTACTACAAGAAAAACTGTAATCAACAAACATGAAATGCTTGTTCACGAGTTTAGAGACATAAGAAAATGTGCTACAAGTAGAACTGTAATTCACAAACATGAAATGCTTGTTAACGAGTTTAGAGACATAAGAATATGTACTACAAGAAGAACTATAATCCACAAACATGAAATGCTTGTTCTCGAGTTTAGAGATATAAGAATATGTACTACAAGTAGCACTGTAATCCACAAACATGTAATGCTTGTTCACGAGTTTAGAAACATAAGAATATGTACTACAAGTAGCACTGTAATCCACAAACATGAAATGCGTGTTCTCGAGTTTAGAGACATAAGAATATGTAATACAAGTAGTACTATAATCCACAAACATGAAATGCTTGTTCTCGAGGTTAGACACATAAGAATATGTACTACATGAAGCACTGTAATCAACAAACATGAAATGCTTGTTCACAAGTTTAGAGACATAAGAATATGTACTACAAGAAAAACTGTAATCAACAAACATGAAATGCTTGTTCACGAGTTTAGAGACATAAGAATATGTGCTACAAGTAGAACTGTAATTCACAAACATGAAATGCTTGTTAACGAGTTTAGAGACATAAGAATATGTACTACAAGAAGAACTATAATCCACAAACATGAAATGCTTGTTCACGAGTTTAGAGATATAAGAATATGTGCTACAAGTAGCACTGTAATCCACAAACATGAAATGCTTGTTCACGAGTTTAGAGACATAAGAATGTGTGCTACAAGTAGCACTGTAATCCACAAACATAAAACGGTCGTTCACGAGTTTAGAGATATAAAAATATGAACTACAAGTAGAACTGTAATCCACAAACATAATTTGCTTGTTTTCGAGTTTAGAGACAAGAGAATATGTATTACAAGTAGCACTGTAATCCACAAACATGAAATGCTTGTTCAAGAGTTAGAGACATAAGAATATGTGCTACAAGTAGCACTGTAATCCTCAAACATGAAATGCTTGTTCACGAGTTTAGAGACATAAGAATATGTACTACAAGTAGCACTTAATCCACAAACATGAAATGCTTGTTCACAAGTTTAGAGACATAAGAATATGTACTACAAGTAGCACTTAATCCACAAACATGAAATGCGTGTTCTCAAGTTTAGAGACATAAGAATATGTAATACAAGTAGCACTATAATCCACAAACATGAAATGCTTGTTCTCGAGTTAAGAGAAATAAGAATATGTACAACAAGAAGAACTGTAATCCTGAAACATGAAATGCTTGTTCACGAGTTTAGAGACATAAGAATATGTGCTACAAGTAGAACTGTTATTCACAAATATGAAATGCTTGTTAACGAGTTTAAGGCATAAGAATATGTACTACAAGAAGAACTATAATCAACAAACATGAAATGCTTGTTCAGTAGTTTAGAGACATAAGAATATGTGCTACAAGTAGCACTGTAATCCACAAACATGAAATGCTTGTTAACGAGTTTAGAGACATAAGAATATGTACTACAAGAAGAACTGTAATCCACAAACATGAAATGCTTGTTCACGAGTTTAGAGACATAAGAATATGTGCTACAAGTAGCACTTAATCCACAAACATGAAATGCTTGTTCTCAAATTTAGAGACATAAGAATATGTAATACAAGTAGCATATAATCCACAAACATGAAATGCTTGTTCTCGAGTTTAGAGAAATAAGAATATGTACTACAAGAAGAACTGTAATCCTGAAACATGAAATGCTTGTTCACGAGTTTAGAGACATAAGAATATGTGCTACAAGTAGAACTGTAATTCACAAATATGAAATGCTTGTTAACGAGTTTAAGGCATAAGAATATGTACTACAAGAAGAACTATAATCAACAAACATGAAATGCTTGTTCAGTAGTTTAGAGACATAAGAATATGTGCTACAAGTAGCACTGTAATCCACAAACATGAAATGCTTGTTAACGAATTTAGAGACATAAGAATATGTACTACAAGAAGAACTGTAATCCACAAACATGAAATGCGTGTTCACGAGTTTAGAGACATAAGAGTATGTGCTACAAGTAGCACTGTAATCCACAAACATGAAACGGTCGTTCACGAGTTTAGAGATATAAAAATATGTACTACAAGTAGAACTGTAATCCACAAACATGTAATGCTTGTTTTCGAGTTTAGAGACAAATGAATATGTATTACAAGTAGCACTATAATCCACAAACATGAAATGCTTGTTCAAGAGTTTAGAGATTGAAAAATATGTACTACAAGAAGAACTGTAATCCTAAAACATGAAATGCTTGTTCACGAGTTTAGAGACATAAGAATATAAGAATATGTACTACAAGTAGCACTATAATCCACAAACATGAAATGCTTGTGCACGAGTTTAGAGACATAAGAATATTTACTACAAGTAGCACTTAATCCACAAACATGAAATGCTTGTTCTCGAGTTTAGAGACATAAGAATATGTAATACAAGTAGCACTATAATCCACAAACATGAAATGCTTGTTCTCGAGTTTAGAGAAATAAGAATATGTACTACAAGAAGAACTGTAATCCTCAAACATGAAATGCATGTTCACGAGTTTAGAGACATAAGAATACGTGCTACAAGTAGCACTTAATCCACAAACATGAAATGTTTGTTCACGAGTTTAGAGACATAATAATATGTACTACATGAAGCACCATAATCCACAAACATGAAATGCTTGTTCTCGAGTTTAGAGACATAAGAATATGTGCTACAAGTAGCACTTAATCCACAAACATGAAATGCTTGTTCACGAGTTTAGAGACATAAGAATATGTACTACATGAAGCACTTTAATCTACAAACATGAAATGATTGTTCTCGAGTTAAGAGACATAAGAATATGTAATACAAATAGCACTGTAATCCACAAACATGAAATGCTTGTTCTCGAGTTTAGAGATATAAGAATATGTACTACAAGTAGCAGTATAATCCACAAACATGAAATGCTTGTTCTCGAGTTTAGAGACATAAGAATATGTAATACAAGTAGCACTTAATCCACAAACATGAAATGCTTGTTCACGAGTTTAGAGACATAAAAATATGTACTACAAGAAAAACTGTAATCCTCAAAAATAAAATGCTTGTTCACGAGTTTAGAGACATAAGAATATGTGCTACAAGTAGCACTTAATCCACAAACATGAAATGCGTGATCTCTAGTTTAGAGACATAAGAATATGTACTACAAGTAGCACTTAATCCACAAACATGAAATGCTTGTTCTCGAGTTTAGAGACATAGGAATATGTGCTTCAAGAAGCACTGTAATCCTCAAACATGAAATGCTTGTTCTCTAGTTTAGAGACATAAGTATATGTACTACAAGTAGCACTTAATCCACAAACATGAAATGCTTGTTTTCTAGTTTAGAGACATAAGAATATGTACTACAAGTAGCACTTAATCCACAAACATGAAATGCTTGTTCTCGAGTTTAGAGACATAGGAATATGTGCTACAAGTAGCACTGTAATCCACAAACATGAAATGCTTGTTCATCAGTTTAGAGACATAAGAATATGTGCTAAAAGAAGAACTGTAATCCTCAAATATGAAATGCTTGTTATCGAGTTTAGAGACATAGGAATATGTTATACAAGTAGCACTTAATCCACAAACATGAAATGCTTGTTCTCGAGTTTAGAGACATAAGAATATGTACTACAAGTAGCATTATAATCCACAAACATAAAATGCTTGTTCTCGAGTTTAGAGACATAAGAATATGTGCTACAAGAAGAACTGTAATCCACAAACATGAAATGCTTGTTCTCGAGTTTAGAGACATAGGAATATGTGCTACAAGTAGCACTATAATCCACAATCATGAAATGCTTGTTCACGAGTTTAGAGACATAAGAATATGTACTACAAGTAGCACTATAATCCACAAACATGAAATGCTTGTTCACGAGTTTATAGACATAAGAATATGTAATACAAGGTAGCACTGTAATCAACAAACATGAAATGCTTGTTCACGAGTTTAGAGACATAAGAATATGTGCTTCAAGAAGCACTGTAATCCTTAAACATGAAATGCTTGTTCACGAGTTTAGAGTCATAAGAATATGTACTACAAGTAGCACTATAATCCACAAACATGAAATGCTTGTTCTCGAGTTTAGAGACATAAGATTGTGTACTACATGAAGCAATATAATCCACAAACATGAAATGCTTGTTCTCGAGTTTAGAGACATAAGAATATGTGCTACAAGTAGCACTGTTATCCACAAACATGAAATGCGTGTTCTCGAGTTTAGAGACATAAGAATATGTACTACAAGTAGCACTATAATCCACAAACATGAAATGCTTGTTCTCGAGTTTAGAGACATAAGAATATGTACTACATGAAGCACTATAATCCACAAACATGAAATGCTTGTTCTCGAGTTTAGAGACATAAGAATATGTGCTACAAGTAGCACTGTAATCCACAAACATGAAATGCTTGTTCTCGAGTTTAGAGACATAAGAATATGTACTACAAGAAGAACTGTAATCCTGAAACATGAAATGCTTGTTCACGAGTTTAGAGACATAAGAATATGTACTACAAGAAGCACTATAATCCACAAACATGAAATGCTTGTTCTCGAGTTAGTTTAGAGACATAAGAATATGTACTACAAGTAGCACTGTAATCAACAAGCATGAAATGCGTTTTCACGAGTTTAAAGACAGAAGAATATGTGCTATAAGAAGAACTGTAATCCACAAACATGAAATGCTTATTATCGAGTTTAGAGACATAAGAATATGTACTACAAGTAGCACTGTAATCCACAAACATGAAATGCTTGTTCACAATTTAGAGACATAAGAATATGTGCTATAAGAAGAACTTTAATCCTCAATTATGAAATGCTTGTTCACGAGTTTAGAGACATAAGTATATGTACTACAAGTAGCACTATAATCCACAAACATGAAATGCTTGTTCTCGAGTTTAGAGACATAAGAATATGTGCTATAAGAAGAACTGTAATCCTCAAACATGAAATGCTTGTTATCGAGTTGAGAGACATAAGAATATGTGCTACAAGTAGCACTTAATCCACAAACATGAAATGCGTGTTCACGAGTTTAGAGACAGAATAATATGAACTACATGAAGCACTATAATCCACAAACATGAAATGCTTGTTCACGAGTTTAGAGACATAAGAATATGTGCTATAAGAAGAACTGTAATCCTCAAACATGAAATGCTTGTTATCGAATTTAGAGACATAAGAATATGTGCTACAAGTAGCACTTAATCCACAAACATGAAATGTTTGTTCACGAGTTAAGAGACATAATGATATGTACTACATGAAGCACTATAATCCACAAACATGAAATGCTTGTTCTCGAGTTTAGAGACATAAGAATATGTGCTATAAGAAGAACAGTAATCCACAAACATGAAATGCGTGTTCTCGAGTTTAGAGACATAAGTATATGTACTACAAGTAGCACTATAATCCACAAACATGAAATGCTTGTTCTCGAGTTTTGAGACATAAGAATAAGTACTACAAGTAGCACTTTAAGTCATAAAAATGAAATGCTTGTTCTCGCGTTTAGAGACATAAAAATATGTTGAGACAGACGAAGTTCCCATCAAATGAAGACTCTAACTTAGCAACAACAATGTGATTTCAAACAAGTTTGTCAAGTACTCACTATCAGCATCCAATGTATTAGCTGTGAAACACAACATTCAAACCATATTTCTTAAAGAAAATACTGGGAAAGATTCTCTATATAACGTGCTCCTTCACTTAATATCGGTTACTCGCCAGCCGAATTATTCATAGTCAGGAATATAGATGGATAAAATAAATCTAACCGCTGACTAATTGCAACAGAAAATGTTTTTGCTAATAGTGTGTTGAAACATGTCTAGTTTATCAATTACAAGTTAACTGGTGGCCATTTTATTGATTAAACGACTTTTATTTCAAAATCTTATTTAAAGAATAAATACCTTTTTGTATGGTAAAATTCAAAATTAAACGATGTCCGATTTGTTGCCTAATTTCGGTACGTATTTGGAAAAGGATTGGACTTTTAGAAATTATTAAAACGTTTTCTGTTGAAATTAGTCCGCAGTTGTATATTTTTACGTCTATTTTGACCCTACTAATATCATATCATTTTACCAACTAGTTATGACCAGTTTTATTTTAAGGTATCAGACCAAAAGAGAGTTAAAAAGTTATTAGGCTGTTACAAAAATTGTCAGAAACAGCATTATGACAAGACCATGAAGTCCCTTAAAGTAGGTGGACGGAATATAGTAAGGAAATTCAACGTGGTTCTGTGATTAAAACCTTCTTATGTCGCCGGTACATAATGGTATGTTAATACATTAAAAAAAAAACACCCATAGCAATATCGGAAGATCAAGATTTACCCTATTGCCATCCTCTCACTACAAATGAACAAAAACCTCCTAACTGAACATGGAAACCTTGGAAACAGCAATAACAATAACACTGGTGTTTATGTTACCTGATCAGGCCGATCTGTAAAACCACGGGAAGCGCTACAAATGTAAAGGAGATAACTAGCACCTGCTGTTAGAATTAGAGGATACTACCAGAACACTGATGTATACATTTGTTTATAATTGTGTGTTAGACGTTGGATAAGGTGACTCTCTCGTCATGTTCTCTACGGAAGGTTAGATGTTGTCTTACAGTTATGTTTTCAGATATAGGTACGTCATCCAGGTTAATCCTATATCAAATAACTGGTCATTAATTGGTCAGTTTATACTAATTTACTATAGCTTGATTTCAAAGAAAGCTCAAATCTTGTGTCCGCTTCTTGGATAAAACCAGTACTGAGTGTTTGTTTTATTTTGAGAGGTGCCGGGTCGAGCTGGGGATCGAATCCACATCCTCTGGCATAAGTGCCCAACATACTACAGCCACGCTATTATTAACATCTTCTTTCTTAAAGCAGCTTATATGTGTTGATTAACTTGCTAAATGTATAAATATGATCTGTAGTAGTAGTAGTAGTAGTAGTAGTAGTAGTAGTAGTAGTAGTAGTAGTAGTAGTAGTAGTAGTAGTAGTACATTTGTATTTTTATTCTCTAGGTGTCTCCCTTAGCTTAAATTTTACTAATTAGTAGTTTATTTGTATTTTTATTCTCTATGTGTCTCCCTTAGCTTAAATTTTACTTATATCACCGCAGAGTGCCATATAAACACACGTGTGCCTCTTTGATAGAAGCAGTTGCGGAGATCACACTACATTGTGTTTTATGCACACAATCTCACGAAACATATATGTTTGGGTCTATGTGAGTTAAACTGAATGCATTAGTATTTCAATTGCAAACATAATGTCAATTAAACTAATTTAGTATCTAAAAACTTCAACCACGATAAAATTGGATAGACAAAGGCATTTTTAGTGACGACAATTAATGAAGCAGAACTTCTTAATTTTTGTAGTTACACTATATGTAAATATTACAGTATGTGAATGGTTATGGATAGAAATACCATTCAATGACTGATACACCTAGAATTTAAAAAAAAAGACACTTTAAATTTATAAAAAAAAAGCTCACTTTCATCAAAATGAGTTGGATAAATGTTGTTGTTTTTTATGGTTGGTATAGGTATGTACGTAAGTTACATTTATATAGTGTATGCCCACATAATGCATTATGATACACTTTGCTGTTGTATGGGGTAATATGAACATGTACCTGAACGCCCAAAACGCTTGTTGGTCTGGATTTAGTGTCTCGTGTCTCCTACTGTACGTGTTGCCGCGACTGTTGGCCATCCATACGTCAAAACCAGCATCAGCCAGTAAAAAACCCAAACTATCGTTCGCCGGATTATCTACCCAGTCTGCCGAACTGGACAGGAGTCCGTGCTGCAAAAGTACCACAGGACGCGTAGAACCTGTTTGGAATAAGTATATGTATTTTACCAGCTACAAGTAACCGCAGCGGTGGTTATTGGGTACAGCGTCCGCCTCGCAAGCAGAAGGACGTGGGTTCGATCCACGGTCGGAACATGTCATAGACTTAAAACACGGTACTATAAGCGTAATCACTTGTCGCAGCATTTAGAGTCTAGTTCTAGGTTTGGTTGGCTTGGTGTCAGTGTAATGTGACTGGGTGGGGTATCATACCATGTGTCTGTGGCATGATACTTCAATATGCTAGCGCTTAGCGAAGGCTACTATCTCAAGTAGATACCGACACGATATAACTGAAAACAAATGTTGAAAGCGACGCTAAACAACATGCAACCAACCAATTACAAACGTTTCAAAAGGAACAAAGAAATAATCAGCTTCTCAAATACTTTGATAATTACAGACCTAAAAACTTAGAAAATATAACAGTATTCCAACATTACATTGTATTCATTTTACAGAGAGTACTCGTACGTAGTATAAACTGTTGATGTGGCGTTTTAATGAGCTTTTCTATGACAAATGTCCTCAATCTTTATATTACTTTGACATTTGAGTCTAAAAAGTTGTATGTTCGGTATTTCATCGGCATTTTCATATTTCAGGTTCATTCTTTGCACATGTTCACGTGATCAAAATCACCTGTAACGTCCCATTTTTTTATTACATAGCGCAACAGTTCAACACACCCGGAAAATTAGTTGAAGAATACGCCTTTTTTATTCGTGAAGAAAAAACAAAGCGCAAAACGAAACAAATTGAAAGTACATCATGTAAAGGAAACTATTTCTATACATTCTTATAATGTATTGGGAAGCATTGAATTTTTCATAATTATAAATACACAATATTTTATATAAAGTGGAACGCGAGGTAGACACCGGACCTAAGATCTGAGGGTTGTGTACTCGATCCCCAACCGCAGCCGTGCAAATGAACAAGAAATTTATCTGTATATGCTTACTACCAGTTCTTCCCTGAAACGGATCGAGCGTCATTTGTCCAAGTTGTAAAAACTGGTTACACATCGATGTAAAGTAAACAATTGTAGAAATACATAAAAGTTAGAATTCAATGAATAATAATTTTCGATTGCGAAGAAAGTTCGATCTTATATGAACCGCTCTCGTGTCGGTTTTATGAGCCGAATCATTATTGGGTGTTTTGAGAGATATCGGGTCTAGCTGGGGATCTAACCTGCAACCTCTGGCGTGAACGGCCGGATAACAATATATCCACTACAATTACATTAGAATTTGTTTAATGTAAAGACCCAGGTGCACATGTTACCGTATCGTCGCCAAGGGCTTCGCCCACGTGGTATTCTCTGCATCCCGAGTATATATCCATCACTGGTGTGCACGTCATATTCCTCGCACGGGTAACCTTTGCTCGTAACAAGCTGTGTCTGAAGTGAGACGACAATGTTTGGTTATGTTTGCCCCTATAGCCCAGCAGATTCAGTCAATAATTCAGGATACTCATTCAAATTGTGATACAAGCACCAAATTGGCATGGGTACTCATGACGGACTACTTGTTTGAAAAAGACCTTTAGCCACTTCAATTTTCCAAATGGCCGCCATTTTTCAAGATGGCCGCCAATTTTTGATAAAAAATGCTGTTTTGCTATTAAATTTGACTGGATAGTCCGGATTTGAATTATTTTAGGATCAAATATTACTTTTACTGTCACTGAGAACCCAAATGTGCAGCATTAAAGTTATCTGAATCATCCTATACTCATTCAGAGAAGATGATGGGTGAATGGCAAGGGTATAACTGGGGCAGACTGTTAACTTCATTGCAGCGAAATTCTACAGGGATTTCAGTGTCAGCTCAATTATTATTGTATTGTAGTGTCCCTTTTGCTACCTTATGGGCCCCATGTGCATTAGCTTTAGAATAGTTAGATGTAATACCGGTTTATAGCGGTAGCCGAAACAACAGGAGCCAAGCCAAGGACAACGGGGCTCCAGTTATCCGGATAGTGTACAGATCGCACATGACTTAAATGACACTGGATGATCTACCAGACTAGGTTCAGAGTTATTTTATGCTAAAACCTAGTTGTAATCTCATGTCTACATGTGCATAATCATTATTCTACGGTCCGAGGTTGTAAAAGCATAACGCCTCGGCTTCCAATCGTTATTATAATGAAAGCCGAGTGTGCTTCTTCTCCAACATTTGAACTAAGACAAGTCATGGCAATGCATTTTGCTAAATATTGAACGAATGTGGCGACATCTTATTTACGGGAAGCTTCATATTTAGTTGCGGAGATATTGTGGTACAAGTGCATGTGTATGACAGCCTTGTACAATAACGGAAGGACTTACCAATTAACAAATGAAAGCCGGAAGGAGACCAAATATATCGAGAAAAAGAAACATATCCTCTTGTTCTTTTAGAGCTTCTTACCTTCATAGTTGAAACTAGTAGGGATGGTCTTAAGACGTGCTTTATCTTGACTTGCAGATACAAGCAGCAACTCGAACAATTAGGGACAGACAAACCAGATGTTGACTCCACCAGACTGAATGACAAGTTGTTTGCAGAAATTCCTGATTTCGAAACTCACAAGAAGGAAAAGGACACCTTTATAGCATTCAAAAAAGATATTGGCTCAGCCTTGTCACAAACTTCCTACTAGTTTGAGACCATTAACCTTGCAAAGACCACAAAGATCTTGCGAAGACACATGACTGAACAAAAATCCACATTCAATTTGTTTTTTTCACGACAAAGAAACCAGTCCCACCCAAATTTACAGACTAACTGACCTAGATAGATTTTTCCAGTTGCAACTGATATGCGAGTATGAATGGCTAGAGACGGTCAACATCATGGAACAATTTGATTGCAATGCCAACATAAAATAATCGGTCAGCCCACCATACATCTATGAAAAATGGCCTAGCGACTGAAGTAGGCATTTGAAGGACACGTTTGCATACCTTAAACCACGTCCAGCTCAAACCTTCGGTTCGACACGACAAGCTGTAACACGGTCAATAGGTATAGAAGCTTGACAAAGAGTGGCAGTCACTAAATAAACATGTCGTATAAAACAACACACCATGGTGATCATGTATACTATGCTTCGTTGCAATGTGGACATACAAAATTTATGACCAACTCAAGTCCCGTCAAACTGAATCCTATGTACCCCGCAAACTTCATTTTGCAAACTAATCATGGTTTAAAGATTAGTACATTTGGCTTAAAACATATACATTTTTGTAATTTCGCATTAAAAGCATTTCATTCGGTCACCTATGTAGATTTATACGACGAAAACGGTATTAATTATCTAAAATGGCGGCCATCTTGAAAAAAATGGCCGCCATTTTGAATTTTCAGATGGCTAACGGGTTTTTTCTAGTAAGTAATCCCAGTCGAGTAGGTATGCCGATGTTGGTGCTTGTATCACAATGTGAATGACTTTTCACTCATCTGCTGGGCTACTAGTTTAGCCCCTATGTCAACACTTATAGTACTAGATTTTTGCTCTTTTCCATTTAAACGCGAAGCTAGCGTGGCAAGGGTTCCATCATTATAGATGAGAATCAGAACATTTAAAATATATAATATTACACGACACATATCATAATAATAGTAGCTGTAGTTTACGTGGACCCCTGTGTGTCTACACTTACTCGCTTCAATTTGAAAGTGATGACTAAAATGCTTCACAAATTATACTCTTTCAATGTGTGAATTTCATATTAGAGTGGGTTTTGCTCGTTTTCTCTGCAGTTTTCCAGATAGGGAATGCACTCCTGAGTGTAAATACACGTGAGAGTGTGAATCACGTGTCCGTTGCCTATGTGTGTGTTTGTATTTATACATGTATGTGCAAGTGGTAGTCGTTGATCACACATCCGACAATAAATGATTACGGTAATTGTCGTCTGTTGTCTATGTATCGGATATAGTTCACTGTATCACTGACAATGATATATTTGTAAATTAACAGGTAAGATATAAATAAATTCAAATTTGATATATATATAGAGATATAAGTCGAGTATTGTTTTCTATATAAATAATTATAACTAGATCTAGTAAATAACTAACCACGTTCATGTACACTTCGGGATCCACTTGTAAAGGTCCATGGTTCTCTTCTGTAGTATATATCGTATTATAACCAATCTCACCGTTGTTAACAACAAAACAGCATACAATCGACACAAATTCCAAAATACACGTAAACGCTAGCATAGACATTGCAACAGATGTTATAAAAAAAAAAGGCGACTGTGCTCGATATATGCTATGCTAAAAATAACTCTGGCGATTGTGTAATCCGGCGGGCATAATAAACCAGAAGTTTTGTTGAGCCAAGTGTTGAAAACAAAGTCCATTTGTACACGAGATCTATTTGCTTATTCTTATAGCCCTTGAGCAAGTGTTGTAAACGGTTCAAGGTTGTAACACTATATATCGCTCCTTAATCACGGATGTTTATTGAAAACACTTGTCGATGTTAATCTTATCGCTGGTGAAGGATATGGCCAAGTTAATCAGATTGGAAGGATAACAAGAGTTCTGTGAAACATTAACCCGCGTCCATTGCAGTGGACTGGTGGATTAAGAGGGAACACACGGGTTCGCGAGAAGTCCAAATGGACCAAAGTCGTTCATCTAAATCTCACTTCGATTTGAAAATAAAACTTGAAAGATATAAGCATAATCAGGCGCGTAGCGTGGCATACTCAGATACCCTGCTGTTTAATATTTTAAACCACTGCCTAAATATTGAATAAGGCTAAAAAGTCGAAAAAAGCAATAGAAATTTATCAGAGAGCGTTACAAATAGGTACAACATAAAAATGTCGGCATAAACTGTTCCGTGCATATAAAACAGTTTCATTCCCGATACAGGTAAATATGCTTAAGTAATGTGTTCTATCCCAATGAAGCATAACATTTGAAAAGTCACCAGAAGTTACCATTTCTTCTTTTATTTCTAAAATGTTTCCCAGGGAAAGTGCCCTTTGACTCCCACAAGCGGAAGTGGTATCATATTCGCACATCCTGTCCTGAGTAACTTGCAAAGTTGTCACGCTACGCCCCTGATAATTACAATATATATTATAAAAAACAACCGTGTATGAACTTGTCTAAACATAACTTTTATATTAGTTTTATCAACTAAACTATAAACCTGCATCGATGCAGTACAATAACTCCCCTTTTTTTGCTTTGAAAAGTCAAGCTAAAAATGATGAAGATAATAACAAAAGAGCCCATGACATTGGCAATGATGAAGTTAGTGATATTGATTCAATAATTGGCAATGGAGATGTAAGTGACCTTAATTCAATAATTGGCAATGAAGAAGTAAGTGATAGTGATTCAATTATTGGCAATGTTGAAGTTAGTGATAGTGATTCAATAATTGGCAATATTGAAGTTAGTGATAGTGATTCAATAATTGGCAATAATGAAGTTAGTGATATTGATTCAATAATTGGTAATGACGAAGTTAGTGATATTGATTCAATAATTGGCAATGGAGTTGTCAGTGATCTTTATTCAATAACTGGCAATGGGGTTGATAGTGATATTATTTTAATAATTGGCAATGATGAAGTTTGTGATATTGATTCAACAACTGGCAATGCTGAAGTTAGTGATATTGATTCAATAATTGGCAATGGAGATGTAAGTGACCTTAATTCAATAATTGGCAATGATGAAGTTAGTGACAGTGATTCAATAATTGGCAATGTTGAAGTGAGTGATAGTGATTCAATAATTGGCAATGATGAATTTAGTGATAGTGATTCAATAATTGCCATTCAATAATTGGCAATGATGAAGTTAGTGATAGTGATTCAATAATTGGCAATGGAGATGTAAGTGACCTTAATTCAGTTATTTGCAATGATGAAGTTAGTGGTATTGATTAAACAATTGGTAATGATGAAGTTAGAGATATTGATTCAATAATTGGCAATGGAGATGTAAGTGACCTTAATTCAATAATTGGCAATGATGAAGTTAGTGAAAGTGATTCAATAATTGGCAATGTTGAAGTTAGTGATAGTGATTCAATAATTGGCAATGATGAAGTTAGTGATAGTGATTCAATAATTGGCAATATTGAAGTAAGTGATAGTGATTCAATAATTGGTAATGATGAAGCTAGTGATATTGATTCAATAATTGGCAATGGAGTTGTCAGTGATCTTTATTCAATAACTGGCAATGGAGTTGTTAGTGATATTGATTTAATAATTGGCAATGATGAAGTTAGTGATATTGATTCAACAATTGGCAATGATGAAGTTAGTGATATTGATTCAATAATTGGCAATGGATATGTTAGTGATCTTAATTCAGTAATTGCTAATTGAGATGTTGGTGATCTTTATTCAATAATTGGCAATGATGAAGTTAGTGATATTGATTCAATAATTGGCAATGATGAAGTTAGTGATATTGATTCTATAATTGGCAAGGAGTTGTTAGTGATATTGACTTAATAATTGGCAATGATGAAGCTAGTGATATTTATTCAATAATTGGCAATGATGAAGTTAGCGATATTGATTTAATAATTGGCAATGATGAAGTTAGTGGTATTGATTCAATAATTGGCAATGATGAAGTAAGTGATATTGAATCAATAATTGCTAATGGAGATTTTAGTGATATTTATTCAATAATTGGCAATGATGAAGTTGGTGATGTTGATTCAATAATTGGCAATGATGAAGCTAGTGGTATTGATTCAATAATTGGCAATGATGAAGTTAGTGATATTGATTCAATAATTGGAATTTGAGATGTTAGTGATATTGATTCATTAATTGGAATTTGAGATGTTAGTGATATTGATTCATTAATTGGCAATGATGAAGCTAGTGACCTTTATTCAATAATTGGAAATGATTAAGTAAGTGATATTGATTCAATATTTGGCAATGAAGTCTTTATTCAATATTTGGCAATGGAAATTTTAGTAATCTTTATTCAATATATAGCAACCAAGGTTATATTGATCTTTGTTCAATATTTGGCAATGGGAATGTTAATGATCATCATTCAATATATGGCAACAAAGATTATATTGATCTTCTTTCGATATTTGGTAATGGAGATGTTAGTGATCATTATACAATATATGGCAACAAAGATTATATTGACCTTTATTCAATATTTGGCAATGGAAATGTTAGTGATCATTATACAATATATGGCAACAAAGATTATATTAATCTTTATTCAATATTTGGCAATGGAAATGTTGGTGATCATTATACAATATATGGCAACATAGATTATATTAATCTTTATTAAATATTTGGCAAAGGAAATGTTGGTGATCATTATACAATATATGGCAACATAGATTATATTAATTTTTATTCAATATTTGGCAATGGAAATGTAAGTGATCATTATTCAATATATGGCAACAAAAATTATATTAATCTTTATTCAATATTTGGCAATGGAAATGTTAATGATCTTTATATAATATATAGCTATAAAGATTATATTGATCATTGTTCAATATTTGGCAATGGGGATGTCAGTGATCTGTATTCAAAATATATGGCAACAAGGTTTATATTTATCTTTGTTCAATATTTGGCAATGGAGATGTTAATAATCTTTATTGAATATTTGGAAATGAAGATGCCAGGAAACTTAATTCAACAATTGGCAATGAAGAGATCATTGTTTTGGTTCAATAATTGGTTATGAAGGTGTTAATGATCTGTATTCAGTAAATGGCAATGAAGATGTTAGTAACCTTTATTCAGTAATTGGCAATACAGAGGTTAGTAATCTATTCATTTGTTTACAGTGGAGATGTTTGTATTCTTGATTCAATGGTTGGCAGTGAAGAGATCAGCGGTCTGTATTCAGTATATTGACATTGAAGAGGTAAGTGAACTGTATTCAATATTTGGCAATGACGAGGCTAGTGATCATTATTCAACGATTTGCTATAAAGAGGTCTTTATACAACAATTGGCAATGAGGAGTTTCATATTTTCAAAAAATTGTTTTGAAGGGGTTAGGTGGCCTTTATACAATAATTGGCAACGACGAGGTTTATGATATGTTTCAATAAGTGGTCATGAAGGGGTTAGAGGTCTTTATTCAGTAATTTGCAATGGACAGGTTAGTGGCTTATATAAGAGCAATTTCTATATTTAGTGATGAAGAGGATAGTACATTTGATTTAAAAATTGGCCATGAAGGGGTTGGTGATTTTTTTCATCAACAAGTGTCAATGAAGAGATTGATTCTATTTCAGTGTTTGGCAATAAAACGATGTAAGTCTTCCAGTGCAGAGCCAGTGCTAAACATATGTGGATAAAAGTAACAAAGTAACAGGCCGAACACGAATTCTCACAGACTCAAAGTATTGTCAAACAAACTAAGTGTGACCTTGACCTTTGAGGTACAGGTGTGGATCTTACGCGCCACACATTGTCATGTCATGCTGATGAATTGAGTAAAGTGTTTTTGAAACTGATCCATAGGTGACAAAGTTACAGACCGGACACGAAATCTAAGACAAAGTGTTGTCAAACAAAGTTAAATTGTGATCTTGACCTTTGAAGTGGGAGTCTGGGTGTTATGCGCTACACATTGTCATGTTTTGTTGATCATTTGTAGCAGGTATTAATAAAATCCATATATGCATGACATAGTTACAGACCAGACACGAAATCTCACAGACTCAAAGTAGTGTCAAACAAAAACTTAGTGCGACCTTGACCTTTGAAGTACGGTTGTAGGTCTTACTTGCGACACGTCATGTTAAGTTGATCATTTGTAGCAAGTTTTAACAAAATCCATCTTTGCATGACAAAGTTACAGGCCGGACACAAAATACACGACGGAAGGACAGACGCTGCGATTACTATGTGCCACCCCAAAAATTGGGGGGGGGGGGGGGGGGGGTATAACGTATGACCTGCTGGTATGCCCTAAAACCTTATTTCATTCATTCAACCAAATACTTCTTACCTTTTGAGCTGGGAGAATCTGTTGTTTCTTTTAGTTGTTTTTTCAATGGGGTTTAATGTCATTTTCAATACATTTCAGGTTAAACATGGCATATCCAGTTTTATTGATGGAGTAAGACATCAGAAAGAATCTAAGTAGAACCACCGTTGCAAGTAACAGGCAAACTTTTTCATATAAAGTTTATAGAGCAAGCAGGACTCGAACCTACAACCTTGAACAGCTCTTCAGACCACTCAGCCAGGGAGCGCCTCGAATCTGGCTGTACAATATCACAACAAACAAAATTTAATGCATTTAAAACAATTTATTGCAATACTATAGAATTTATGACAAAATGAAATTCCTTAGTGGAGACAGCATCAATACATTTACACCAACATGGTATTGTAAGCCAGCACAAAACATGTATCACACGTGCACTTATAAATTATAATACAAACTTCATCATAGATGGGACTAAAATTGGACAAAACATAAATGTGACGAGATGTGGGGGGGGGGGGGGGGGGGGTTAAAAACGCCAATTATACTAACTTTGTCTGGAAAAGGGTTTTTCCATGGTTGTGGGCACAAACTTGGTAAATCACACTGCTTACTAAAATGTTGTTTTATGTTTTTTAGCGTTTCTTTCAACAATTTTTCAGTCATATCACAGCAGACGGTATTCTTAGCACCGACATGCTGGGGTATCATGTTGCAGACACATGGTATAATACCCCACACATTCATTTTATACTGATACCGGGCCGATCAGACCTGGAACTATACTGTAATTGCTGAGCGTCAAGCAAGGAAGCTTTAAGTACAATTTTTCAAGTCTTTGGTATAACCCAATCGGGGATCCAGCTCATGACCTTCTGCTTACTGAAAATTAGTCTGAGCAGAAAATCCATTGTATTGTCAAAGCTGACAATGTCAAAATTATAAAAGTGAAATCAGTTTGTACCTACAGCTAGTATTGGAAAAACCAAATGTGACAAACATTCCACACAAAGTCAATAAATTGTTTTTGTTCTTTAACACTTTCAATAATCTAAATGTCTGACAACAGAGTAAAAACAGCATTCAGCAGTAAAAATAATATTATATTCTACTCATATATGAAACAAGTATTTCATATAACATCACCTTAATCATCCTACATACAGTAGGATATACTGAAACAAATCCCCACTTATTTATTCAACTCAAAAAACTAGATATACCCTATCTGAACACTCCAACATTTGATCAATGAAGTAATCGGACTATTTTTATTACCATTTCAAAGCTACATAATGTCCAGAAGTTTTAATAAAAAGTGTCTGTGTATCGAAGGTACACTACAGTACACAGAATGCAAACAAAAGACTCGAAATCAAACAAAGTAAAAAATAATTAAGTTATAAAACTGCTCTTATAAAATGTCACTTTACAAATAAACTTGCAATATCTACGATAAACAGTATTGTAGTCATGTATATCAGTTATTGTAAGATATCAAATTATCTCAGAGATTATCTCTGAATGGAAAGATTGTCAAGTCACAGTATCCTGCCTATATACTCCACTCAAATGAGGCTCCACAAATACATTAAGACCTGTGTGTTATAAACAAAACAGTATAACAAGTTATTCAATCCATTTGTTTAACTGTTTTTGAATATAAAAAGAAAATAGTTTTTTTTTCTGAATGGAGTTTAACACTATTTTCTACACAAAACAGGTCATATATTGGTTTATTTTTTGAGTGGAAGAACACATTAAAATGAGTCTGAATAGAACCACCATCCTTCTACAATTAACAATCAAACTTTCTCAAAGCTACGCTCAAACCCATAACCTCAATGGTGAGAGTTAATTGGTCACAACACAATAGTGCCATAGTACACTAGGTCATGAAGGACCCCTTCCTTTTATAACAATGCCATGGCAATTAAAGCATGAAACTCATGATGAAACCACAAATTCTTTTAAAAGTGAAATGATCAAATACAATTCACGGAGAAATCTTTACAATTCATCTATAGTTTAAAAAATATATTTACATATCGTCCTTTACTAACAGGATTGAAAGAGACAAATTTGTCAATACCCATGTCTCCATAACATCTTAAGCGATGACTAGGCGTATCTAAATAAGGGAAAACTGTCTTATAATGAAGTGGACGGCTAAACAAAATCAATTTGTTGAAATTTTTGTACCTGTGCTTACCTATATACCAGTCAAGAAACTGTAAAATTTAGGCCTTTGATGTATCCGTAGTTATCCTAGTTTTGGTTAACTAGGTTTTTAACAAATGTGATTATATCTCACTCTATCTTATTTAAAGTTCTAATCACTATAATCAGCTGACTCTATTACTGCCAGATAAGAAATAACAAACATATACAATCATTTATACACTTGCAAGTCATACAATTAGCTTCTCTCTGAACATTAGCACATCAAATACATAGAAAATACAATACAAAAATATTGATGCAACATCCGAAACAACAAATACTTTCTGCTTCATTTTTAAAAGTTTGCTATTCTTCAAGCACTCTGCATTTTCATCAAGGTATGTAAAGTCATTAATTAAGTGTAAAGTAATTAACACTTTGTTAAAAGAAATTTGAGAATAAAATCAAAAATACTACTATGACAATGTGGCAACCCTGGCTTAAAGGTCATAACCAGATTTTAATACTAATGTTGTTTGATTAACATCATGACCTAATTGTTTCAATGCAAAAAGAATTTAAAAAATTCTAACATCTGAAATGGTCATTTGTGCTGATAATTGAATTTATATAAGATTATGGACACTCTGAATGACTTCAATCATACTTTTTTCAAATCCTAAATCCATCAAACCTTTCGGAACTAGGACAGCAAATCTATCGCGTTTTACAATATATATAAATTCACTTCCCTGGTCCTAGAAAAAGAAAAAGCTAGTATTAAGGGTCTGTCATTTTGATTTTTACTAAGTGTTGCAAAAAATGGTCTACAGTGATTGTATGCCCAAACTGGTATACAAACAATTACACCAAATATAGAGAAGAGCATCATATAATGCACTGTAAGTTATCTGGATCTAAAAATAGAGCTCACACCTGAACTACTATAAATATTATACTGTGCATTCAACCTGTGCAAGTGGACACCTCTGTTGAGCTGCCACTTGTCTTAACTGGCAACATTTAATATTTCTCATTTCTATGATTTCAGAGCAAATTAACTGTATTAAGCAACAACCTGTCTTAAGAGGCCACTTCTGCTCATTCCCTTTTCTGGCTGCAAGACAGATTTGACTGTACATTTATAATTGAAATCAATCAAAATGAAAATTTCATGTGTTTAAGAAAAATTGTTCCAAACAGGAAGTCTGACAAGAACTGTAGGTGTTGTCATTCCATATTCTAAATATTGTTTTGCACATTTGAAAGCTAAAAATGATTACAATATTATTTTTTTAATGAAACTTCATTTATAGTATTTCTTTATATTGCATGGTTATTACAACAAAAATGTTTTTTTATTAGCAAAATCTGAATATCTTATATCTGTTACTGTCAAGTCTCAATGAAGAGTTTCAAAACCTAAATATTTAGAAGTTTAAAGCAAGCTTCAGTATTGACTAGGATGTGTAATTATTTTTTTACAGATTTTGATAATAAAAAGTAAGGAAGTTTTGATGAAACTATAACCTGGAGATGTTTGTTGTAAATCTAGTGATTGGTACACAATCTTTAAAGAAACAGGCAGCAGGAATGTTATCAGATGTGTATTAGCTTCCTTCTTCTACAACATTCAAATATCGGGTACATCAAAAGCGATAAAATTCAACAATATGACATTTTACATATACATGTATGTACATATTTGACATGATAGAATTTGTTAAAATATAAATTTGTGAAAAAATTGTACAAAGCAACAAGACTTGTGAAGAGCAAATCACGTAAACTGAAAAATGTTTTAACGAAATAAACGAAACAGTTTGTAACAAAATGTAAGATTTGTAACAGATAATATTATTAACATATGTTTAAAGACAGACAAAACCATTATTTCATAAGAATGAGCTTATCGGAGTTTCAATCCTTATTTTCATACTACAATCTACTGATGTCCTATTGCTCGAGCTTGTTGTTTCAAAACCTTTTTTTTATTTATGCAATAACTAGAAAAAAGCTGGTGAGACATTGATGCCTCTACTTTGTGCCAAAAATTATAAGTGTAAGTGTTGAGTCCCTAATCTCTATCTTTTTTTCATTTATATTTCTTTTGATTTCAGTATTTCTTCCCTGTTTCACCAGTTTAACCAAATGTACATAAACACCAAAATGAAAGAGATATTCTCTTTTAAGAAACAGCGCCAGTATAGAAAAATGTGTATTCTTGCACAAGGGAAAATATCAGTAAAATCCAGAGGTAAACACAAATTTCTTCTATATCAATACGAAATTACAAATATACTTTTGGTCATGAAAATGTATGATAAATGTGTGATCATAACTTAATTAATGGAAGGATAGTTACAAATGAGCATACACATGTATAAAACTTAAAATGTATGTACATGAATAAATGCTTTGAAGTGAAGACTGGATAACTAAATATGAGATAAGTCCTGATGACTTGGTCACCTTAACATCTAATACCTTCATTTAGTTTGTTATTGAACTTTTTCTTTTATCAAACATTGAAAAGCAAGAATAAAGAGAACCACACAAAGTGGTCTCAGAGGCAATATAGTTCAAAACTATTTAAATTAATCAATAGAACTTCTGTCAAACAATGTTATAGTCAAAATAGAAACTTCTGTGCTGTTACAAACAAAAAATACATTTTTATAATAAAATTCATCTCCAATTGACTTTTGCAACATGGAATGACCACAAGTCATGTACATGTACTGTTTTACATATATAATATAAATAAATCTCTATTCCACTACAAAACTCAGTTTAAATCTAATGGAATGACTCTTTAGGAAAGAACTAAATGAATGGGAAGACACCAAATATCACTAAAATGTTCATTAATAAAGTAACCTTTGGACATTTCAATTATTAATATAATAATTGCCAAGAAAGCTATTAAATGCTATAATATCACTCTAGAATAAATTTTGGAAAATCTGCGCAGACAAGACAATTGGTGCACCAGTCAGGCCTTTATAGTAAAAGCTACATGTTATAGCCTTATAAAAGAAACAGGAGCATATTTTATTACTAAATTTCATAAGCCTGACATTTTCGTACAAGCAATGCACATTGTTAAAGCAAAGATATTGTTAAATTTTAAAAGAAGTATTATTTCCTAGTGTTTCAAAAGTTTTTATAATTATGTTAGTGAAATACTAAATGAAATTCTGCTTTGTTACTTCAAATTTAAAACTAAGGCATTCATAAATTAACAAACGTTATTGAAATTTATGTATAAATGTTCAAAACATGTACAATATTATTTAAAAGTGAAACTGACAAAAAACAACTGTGAAAAGTTTTGTCACCACCGATGGTAACTGCAAGGTATAACCTACTTTAAAAGTTACAAGATAGTGACATCAAGTTTCCGTTAATCATCAATCCTAGCAATGGCAAGATGGCCAACAAAACAAACCCTATCTGTAAATTAACGTACACAAAATGAATTCATTTTGCAATAATAAATTTCCTACTTGCACAACATGAAACTTTACAACTGTCTGTAAATAACCGATCATAAGTAACACTACCCTCAAGCATATGATGTGTCAATAGCATGGCCCACGAGATAAACCTATTGACAGTTTCAATGTGTTGGATGTATCTATGGCTATTCATTCCATATGGTAATTATACATATCAATGATCTATTTAGGCTAGTGTACGCAGAAATCATGGCACGAATTTCAGAATCATTTTCCACGACCATTAACAATGGCGGATCACCAAGAGTTAACATAAGCCCTACATACATGGTAAGATTGCACTACCCTTTGTTATTGGCTATAAACAAATTACAAGTTCCAGGCAAGAGCACTTAAATGAAATCTACATCAACTTGTATATCAGCACGATGTATACTGTTAGGATTATACAAACTACATAATTACAAGGTGTGTTCAAAAATTACGTGGACTTGTGCAATATTTCCAACATTTAATATAGCAAAAGAATAAAAATTATATTGTCATAAATAGTAGTATGTTTTCTATGCAATTACCAAATTTGGTATCTATATTGAATACGGTTATGTAGCAACAAAGTTAGAAAATATGCATGGTAAGGTTACCCTGAGCAGTTCAATGACGCCAACGACGTTAAATATTTTCATGACGTTTCACTGGCCATATGACATCTTGTCAATGTACCCAGTGGGCTCCATGGATGCAATTCATACATGTCCTTTCACCCATTTATCATATACATCTCTATATCACTCTTCATTGTATTGTGCAATGGTACAATGAGTTTGAAAGCGAAGTTCATTTAAATTTGACCTGCTCAACTTTATGCAAATACTTGACATCGTTGACGTCATTAGACTGCTCCGGGTACCCATTACATGCATATGATTTTGCACTGTTGCTACATAATAATCAATATGAAATTTGACAATTGCATAGAGGAAATATTATGATTAATGGCAATATAATTTTTATTCTTGTGCTATAATAAATGTTAAAAATATTAGAAAGGTCCATGTAATGTTTAACACACCACATATGACACTCTTCCTTAAGTTACAGAATATCCACTTTACATTCCATTAAAAATCAGTATCAAAGTGAAATGTGAACTCGGTGCACACGACAGACAACAGAGCAGTTTGCTAGTACCTGAACTCTCATGTGATTCAGATAAATGGTGCACATGACAGACAACAATAGAGCAATTGCGACGTGAAAATGAAAGAATTAGAACAGTGCAAAAAGAGCCGTTGTTCTTCTTGGATACAGACTTTTAACAGAGAGCTGTGAACAGTCAAAACTCAAATAGATATGCATGGTGTAATGTTTATTATATGTATATATATATATATATAAATTTATATATATATATATAGGTGGAAAAGGGTTGACATAGAAGTATGATCAATGCATTATTGCAAATCATATTTACAATCACCTACTAAGCACTAATTTAGTTACTATTTGTTTAGAATTTAGTTTTAATTCAGTTAAAATGTCAATAATTGAATATCTTACTGTCTTTATTCGTGGTTTCTTTTAAAACATTCTCTTCGTATTTCCATGAACAGTACAAAGTTTCAGACCAGATTTAAAAAAATTCCAGGATAGAAAAAAATATCCTTAGTTAAATAAACCAGCAGGGACATCTATGTGTATTATATAATCAAAAAATCAATAAAAATAAAAACATGTTTTTCTTTAATACAAATCTTGAACACTGTTCAACAACTGATTTTCAGGTATTTCGAAAAAACAATAACATAATCAAGGAATTTTCAAACCAAGACTATATAAATATAATCCAGACTCATGTCCCTTTAAAAATGTGATGATTTTTTTGTGTGTCAATCACTTTATCACAGACAAGTGTTAGCATAGCATTAAAACTCGTACCGTTATCTTTGATCCCAATAACTCATATGAAGACATATTAAAAACAATTTGAGAACACTGTGAAAAATGTACATCAAAGACAGACTGATATTATAAACTGTACTGCAAGCAATAATAAAACTTTCTACAGAGCATTTAAAAAAAATAGCATTTTACCTTAAAATGCAAAGAAAAGTCTCCAAGTTGGAGAAAATAAATAAAAGCTGGCAAACTAAACTCTTGACTAGTTTTATCTACAGATGGAGAAGTCTGCCCAGCAATGACTCGGGTTTTAACCCACGTCATTACAAACAAAATAATTACAATAATATCGAAAATTATACATTCATCATTATTTAACACTAAAATGGCATAGGGATCTGACATCTCATTTCCAAGCAATATCGATCCAAATTCATAGATTAAATGGATTCCATTTGATGATTTGTGTCGCAGCCATTTCCAGGATTTCTCCGTTTTTTTCTCTTCACTGATAAAAATTGCAATAATCTCCTTCAACTGTTCTTAATACAAAGCATCACACATCCTCTGTTTTAATTCATATTCAGCACTTATAAAGTAAACTAAATGTTTCACTCTTGAAAATATAAAAACACAAAACTGTAGTAAATAATCTCTGGTAAACGGCCTGTGTAGAAAAGCAGCATTGAATGGCTCGGATAGTAGTTCTTTTATCTCTCCTTACCGGTCAGCTTGTCTATCAATTCCTGCAAGGGAGCTAACTCTCGCCGCTCAATAAGATGGAACTCCTGGACAAAGTAAATGAAATGTTTGAATGACGTGTTGAGGTGCGCCTCCTCACTCAGCTGCATCACCTCTTTGAAATGTTGATGATAAATGTGTGCGTACACGCGGAACAGTCTTTTTAATATCGTTTTGGCAATTGTTAAGAAGTTTTTAGGAAATGGAACACCTGTAAAGAAAAAAAAAAATTCATAAACTGTAATCATTTTGCATAATTAGGTACATGTATCTTTTGTTAAAAGTTTCAGAATACAAATTGAAACACAAGAGGCAGACAAATAAAACACTGACTGTCCTCTTCACGCCTATCATCAGATTACCTACACTACCCCATTTCCATTTTACATTTTTTTGTATTTATTTCTAATGGGATTAAACACCATTTTCAACACATTGTAGGTTACATATGGCAGAAATCTCCACAATTAAATATAGGCAGTATCAATGTACAAAGAAAAAATATTATATGACTGAAACTATTTATGTTATTACTTACTGATTAAAACAGTGAAATTACAATTAATAATTTAACCATTTTGTGAAATGATAAAAAAAAAAATTGAGAAATTTTGTTTAAGTCTTTAAAGCATGATTATTTTAATTGTTCAATATTACCGCTGTAAACTTCAGCAAGTACCTTACTTAATCAAAATATATTCTTAAGTATTTCTTCACTAAAAATGAAGGTTTTCTTCTCCAATGTGTTACTGTGTCTCAACATACAAACTGCGATATGTTTTCGATGCGAGTATTTTATTTAAAAAAAAAAATTCCACAATAACAATTAACGATTGTTCAGCATTTCTTCCCCAAAAACAGCATTTAAGGGTAGTCGATGCTCCAAGATGCTTTTCAGGACCACATACCGCTCACTGCTGAAGTTTTGGGTTCAAGTCCAGCTCAGTCCGAATTTCTATCAATAAACAATGAGTACAAAGCAGGTGACATATGCCCAGAGTAAATCAGAAGCATTGTAAAGTTTAATAATGTATGCAAATCAGGTTAGCTAATGATGCCATTTTGACTATTGCAATATCATTGAAATTTACTGACAGTACTAAAGCGGGTCTTCTGTGACCGAGTTGTCGAAGGAACTGTTGTCTATTGACCCCTTACCTGTAACTGCTAAAACCAGTTTTTCGAACTCAGATAGGTTAAAAAGCTTCATATATAAGAAAGTTTGCCAGTTACTTGTGGAGGGATGGTGATTTACTCTGATCCATTCTAAGGTCTTCCTCCAACCAATAAAACTGGATATGCCATATATAACCTACATTGTACAATGCCCTTAAAAATGGCATTAAACCCTATTGAAAAAATATATATATATATAATGATCGCCAGCTTGGTCCAGAACTTTGCGAGAAAGTGCATCATTTATTTGCAGAAGGACAGTGGTTCTACTCGCATCATATTTATGAGTCCGTGGTATTCCAGCCATGGAATAGGGATACAACCGACATAATTTTCACAATTTTGACTTTGATACATAAACCTGATAAACAACCAACTTGTACAAACCAATTTTTGAAGGGAACAATGTTTCATCATCTAGCTGATCCTGTACCCAGGACATTAGATAATCAATATATTTGGGTGCTGAACACTTAATGGGCTTCTTAACAGCCTGTCCATCCGCCCAGTGATACTCATACTTGGGTCCAGCTGACATGACAGGGCAGGTCTCCTCTGTACAGAACTCTGTAATGGTGCCGTACAACATGTTGATCTGGTTGAAGAAGTCCACAGCTATAAAAAGCAAATTATCATTATTATTCTTTTTATCTCAATTCAACATTCCTTTTTTTTTTTTTTTATTCAAATGTTTCTTTATTTTTGCAATTCAACTTTAATTTCATCAATAATGATAATAAAAATTATGATGAAAATTTTATTTTTATTTTTTGTTGAAAAAGAAAAAAAGAAGAAGGATTTGATTATTTATCAACCATTATATAGTTACCGAAGAATAATGGAAAGAGCTGGGAAAAAAACGAAAACATTCCTGTACAGATTTAGTTCTTTCAATATTGATCCTCTATTTCTTTTATGAAATAAACAAATCCTTATTTCAGGAATTTATATGAATATATTATGCCAGAAAAAATAATACCTGTGTTTAGAGTTATTGACCAAAATACAAAAAAGGTTAGGCAGGTAGACAATTTGTTCTTTTCTATTTGTTTCTTCTTTTTGTTTATATCATGGAGAAAATATAATATATAATAATGAACTATTATAAGCAAACTGAATTTAACATGTTTTTTATTCTATAACAAGAAATGTCACTGGTAAGTGTTGCATGCCCCCAAATGGTCTGTGAAAATAACGATATATTTTATAATAGGTAGCGATGTATCCATGAATATCAAGATCCATGGACTGAAGTTTACGACTAGACATGCAATTTCATGTTTTTTCACATTAAAGGGTGACCTTGACTTTTGTGTAACCTTGACCTTAACATCTGATGTAAAAGGTGTGGGTATTTCTACAGGTAAATGCAGATGACACATCATCATCACATACTGATCACTTGTGTCAAGCTATTTTAAAATCCCTCCATGTAAAACAAAATTAGACCAGACATGAAACAAACTGAAAGTGTGACCTTAACCTTTCAGGTAAAGCGACACTTTGTCATGTCATGTTGATAAATTGATAAATCAAGCCAAGTGTTTTTGAAATTCATCCATGCATGATAAACTTACAGACTGGACTTGAAATCTCAACATACTCAAAGTGTTGTGGAACAAACTCAAATTGTGACCTTGACCTTTGAGGTACAGATCTGGGTCTTACATGCGACACATTGTCATGTCATCGTCATGTCATCTTGATCAAATGAGCCAAGTAAAAGACAAAGTTACAGATCAGACACGAAATATCAAAGAAATCATCTATGCACGACAAAGTTACAGACTAGACACGAAATCTCATACAGCATCAAAATGTAGTCAAACAAAGTGTGACCTTGACCTTTAAGGTATGGGTGTGGGTCTTACACGTGACATGTAGTCATGTCATGCTGGTAAGTTTTTGAAATTTATCTATAGGTGACAAAGTTACAGACTGGACACGAAATCTCAAATAGACTGAAAGAGATGTCAAACAAAGTTAAATTGTGACCTTGACCTTTGAAGTGGGAGTCTGGATGTTAAGTGTGACATGTCATGTTGTGTTGATCATTTGTAGCAGGTATTTATAAAATCCATCTATGCATGACAAAGTTACAGGCCAGACATGAAATCTCACACAAACTCAAAGTGTGACCTTGACCTTTGAGGTATGGGTCTTTCTTACAACACGTCGTCATTTTATGTTGATCATTTGTAGCAAATTAACAAAATCCATTCATGCATGACAAAGTTACAGACCGGACACGAAATCTCAGACTCAAAGTGATGTCAAACAAACTCAAAGTGTGAACTTGACCTTTGTGGTACGGGTGTGGGTCTTACTTGTGACACATAGTCATGTTATGTTGATCATTTGTAGCAAATATTAACAAAATCCATGTATGAATAACAAAGTTACAGGCCTGACACGAAATCTCACACAGACTCAAAGTATTGTCATGCAAACTCAAAGTGTGACCTTGACCTTTGAGGTGCAGATGTGGGTCTTACTCACAACACATCGTCATGTTATGTTGATCATTTGTTGCAAGTATTAACAAAATCCATTCATGCATGACAAATTACAGGCCGGACACAAAATCTCACAGACTCAAAGTGATATCAAACAAACCCAAAGTGTGACCTTGACCTTTGTGGTATGTGTGTGGGTCTTACTTGTGACACATTGTCATGTTATGTTGATCATTTGTAGCAAGTATTAACAAAATCCATGTATGAATAACAAAGTAACAGGCCTGACACGAAATCTCACACAGACTCAAAGTGTTGTCATACAAACTCAAAGTGTGGCCTTGACCTTTGAGATGCTGATGTGGGTCTTACTCGCAACACATTGTGATGTTATGTTGATCATTTGTTGCAAGTATTAACAAAATCCATTCATGCATGACAAAGTTACAGGCCGGACACGAAATCTCACAGACTCAAAGTGATATCAAACAAACCCAAAGTGTGACCTTGACCTTTGTGGTATGTGTGTGGGTCTTACTTGTGACACATTGTCATGTTATGTTGATCATTTGTAGCAAGTATTAACAAAATCCATGTATGAATTACAAAGTAACAGGCCCGACACGAAATCTCACACAGACTCAAAGTGTTGTCATACAAACTCAAAGTGTGACCTTGACCTTTGAGGTGCAGATGTGGGTCTTACTCGAAATACCAGACGGACGCTTCAATTACTTTATGCCACCCCAAACATTAATAAGGAAAAATACAAAATACAAAACAGATTTATTTGGCATTTTTCCTCCAAGATGAATAAAATGTTATATTGACACTCAATTTTAATGTCAGTTGGGTAACCCTAAACACCTGTATTTTTTCTGGCCTTACAGCAGAGTTTGACATTTATGGGAGTTTGCATCAGATTTCTAAACCTTGATTCCTAAGCTGAAAGTTTGGTACACTTCTTGATTTCAAAAAATGATTTTAAAAATTAATTTGAAAGAGTTGAAACAGAATTTAATGTGAGGAAGTACACACTGTCTGTATAGACAACAACTACTAGAGACTACGAAAATAGAAATTATTACCCAAATGGTCTAACAAGAGAACTAAAATAACTCTAAAGGTCCTGTGGCATAAAGCAATTGTTTATGATTTGAATTTTAAAAGCATTAATAATCAAATAAAGCCTGTGCAATTGCAATAGACAGACATTCGGCAGATACAGGGCAATCACAACACCACTGGTATTGCATACAGAACTGAGTTTTCCATCCACACCTCAAACTCCATGAAAGATACTTTCTTGCATACAACTGTAACTTTGGCCTATTTTCTAATATGGAAGTGCAAGAATATCATAGTTTTTAGAATGAATACTTTATAGCTCAAGGTATTATAACTGCATCATAGCGCGAGAAGGGTAGGATAAGTATGTGAAGGAGATGTATGATGAAAGATTCCCACTCATTTGGTCAGGACGAATAGGATTTAAAAAAACTGACCAAAATATTTCTTTGATTTTTAGTATTCAATTAAAAATGTTGGAAAGGGAGGACGCGTAGCTTTTATCAGAAATTCCAAGCCCTGCTTGCACAATGTTCAAAACACATGAATATATGAAGCAACATATTTAAAAATATCAAAAATTGAGTACTAGTATTATTGTTATGTTTCATTTTAAACAAATACTTACTGTTTACTGCAACCCATTCATTGAGATCCTCTCCCTCGGGCAACATGACTGCCAATCTGAGATTACCGCTACCCAGGGTAACGGCAGCATGCTTCATCAAGTCATACTGGTGGGTACCCTCCGGTATGTTCTTCTTTGGTTTGAAAGTTTTATTGTTCCTACTTCCACTGAAAGATAAAACATATTTCGTTACTTAGAGGACTAGTGACTGAAGTGGAATACTTGCATCAACACCTGCGCTGCATTTCACAAAATATTTTCACTATGTTTCCAGAAAAAATATCATTTTCTACATGATTTGAACCAGCTTTGAGTTCATTGCAAATACTATTACAAATATTATGAATAAATGTTAATTTATATGTTTACCACAATTTTTGTCTTACAGCCAAATTATGACAGTCAGAATATTGGTAGTGAGTAGGTTTATTTAAGTGAAACTGTTGGGGACACTTCTAACCAAACAAGCATCAAGGCTCTAAAGGCAGTTCCAGTGTGCTGCAGCTTATGTTTTCAACCACTACCACTGCAAAATACCAGGTGCGTCACAAGAATGGTAAAAGACCTAACATGGATTCACTAGAAGCCAGAAAGAAAGCAAACGTCTTTCAATGTTGTACAGAATTCATCAATGCTTAGCAGACGTCCCACCCAACAGATACCTGCATGATAGTAACAGTCGTGCCTGATGACAAGAAAAAAATTTTAGTAGCCAATATTTTGTCTTCATGGCGGGGATGGGTGTGGTAGAGGACCACCTCCCACCGTTTCTCAAATTTTTTTTAATGAACTGATATGGTGCATTCTGATGTCAAAGAAAAGGTGTATTACCATGTTCCCAGCATGTAATATATACATTTTGTAGTGTGTATTAGGTTGCATTGGCAATACATATTCATTAAACATGCTTATAATTATATTCATATGACTGCCAAAGAAATATATACGCTGAAACTACACAACCAAAAAGCAATGAGATTATAACTATAGTACCCCACCCACATTTTTCTTTCCCTTTAACTTGATTCAAATATCAATACATAATGCTGTCTATTGCGAATTATCTGCAAAACATGATCAAATCTTAGAAATTGCCACCATTTTGGCATCATCTATTTTTAATTACTTGCTTAGGTGCATGGTAAGATGTGTGTACCTTGGTCATAGATGTCTTCCAAATTCACAATATCTGGCATGTGATGTGATAAACACCACAGGTGTCAATTGTTTCTACTGATTAGCTACAGTCTATAAGCAACAGTTTGACCTGTGTCATAGGGTTTTATGACCAGATGATGGCAGGCTATTGTGCCTGGAGGTAAATGGGGATTATTTTACAGGAATATGTAGTCCAATGTCATTATTCCTAGCAGAAAAATGACCTTATTTACAGTATACTCAAGTTTTGCTGATTTTAACCATTTTATGATTATGCTTTGGTGTGCATTTTTTAGTACTACTAATCCTTTGATGTTTTTTTTTTACCTTTTTTCCCGCTTTTTTTGGTCAGGTGATTCTGACGTTAGAAAGTCAGTTGAAAGAGGTTCGCCATCTTGGACAGTTTTGAAGTTTAGTTAAAACAAAATATCATTTGTCCTTGCTTTAAAGTACATGTATTTCTATGTAAAACATATTTTAAAAAAAAAGCAAAACAAACAAAAATTTAAAAAAAACAAGAAATGTCACTGTTTAGTGTCACATGCCCCCCAAATGGTCTGAGAAAAATAACAATATATATAATAATATCAGGGCTGGCGCTGGGCTTCGCCATTGGCGCCAATGGCACAAAATAAATAAAAGTGGCGCAAAGAAATTCCATTTGGCGAAAGTTGTAAAACATTGATAATCTTCTCCTTAAATTCTCCATACATATTAACTTCCTTTAATATGCTTGAACAGCTTAAATATCTTTGCCAATCAGTGTCACTGTCTTTTCTCCCAAATAACAAAGTAATTAACTAGTTAATTGGCACCCAGCTGTGTTTTCCCTCAGGGCAGATAACACAAACGAATCTCAGATCAGCAATATGCGCTAAACATAGTAACAATTTTCCTTAACAGGTGCTTGGTTACGTGACTTTCATTCAAGTATTGGAAAACTCCAAAGAGGGCAAACAATGTTCAGCTTTATTTGTCATGCTAACTGAGAAAAGCCGGTAACCAAATGTTTAAAAATAGATTATACTTTATGTGTATTACCAAGCTTATTTCCCACTTGACTATGTTTGTGTTTAAATCCAAAATGCATATGATTTCAATATGGTGTCTCCAGCGAGTGTTTCTGAAACTTGCACCTTTTAAGTGGAAAAAAGAACACACCTCAATACACACTTTCTATAGGGTATTAGTACTGCTTAATACATACATGTAGTAATTATATTGTTTGTCATAGGTTAAAACATTGATTAATCTCCGGCAGACTTCTGATAAATGGACACAGATGTGGGTGGGGTAATGTGAATACAATCACAGGCCAGTGCTCCAAGAATAGGATAGCCCGATGCCCGGGGCTTGTCAAATCTGGATCCGGGCATGTGCCTTTTTCAAAGTTACTTGCCCGTCGGGCTTGTCTTAAAAAATCGGAAAAGCTAGTTTTCACAATACACAGGTCTCCAAATATCTCTATTCGGTACGACGCAGGTCAAACTGTTGTTTAAAGACCGTAACTAATCAGTATAAACAATTGACCCCTGCTGTGTTTATCACACCACATGCCCGTTAATGCGACTTTGGAAAACCTCTCATGCATATTCATTTATCTATTTTTATTACTCTAACGTGATTGGTGGATAGCTTTGAATATAAATTAATCTATTTTTAATAACCGCTCTGATTGGTCGTATATCTACGACCAAGGTACACGTTTCTTACCACCTACCCGAGCAAAGACAAAAAAAGACGATGACGTAATTCGCGGGTGTCTTTCAAATTCTCCATTATGAAGAGTTTAAAATTACCTCCCTTCGCCAAAATGGTAACGATTTCTAAAATCTGATTATGTTTTTGCAGATAATTTGCGATCGATCGCGTTATGTAAAATGTCAGCGTTAGGTTCTGGTAATTTTATAAATATTTCGAAGATTTACAATAATTGGAACTGTATATGTATAAATTTTCTTCTGTGAAAACGTGAAAGTTGATATTTAAATCGAGTTTACGGCAAAGAAAAATGTGGGTGGGGTATTATAGTAATAAACATTGCTTTTTGGTTGTGTAGTTTCAGCGTATATTTTTTTTTGGCATGAATTAAATATAATATTGAAACCAACAATCAAGATGAATTATGTGTGTTTTTTTTAATATTTGAAATATAGTTGACTAGTTGCACTTTCTAGACATTTGAAGGCCATCACAGACTGCATTTATTTATCATATTGCCAAGTTCTCTTGGATAGATTGAATAGCTTTGTAGGCTTGACATTGCCATAAGTGTATGTTATGACAGCAATAATAAGAAAACAAGAGAAAGATATTTAAAATAATGTTTTAAATAAACTCTTGCTCCCACACTGCCACTGAATCGACAGAACAGAAATGATAGTCAATAAAGAACAAAGATTAAATACAATATAATAAGTTGGACATACTGACAGAGACGTAGTCAGTTATCCCGAAATTCTCTCCCTTCCCCAGTCTTATTCAAACTCTAAAACTGGTGATTTAGTAATGCATAAAATTAAGGGGAGTTAACCCTACATAAAATGAATACATTTAAGTCTACGTTTACATATTTCATATTATACCGCAAGGTGTATTGGTAATAAAAATCGGGGCATGTGAACCGTTGATCAGGGCAAGTTATTTTTCAGCCAGGGCAAGTAGATTTTTTCAACCTACTTGCCCTGGGCTAGTCCCAAATTTTTTTTTTCTTGGAGCACTGCAGGCCCTATCTTACTATAGCTTTTGGATAGCTATATTATAGTAAATAATCCATCATTTACTACATATCACTATCCTAAAGCTATAGTAACTTTAAGATAGGGTCTGTGAGACTGTGACTACATTTGAACATATTAACTTGAATTTGGGTGTTATAGGTTTGTGTAAAAATTAGATTTGTTGTGCATGTCACGAAAAAACAGGCCTTTCCTGCTACAAGACCTGTGCACTTTCAGACATATGATAACAAGAGGCCCTATATGATAACATATGTTATTGCTCTACTAATTCAATTTGGTGCCAAGATTTTTTTGGAAATATATAATAGCATATGTGTAAAAAAAAAGACTACTCTACTCTTATACAAGCTTTATCTTCTGTAAGAATCAGATTAAGTTAAAGTCAAAGGGAAAGATGCATGAACGTACATTGAAACAAGGACTATAACTCTGCTAATTTTTGCAGAAAAATATATGGTGCAACGAAATTTTGAGCCAGAGCCAGCCCTGTAATAGGTAGCGATTTATACATGAATATCAAGAGTAATGGACTAATGTTTCAGACTAGACATGTATGTAATTTCATGTTTTTTTACATTTAAGCATGACCTTGACCTTTGTGTAACCTTGACATTGACATCTGATGTAAAGGTCTGGGTATTTCAACTGTTAAATGCGGGTGAAACATTATCATGATATGATGATCACTTGTGTCAAGCTATTTTAAAATCCCTTAATGTAAGTTACAGATCAATTGTTGATCAATTGATAAATTGAGCCAAGTGTTTTTGAAATCCATCCATGTATGATAAAGTTAAAGGACAGACTTGAAATCTCAAACAGATTCAAAGTGTTGTCATACATACTCAAAGTGTGACAGTGTCTAGACTTACTTATGACACGTCGTCGTGTTATCTTGATAGATTGAGCCAAGTTAAAGACAAAGTCACAGACCAGACACGCAATATCAAACAAATCGAAAGTGTGACCATGACCTTTGAGGAAAGGTTCTGGGTTTTACATGCGACACTTAGAGTTTTTAAAATATATCCATAGATGACAAAGTTATAGATTGGACAAGAAATCTCAAAAAAAAAGGGAAAGTGTTGTCAAACAAACTCAAAGTGTGACCTTGACCTTTGAGGTACGCATGTGGGTCTTACACGTTACACTTTGTAATGCCATGCTGATGAATTGAGCAAAGTGTTTTTGAAATTTATCCATAGGTGACAATGTTTCAGACCATACACGAAATCTCAATCAGACTGAAAGGGCCATCAACCAAAGTTAAATTGTGACCTTGACCTTTAAAGTGGGATTCTGGGTGTAACGCGCGACACATCGTCATGTTATGTTGGTCATTTGTAGTTAGTATTAACAAAATCCATCTATGCATGACAAAGTTACAGGCCAGACACTAAATCTCAAACAGACTGAAAGTGTTGTCAAACAAACTCAAAGTGTAACCTTGACCTTTGAGGTATGGGTCTTACTCGCAACATGTCGCCATGTAATGTTGATCATTTGTAGCAAGTATTTATAAAACCCAACAATGCGTGACAAAGTTAGACCGGACACAAATCATCCACAAACTCAAAGTGTTGTCAAACAAACACAAATTGTGACCTTGACCTTTGAGGTATGGGTGTGGGTCTTACTCACGACACGTCATGATGTTATGTTGATAAATTGTAGCAAGTATCAACAAAATCCATCTATGTATGACAAAGTTATAGGCTGAACACGAAACCTCACACAAACTCAAAGTGTTGTCAAACAAAGTCAAATTGTGACCTTGACCTTTGCGGTACGGGTGTGGGTCTTACTCGCAACATCATGTTATGTTGATCATTTGTAGCAAGTATCAATAAAGTCCATCTATGCATCTCTGCATGACAAAGTGACAGGCCGGAAACGAAATACCGGAGGGAAGGACGGACAGACGCTGGGATTACTCTATGGCATAAAAATAATAAAATAATTTAAAAAAATAAAATTTAAAGAAATAAAAATATTTCTAAGTAAAACAAATTTAAAAAAAAACAAAAAACAAATCTAAAAATAAATAAAAAAAGGAAAAGTACTCAGCATCTGCATTATATAATGCAAGGTGTTAATTGTAACTATGATCCAAGTACGAGTGTCCTAGCACTAATACTTATTGAGAAATAGTGTAAAAATGAAAACTGTAGGTCACACTCATCATCTGCAGTATATAATGTGATATAGGGTGTTAGTTGTAATTATGATCCAAGTATGAGTGTCCTAGCACTTGGACTTGTTGAGATATAGTGTAAAAACGAAAACTTAACGTTGGAGCTAAATATAAATGTTTGACGTCGCCGCCGCCGTCGAAAAAAGCAACACCTTAATTTGGTCTTGTTTTGTCGCGGCGAGACAAAAATGATATATATGTTAAACAAGCCTATTATTCTATTGTACTGATTGTTAGTACTGTGTATGATGTATTGAGCAGTATTATGTAATGCAAATATTGTTATATGCTTTATGAGGGAGTACATATAAAAAGCATTCACTTTTAAAAGTATTTTATGTATATTTTAGCTTCTCGCAACGTTGCTATGCATTTTTTTGCTACCATTACCTATAAGCTGTTGTACATTGCCTGTACATAGCCATTACTCACAGCCGTTTGCCAATGTGTCATTAGATTACACAAAATATAGTTTAGATGCATATATTTATATGAACCTATGATCATGATGTAAATAAAAGTACAAAAAATATGTTACAGTCTCTCCTTCTTCACTTTTTGATCGAGTTTTAAAGAAAATATAGGCTGTGCCACAATTGACGCAGTTTTTGTTGTTTCTATATAGATATTAAAAATTTCAGGAACCGGCAATTCCACAATATCCTCATTATTTACAAAATACGGCAAATTTTAATTCAATTTGATGAACTTGGACCAGTTTATGACACAACAGCTTTTCAACGACAACAATTCTAGAAATGTTTTAACCGTTTTAATTTTACATTAAAAAATTCCAGTCGGCTCACTTTGTCTTTGAAATACGAATAAACATTAGACGGTGTCTGTAACTTCGAAGAAGCTCCAAAAGAAAAACACGGAAGTGACAAGTAAAACTGAATGTAAACAAACACCACTTACAATAGGAAACTCATCTTCTGCTGAGAAAATATACGATTAATTAATAAGATAAAGATGTCCTTCTTCCAAAAATCACCTCTAACACAGCATTTGGTAAGAGAGAAGTCCGATGATTCTAGATTTTCTTTGCGATTACATTTGTTTACGTTTTTAGAATAATGACAAAATGGCTACGGAATGTCAAGTACCGGAAATAAGTTTACGACATAAAACTATTCGCTTTTAAAAAATAACTGACATTTGTCGTGCCTTGCATGGTTAAGAAGTGAGTATGTTTAAAGTTGATATAGCCATATATAACTGATATAAATGCATAAACAGAACAGTATAATTTTACGACATTATTTGTTGTGTCTCAAGATGACGTCACTAGCTCCGAACTATGTCATGACTCAGTCGTGCATACTCGGCCAATTCCGTCATCCTTCGGTATCTTAATTGGGGGAGGTGGTCCGAATTATGTCGCGTCTGTGGTACAGGCATAGTACCACCATTGCAAAAAGGAAGTGCGGTTATAAATAATCCTCATTTCTTCTTCTTTAAAAATGAATTTTTCTTATTTTAATGCTCATTTTTTTTTATTTGAATGATATTTTTGATGTATTTTGAACATTGTGATAGCATTGTCATGTTTGAATTGTGAATTTAGAAAAAAAAAATGATGCTTGGAAATTGGGGTATGATTACATGATTTCGGATGTCTACTTTCACTTTGTCACCAGTGTACACACTGAGCAGAAAAAAATCTCTTATATGACACATGACTCCTACTTTTCTCATCATATTTCGATAGTGCAGAGGTTGACAAACAGTAAAATGTTGGTTTCACTTCTTTCATTTGGGATTCTCTATGAATGACAAGCCTTCAAACTTTTATTATTTACTATAGAATAAAGAACAAAAATCAATGGTGGGTTTACACCTATAGCACAACAAGGACTTACATAGAGATAGACAAGCCGTTGAGTGCAATAAATATATAAAAGGGAATATATCAGAATTTTTCTTACGGATTAAAAGCCGACTTTTTAGTTTTCATCGGGTGATGAAAAACATTAGGCTAGTTTAATGTTGCCGAGAATATATAAAAGGGAATATATCATGATTTTTCTTAAGGATTAAAAGCCGACTTTTGAGTTTTCATCGAGTGATGAAGGGCTTCTCGGCAACATTAAACTAGCTAATGTTTTTCATCACCTGATGAAAACTCAAAAGTCGGCTTTTATATTAACAATATATTCTCAAGCTATTTAAGATAAAACAATTACGTTATTTTCGTAATTTTTTTATTTAGTTTAAAAACTTATTTATATACGAAGCAAATGTCATGAATGTAATGGCGACGTTGTCAACATACAGAATAAGTGCACGCATTTGTAGGACAACTTACGGCAAACGTCACGTGAAACTAACGGCGACGTGACGTCTCACCAGCAAAACAAAATCGTGCAACAAATGAAATGCAAACTGGTCCTTCTAGCTCCGCCCAGCTGTAAGTGTTTTTCATTGGGAAATGAAATGCAGCAAATCTATGTAGTTCATACAGGGCGATTGCAGTGGGAATGTAAATAAAATAGTTAAGGATTAAAAGCCGACTTCACGAACATTAAACTGGCCTAATGTTTTTCATCACTCGATGAAAACTCAAAATTCGGCTTTTAATCCTTATATTTACATTATATTCTCCAGCTTTTTTTAGATAAAACAATTACGTTATTTTCGTAATTTTGATATTTAGAAAATAAATTATACGCATTAAACCGCAAAGCAAGTGTCATTAATATAACGGCGACGTTATCAACATACTGAATAATGCACGCATTTGTAGGACAACTTACGGCAAACGTCACGTGAAACTAACGACAACGTGACGTCTCATTGGCAAAACAAAATCGTGCATCCAATGAAATGCAAACTGGTCCTTTAAGCTCCGCCAAGCTGCAAGTGTTTTTCATTGGGAAATGAAATGCAGTAAATCTATGTAGTTCATTTAGGCCGATTGCAGTGGGAATGTAAATATAAACTTTGAAATCGGTTAAAACTATTTTTAAATATACCATGCCTATATATACCAGGGGCGTAGCTTGGCTGAAAAACGATGTGTAGGCTCAGCTGCAGGGAGGTCCGGGATGGCATGCTCCGCTGTTTTGTTGTTGTTTTTTTTTCAGTAAGAGGAGACTGTCATAGGTGCATTTTGGCGTATATTTCTTGTGTTTTAGAGACCTATTAACCTTGAATTGATAATTAATGTAAGGATTTAATGACGATTACTATAGTATATTAAACTTAAATACTGGGAAGTTTCATAAAATTCTATCCATAGGAAAAATGTGACAAAAACTATAACAATCGTCTTTAAGGTTTATTCACTTTAATAAAGGGGGAAATAGCCTTCTGTCTCATGGTTTCATGTGGCTACTTTTTTCATACAACAGGTGTTGCAATGTTTATAGTTTACTCACCCCTCACCCCAACCACTAAGGGTTCGATTTTTTACTGCATTTTCTTTCTTTTTGGAGGGGGAGGGTGGCATTTTTATTTTTTCGATTTCTCAGAAAAAAAAAAGTGTAGACACGTGCCTACTGTACCTATAGGAAGATACGCCCCTGTATGAAAGAGCTTTCCTAACACTTTTACCCCCGTCGACCCAACTACCGAAACGATATATATATATATATATATCTTGGTGGATTTGACATACCAAACCATTTGGATTTTATTTCTTAATGATAATGAGATGCTTTTTATCTATTTTAAAAACAATTTTATTTTAAAGACATTTATAGCGTGTTTTCCTGATATAATTGTCCTATTATCCTTATTTTTTTTACCAATCACCTATCCACATTTTTTTAGTTATTAAGTCACTGGTTATACAGGTTTACATGCAGTAAAAATTGTTTCATCTTAGAAAGAGTCCGAATGACGATGCGAAGGTCGTCAAACAAAATTGAAGTCTTGTCTTTTTTTAGAATGGAGCTTGACTTCGTTTCAAGTTTACCATTTTAATTTAAATAGCAATTTTGTCACGTTTGGTAGATTTGACATACTAAACTATTCGGATTATATTCTAAACAATCAGGAATTTTCAAAATTTTGTGATGTATTAAAAGAGTCACGTGATTTCATTTTGATTTCAATTTGATCCATCACACGTTGTAAAAAAATCTCATTATGATTAATAGACTAAAAACCGAATAATCCACCAAAACGTAGAAAGATCGGAGCGATAAATTTGAATCGAAGTTCTCATTCTAAAAATAGACGTCTCCCAAAGGAAGTTTAAAACTGGATAACAAGTGCAATCATTCTTGCTCTTCCCCCATCGCCGCACCACAAGACAAGGCAGTGTAAACAAAAGTATCCATTCTAGAATATTCATCATAGAAAGTACGAGTCGTACTGCAGGAGAAACAATAACAACATTGACTGCATATACGGGTAGACTTTTTACAGGAAGGTTTCAGATGCTATGCTAATTTCGGTTTATCATACATAAGTTGAGTAAAGGCCTTTTACAAATATTTTTATGCGACAACACAGAAAGCTAGAGGAGGTATTACGTGACAACATAGCTCAACATCAAAACTATCGAGATAGGCGTTCAGGATTAAGACCTTTTCAAATCGCCCAATTAGCGGCTAAAATGTTAAGTGACAATAATTTTTAAACAGGTGTCGCATTAGTCGTTTGCATGTGCTGGAAAAGACATGGTAGCTTTACTGAAGTGTCTGCGGTTTGTTTATGTATAATAAAAATTATAGTAGTAGTAAAATTTGACCATTTTATTAACAATATTAACAAAATCTGTTACAGATTACCATCTGAACTCATATCTATAATTGTACCTGATCTTTTCAATGACGTCATCCTTTGTCACAGTACACAAATTATTATCAGTACATATTGCACATTTCATACTATGTGTGTCCAATTAAATAATTCAGCGTAGGGCATAAGGTGTATTTATTGATAAATGGTCCATTCAGAAAATTAACCTACTGGTATTTAAAGACATAATGCCACTATTCCATCACTGTTGGAAATTACCTCCAGGGCATAACTGTTTATATTGTAAGATTTTATAATCCACCTAGCAAGTAAACTCTCACACACATGAGATTTAAATCAGATTTGGCCTCCATTAAATTCCACACATAAAATTAGGGCACAATAAGGCAGTAGAAAAACAAACAAACGTACAACAAAAACAACGTGTAGTTAATATTTGTGGTCAGGTCAATCTGGCATGTCACATTGTCAATCCGAATTATAAAAAGAAAGTAATATCCAACAAAAACATTAAACTTATATCACTTTTCAAATATATAGCTATAAGCTCATGGATATATGCCGAAGCAAAAACTTTCAGATATCGGTCCAAATCATGGATATTTCAACGTCTCATCTGTGGTGGCTTGTTGGTAATCTGTCCATTGTCATCGTGTATGTCGAATCTATACCTTGTGCCATTGTAAGTCTTGCTATATAAACTTCCATTAAAGTACCATGCCTGGTCAGTCTCGCTCCGTTTTGTTAACCGTTGGAATAGATCCACATTTAGCCTAGTAACATCGCCAACGAGACGATGTCCTAAAGCCTTAATCCCCTTTCTGTGTGTCATGATATTTGCCTTTTCTGTATTGATAGCAAATTTAATGAGGACTGGTCGAGGATGACTGTCCTTGTCTGGGATACGATGGATGGCCGTGATTTTAGATGGATTCATTGTAACTCGTTCCTTTTTTCAGAATCTCAGATACTGATGCAATTAGGTCAGCCTCTTTCTCATCAGATTTTTCATATATATTCATTATCTTAATATTATTTTCCCTGGAATAGTGTTCATTATAATTTGAACGTGAAAGTGCTTCTTTTGATCTGTCTTCATTTGCTTTTATATTTGCCTTCAAAGATTTAATTTCATGATGTAAAGATGCGCCTCCAATGGCTTGATCTTATTGTTAAGTCCTTTTGTTTGTTCATCTACTTTTATTGCAGTTGTTGTTTCCATGTTTTTGTTCATTTCTTCTATTATTTTGGAAATTGTGTTATGAATAAAATCTTCCATTTCATCTTTTTTTAACACCTGTTTGAGATTTTCCCTAATAGAATGTACTTCATCAGGGAGTATATCAAACTTAGTTTATGGTAAATTCTCCAGGTAAACACAGGGTGAAAAAAAATCCTTTGTCCAAATTGATATTTCAAGTATCCATCAATAACTTTCTTATTTTTCAAAAATTTACCCTTTTTACACAGCTGTTTGCATTGTCACTTTATCACTTTATTCATCCAAAAATTACTCCATTATAATTAAAACTATTGGTTTAGATCCAGAAAAGTGGCAGTGACTTTAATTTATGTCATCACTACACAAATAACCTCAAGCAAAAAAAAATTGTTCTTGTATTCTTTAGGGAATCCAGTGTATTTGAAAAATATTTCTTTGACTTTTTTTTTACATGTATAGAATTTTCAAAATCGAATATCATCAGCTTTCTGTCTGTTTTAATCTATTAATTTTAATGTATGCATATATGCAGGTATATATACAAGATATTTCAGGATTGAAATCAAGGAATCCTATACAAGTCCTTGTTAAAATACTCTATTAAAAATAAAAACCTGCGATTCGTTAGAAATACCGAGAAATGGAGATCCCTTATCCCGAAATATAGACCGCGTTTTATACTCATATCTTCGATAAATTATGCGTGGTTTCATCGGCTGTTACACCGCCACGCTACCGCCGCCATCTTGGAAAAGACGAACAAAGCGACACTGAATACTTTCCCGCAACTTTTAAAGTAAGATCTAGTTTTTTGGTATAATTTCGTTTATTGTTATGTAGAAAATTCTCCAATGCATATTTCTGTGGAAAAAATCTAGAATATCCACGTCCTAACAGGATGTTTCGAACATCGTTTGCGCGGCCGTGATCCTCGTCTAATTTTTCTGTATCCCGGATGTAAATTATAGTTTGGAATTGGAATTGTGAGACTGTAGGTATCCCCGTTTCAAGTCGTTGGTACAACCATATGCATCGATTTACGAGTAAAATGTAGTAATATTATTTCTAAATGTGGGGAAGTGTGATGCCAGGGGGAAATTGTGCTTTTTGTAAGGATTTATTAAAATGAAAAATAAAGCTTTACACTGTTAACATCATGCTCTGGGGCATTGTCATACATTTGTGGCTGTACAATAATGATATGAGGCACAATTAGTAGTGCAGGTTTAAAAAGAAATAAAACTTTGTACAGTGTGGGGTATTGATAACTATACATTGAATTTATGTGTGGTAGGTTCTCTGCAGTCTCATAAACAGCATAAAAATGCAATGTCCATGCTGAATGAGAAGAAACAAAACCGGCATGTATACCAGCCCTGATACAACTGAAATTTTAATGTTCTCCTATTTTCAGACAAACATGAACGACGATGGATGTGTTGTGAGACTCAGGGGTCTGCCATGGTCAGCCACCCAAGAGGATATTGTTGAATTTTTTGGAGGTAATATCAAAAACTTCTGTGAAAAGCAGTTCATTGTATTTACGTAAATTAGGGTTGTTTTAATTCCCCTCCCCCACTTTTCAGATGCAAAATTTGGATCCTAAATTAACTTAAAAAAGACATGGTAGAATTGGGATAGAGAGCAATGAAGAGATTATTATTTTATTTTTGGTTCAACCCAATATTTTTTGGTTGCCACAGCAATAAATATGTGAAAAATAGTGCCAATATCTGGTTCCTGTGATAACTTAAAAGGTATAAATTTATTATAGACTCCTTAAATTTGAAATGGAGATAGAGATGGATGAGGAGATTCTGTACATCATTTAGGCCTAATGAGTTGGCTGTTATGGCAAAAGAAATGAATAAAAAAAATAGTGACAAAATCTGAAAACTGTGTTGGCATAAAAAAAAGTCTTATGGTTGAAAGAGAGTGCTCAGTGAAATGACTGCATGGTATTTCAATTTTATTGAAAGATCCAGAATTTTGGGACGGACATTGGACTCTTTTCTTCAGCTTTAATGGACAATTCAAGTAGTAAAACACACATGTAAAGGAAACGTATTGTTCTGCAATACTTGAACATCCTGTTCTACATGGATTTTCTGAAAAAATTGTTCTCATTATTGACTCATGTCCTATGATTGGAATTCATCAGGGCCTCTTTATAAAACTTGAAGGAGGCACTTGATGAAGACTCCAACGTTATATATAATATATGCTCGGGGAAAGTATTAATTTCAATCTTTTTGTGAGGATAATGCTCAATTTTCAATCATTTTAGAGATGCCCACTATTTATTTGTTCAGTTTGGCAGAAAATACACAATTATTTTGCTTGGAAGTAACTGAATATCAGTGAAGATATAAAACCAAAGCATGACACCTACAACCTTGAAACTATATAAACAGTTTTTACCGTGCAATGAAGAATCATCCTATTATTTATAACACCTTGTAGCCCAAGCTAAGAAACATACAGAATTTGTTATAATTTCCTTATTTATAACTGATTTAAACGGCATATAACTTTACCTTCCGATAAACCAATCAAGCCTGTAAGGTTTAGTCTTTGTATGTAACAACTTACTGGATTCTACATTTATTTTTATCTTGCACCAACAGGTGAGGTTACTCTATCACAAGGCGGAGTCCATTTTACATATTCAAGAGAAGGTCGCCCCAGTGGTGAGGCTTTTGTACAGCTGGAAAGTGAAGGAGATGTAGAGCAAGCACTTTCAAGGCACAAGGAACATATTGGGAACAGATACATTGAAGGTAATCATCTTCCAGTGATAGGTGAACTTATGTTGTAAATTCTTGTGGTCATTGGGACCTTGAGTGGTGTTAGGTGCCATGCAAGATCTTCTCACTGCTGAGGTGGTGGGTTCGAGACCAGCTCTGTCTGTACTCAGGCCAGACTTAAAATATTTTTTGTTTTCCCTCCCGGTAGCTTTAGTATGGGTAGGTAGTTAAGTAAAAAAAATTTTTTTTTTTTTCAAAATAATGGTCAAGATATATAGTTTAAGGAGAATACCAACCTACACAATGTCTGTCTTAAATAAACTTATGGTACAAACAAACGCAACATTTCCATTTAAACTGTTTAATAATTCACTTAACCCTTTGCCTCATATAGGTAAATCAGGCCTTCTAAAATTCCAAAATGCAAATCAGTCCAGGTTTTTTACTAAAAATAGACAAGTAAAAATAGTGTTGCTATTTAAAGTTCAGAAAATTGTATTTGATCCTGATTTATTTTTAGATTCACGCACAAATCTTGGAAAATTCCAGCACATTACATAATGCGACTGGGCGATGACTTCTCTTGATCACGCATGACCCATATGTTCGATTGGACGCTATTTTTATAAAAACTTTAAATAGTAACACTACAATTTTTACTTGGGGAAATGTTATTTTACACAAATGATCAGTTTCGTATTCCAGTGGACTCGAAACGAAGCGTTTTCGTCCCAGTTCTGTTCATACTATACTAAATAAAAAAAATATCATTTCGGTTTTGGCAATAAAATTTTTTGGGTTAGGTCGATTTTTTTGGGTCGGTCGTAGGAGGGGAAACAAAAAATATTTTAATTTAGGCCTCGTCATTTGAGAAACTATGCCGGTTACTTATAGAACGATGATGTGTCTACTCTGATTTGTGTATATATGAATCTGAGGTAGTTTTCTGTGTTCCTCAAACTTTGTGATTTTGTCACACTTTTTAGCTCGCCAGGACGTAGTCCAAGGAGAGCTATTGCCATGATCCCGGTGTCGCCATCGTCTGCAGACACCCAGGTTAAACTTTTGCGTTTAAGTTTCAGATATCTATGCAACCACGCATTGGATGTGAATGAAACTTCGCATGTGTGTTTACCATCATCAGTGGAACACACAGAAACTAGAACCATAACTGTGGGAATGCTTTTTGGCACAGTTATGGTCCTTTTTGGACTTGGACACCCAGGGGCGAGCTTTGTTATCTTCTGACAACTCTTGTTAATCAAATGTCCCTTAAAATTCTCTAGTAATGTCTCGTTATATTGGGGACAAATGACCCCCAATTTCAAAGTGTGAGTGAAAACACTGCTGAAGTGCTTCAACAATAAAACTGATTGCCATGTTTAACCTGTAATCAGAGCCTTTTTTCTGGAAATTGGGAAGAAGCCCAAGCCTTCAAGGTAGGGGAAAAAACAGCATGATTAAGGAGATTGGGGAATTTTTTAAGGCTTCATCAAACTGGAAAATAAAGTGTTACACTGTTAAGATAATGTTTTAACCAATAATTATCAGATATTACAATTTAATGCTCCATATACAGTTGTGGGGTTTATTCTCTAATGTAAGAAAAATTAAAAACAAAAGAAAAAAATCTTCCATTTTGGGATTTTGTTTGGGCCTCAATCGGGTGGGGAGGGGAAGATTTTTGAATTGGAAATCAACCAAATTTTGGCTTCTGTTCTGTTTATTAAGGTAATAAAAAACTTGGTAATATGTTGGAAATGTTGTTGAATCCTGCTTATCCAATTATCAGTTATCAATACAGAATAAATGTCGTACAGTCCATGGCACAATTGACTGCACAATTTGATCTGCTCCAAAATGCAATCCTTGCAGAGTTGAAATATTTATCTATTATGGACATAATCATTTTTTTACTCTTAGATAAAAAATACAGCATCATTGAAAACTATTATACTACGTTATTAAAAAAAATGAAGCTGTCCCCTTTTAAGTTTTTCTGGTATTTTTATTTATCAGTTATCTACGGAGATTGAGTACTCTACAGTATTGGTTAACCTTTCAGAATCCCAGGAAACAGTGGCTTGGTTAACTGATCATCTGTAAGCCCTTGATGGCATAAAAATGACGCTAAATATTCAGTTAATAAATCAATTTTATAGATAAGCACAGGGCTAGAATTTAACTTTTTTGTGCACTGGCAATTTTGGCCAGTGCCTAAAATTTCAACTGGCCAAATTTAAAACCAACTAGCCAAACCAATTTCCGCAGAAACTTGTCCTAAATGTCTAAATAAACCCAAAATTTATTGTTTCAAAGCCGCATGTTATTTAATATGCATTATTAGTTTGTATTTATTTATTAGACAATGGTATCAAGGTTATTATATATGTTAAGGTATTTCAATTTTAAAGCAGTACTTAAAAAATAAAGTTGTCTTTGTTACTTATTATACTACCATCAATAAATGCATACAATGATACATCATAAATAAACACGTTTTAACTAAACAAAGATTCAACAATAACAAGTGTACAGAGACTGAGATTGAGACATACACACATTTCTACTTGTAGAATTAATAAAGCCAATGTCTGCATTTTAAAATTAGATCTAGATCTAGCCAAGGACGATTGTTTAACATATGTAAATGTTTTGATATCATAGTAATATAGTTTAATTATTATGGATGATCTGTCGATCGCGTGGTTTCTACAACTGACACACCATTTTGTTATTGTCAAGTTTATAGCCCAGTGTGATATTGAGCTGTCCTCCCACTTCATTACAGTATTAACGGAAGGATTTTTTCTCTTTTTTCTTGTTGGGACTCGCTTTCATTCGTCGGTTCAATGGAGAAAAAGATGTTATTTTATCAACCATTTTAACAGCTGACAAAATATGTAAACAATAAATCTGACGGGTTTCAACTTTACTTTTATTTTAAAGAGTGAGTGCGCGATCAATCAAACTAGACGCAGTCTACTCATTATGATGTTGACGGGTTTTAACTTTACTTCATCTTTGCAGAATGAACTCGAGATCAAAAACAATTGGACGCAGTCTTCTCATATTAACTATTTAATACATGGCATTGACAATCGTGCTGCTAGGAGGTAATTTGGCGCGATAAGCAAAAGAAATTGGGTAAAATTGACAAGAACTCGTTATTTTTACCAGGATAATACTTGTTTATTTTCCAAAATCAATAAAATGAATATAATAAGTAATTTTCTCAACTTTAAATCCACTCGCAAAAAAATGCCAGCTTAAGTAATTTGAACTCGCATTTTCAAAATACAGCTCGCATTTTGCGAGTGGCGAGTGCTTAAATTCGAGCCCTGAAGCAATATTGTGATATTGCCAGGCCTACCCCATTTTGATATATGATTTGTTACATTGCAGTGTTCCGTTCGAAGCAGAGTGAAATGGACTGGGTGGTCAAGAGGTCTGGTCGTAACCAACCACAATCATCAGGAGAGGCGGTTCTTCGTCTCCGAGGTCTACCATTCGGATGTTCTAAGGAAGAAATAGCTCAATTTTTCACAGGTATGTAATTGCATTGGCATCACAATTTAGGCATTTATGATAAAAAACATAATTCAGATTAACAGAAAGAATCGTGAGCAATTTATACTACAATTAAAAACATTGTACTAATACTGCTTTAAAGATGTTTTCGAAAGGTTTTCATTGCATGCACTTTGAAATAGAAAGATTTTGTGTAAAATGTGTCAGCTCTAGGGATTTATCTTTAAAACATATTTAAATGAAATCTGGTTATTATTAACAGTGCTCATTTCGTGTAAAAAGTGCATAATGTGACCATTTGATATTTCTTTCACTTCCTTTTTTTATTGCATCATCAGCAAATAAAACGACCTAAAACAATTAAAAGTTTATCCCGCATTGCCACAATATCTTATATTTGTAATTTTACACAAACATTTTATCAAAGTGCACAGTATCTATTTAAATAAGATGGCAATAATTATAGTACCATTAAAATAGTACGAGACAAGAAATACACATGTATGTGTTTAAAATTGCATGAAGACAGTTGTATTAAAATATGTTCAATGATCATAATCCACATGTGTATCTTTTTGTTTTTTGTTATTAAATGATTGTTAGTTTATTTTAGTTTCTGTAATTAATGTACAATGCAGAATGATCACTTTGATATATATATATATATATATATATAAGGCTCCTAAAGAATTGGGTTAAGTGAAATGGTCATTAACATGTATTATAGTAGTTTGAATGACACAAAAAAGAGGATTTGGTATAAATGAAACTGTCTGCCTGTCTGCACAATGGTTATAGCACACAAATAGAAATAATTGTAAAAAGTTAACTGAAACATGTTTATGATTTTTCTGATAAACCAATGTCTGCAAAGACAACACCGGTAGTTTGTTGACGATTTGTTTTTATATAAAGAGCATTCATCTATTTCTATATAATTACAAACATGTATACATGTATGTGACATTTTTTGTTGAATATATGAGCATGGGTAAAGAGACACCGTATTCATTTACCTGCATTATTACAAGATGATCTGTTAAGGGCTGTTGGAACCCACTTCTGATCACGTGACCACTCCTCATAAGTTACTATCTGATGAAAAAAGTTTTCTTAAAAGTCTACTTGTACTGCATACTGGGCTTGCCTGAAACCTTAAGGTCCCTTTATGGTAAAGTGCTATCTCCTGGTCAAACACAAACTAAAACAATATTTTGTTGACATTACCATACTAGTGATCAGTTGTGGGCTCCGACTTCTCAAAAAAAAAAATATATTAACGTGTTAAAGAGTTAGTGTTTAAATTAATGAAATGTTGTTTTGAAATTTTCTGAAATTTGACATATTTCAAGAAACAGCATTGACTATAGAGTCTGATTGGAATACTTTGATTTTTAGATTGTCTGAAATTTGTTAAAAACTAAAAGGTTGTGAAAATCAAAAATATAAACATTAGAAAGCAAAAACTTTTGCATATTGAATTGAATTTGTAAGATTTGTTAAAAAAAACATGGGTAAATGGATGAGATTTTTACCATTGAACTCTTTAACTATGCCTATGATCTCTCACACAGCTTATTGGATGTTGATGACGATGTGTATTTATTTTGGGCTGGGTGTTTAGGGTTGGAGTTAGTACCAAATGGGATTATGCTACCAGAGGATCGAGCGGGGAGATGTACGGGGGAGGCTTACGTCCAGTTTGCGTCCCAAGACATTGCGGAGAAGGCTTTACTCAAACACAAAGAAAGAATTGGGCACAGGTGGGAAAGGAGGGTCCCTTGAGGGGCTGTATTTATGTGTAATCGACAAGAAAGGGTTGGTAACTTGGTATCTAAGGAGGGCCAGTGAGGCGGTGGGAATGGTTGGCAGGGTAACCTGGATGGGGGGCCACATGGGCTACCCACTAGTGAATGGTGTTTTGGAGAAATAATCACTTTTATGGCTTTATTTACCTTAAACTTTCTACTTGATAAAGTTTTGTTTTATTCTTATTTTTTTCTCTCTTCTAAAGCTCCTCTATGGTTAAAGTTTTCCAGCACTGTTAATGTTTTAGACATTTATTTAAAATTATCACTCTGTTTAGCACTATGTATACCTTGCCATGATTGTGGATCAGGTTTATGCTTGATGTTACACTTGTCCGTCCAAATGATAGTATGCATACAGTTTTCAATCACCAAAGACATTGCCCCTGTTGTTCCCTTCTCCCCCTTAATTCATATGAATAAAAAATTACTTGGTAGAAAAAAGTTAAGCTTAATAAAAGTATTTTCTCAAGTGGCATGTTAGTACTAGCCAGGAATCGAATATAAGAAAATGGATGCCTGTTACCTATATATCTTGCCTCGTCATAAAATGTGTGACATAGTATCCTAACTGGTCTGTAGGGTCCTATTAAATCTGAGGTCAGTTTATGTTTTTGCCTTTAATGCATTTTTATTTGCTGTCCATGTTGGATTTTTTTGCACAAAACAGTTTAGCTTGCCCCACAATCTTTTGTAAACCTTTAGAGCTGGAGAATTGCATCTGTGTCTCCTGAATTAATTTCTGATTATACTTTTTTTTGCTATTTTAATACTGGTAAACAGTGAAATTAAAGTTAAAAGTGTTATAATTTAACAATTAAATTGCTGTAACATGTAGTTCAGGGCTCCAGAAATACATATGTACTGTAACACCACGATCAGCTGATTATGATATTGGCTTGTATTGGAAAAGTTATTTTTCCAGAAATCCCTGTTGACTTTGAAGTCAAAAGGTTTTCTAATGTTGGGATGTAACATGACTTTAAATAGTTAGAAAGAATTAAATAGCCTTGAATCTAAATAAGACATTTTTGTAATAATATCATTCTTTCTTGACCAATTTTATATCTGTATGACACATGAAATAAGGAAAATTGTATAGTTGGCATATGCTTCATTTTGTTTATCCCACTGAAAAACAAACAAATATCATTTGATATTCATGCTGTCTCTTTTTTATAGAGATATAAAAATATCACACTATAACTGTATTCATAAGTCTATGATGATTTACTGTTTAATTTGTGTTTTATTTCAATTTTTTGAAGGATTTTTTTTTTTGTAAATATATGAACTGTCCTTTAAAGGGCTATGTTTAAAATAAGGGCTATACTTTATATGACAGAGCATGAATCCGATTGTTTGAGAACCTTTATCTTTAAACATTGATTCCCGCTATCCTGAAATAAGAATGGTTTAAAGATGGTAATATCTCTTTCAAACTGTTTCAACATTAACAAAAAATGAAGTGTTAACTTAACATAGAAGTATATCTGGAGTCCTGTAATCACTTTAATGTTTGAAATATCTAAATATTAAAAACCGTTTTAATGTACTTAAATAGTTTCAATTTCTTCTTTCACCATAAAGATATTGGTATCCCAAGTTATAAACTATCGACATGACTGTATTTTGTTTTTATATACATTATACATATAATCATCAGAATTTAAAATTTGGTTACGTACTTGTGATGATCGATGTTAAGGAATAAGGATTAAAGGTCTGTCAAAATAAGTCACCTGTATCCCAGAATTAAGTATTGCCCAGTTACTATACTGCATATACATGTATTTGTTAATTAAAAATCAGCTTGTGTATATACTGAATGTTCATTGCTACTTTTACATCACTTTTTAGATACATTGAAATATTCAAGAGTAGCTTAAATGAGGCTACTATGGTGATGAATATGGATTATGGTATGTCCAAGCTCCGCCCACTGATGGCAAACATGGGGCGACCAGGGCCGTACAACAGGAATGAGAGATTTATGGGTGGCGGTATGGGAGGAGGAATGGGCATGGGTGGAGGTGGCGGTTATGGACGAGGCCGAGGAGGAAGGAACTTGAAAGGTAGACTATATTGAAGTGGATTTTTCCTGATAGATAAATATTCATGATGTTAGAATGCATTATTGAAAACTAGTATGTGTACAACTATACTTTAATATTATTAAGGATGAGTGCTATAGTTTTTCATGTTCACCAACTCCGTGCACTAAGGGAAGCAATTTTGTTGAGACCAGCCAGTGTCGCTACATACTGCTATACTACAACTGACTCTATTTCTGATGGCACAATCATTTACGGATACGCCTAAAATTAGTCTCTTATATTGTGTTCAATAGATGAAATATGCATACTGGTATAAAATACTTGTTTATAGCAATTTAACCTAAATATGAAATTTTATAGAATTCTTAATGTTTATAAATACAAATATGCTCAGTAAGTATAAAAATGTTAATTTTGCAACTGCAGTTTATTTAATTACGGAATACTTTAAGGGCTATTTTTTTCTCAAATTACGCAGTAAGGCCATTATAAATTATTTGCTAGATTTTATTTTTTATGTTCCTTTTTAAAATTGTTGATTTTTTATTTATTTTTTTAATTTTTTTTTTTTATGAAAATAAAAAGGGTCGGGGCGGCATGAAAATAAGGGGGCGAGTGGGGATGATAATCTAGCAATTAATTTATTATGGCCTAAAGTGGATTTTTTATTTTGATTGTCATTAGAATAGGTTTCGGAGAGTATTTTGTGAGGTTTTAAGCAAAAATTATCCATACACTATATCAAAATAAGCTATATTTTTATTACAAAATTGAAAAACAATTGACACTCTTCCGAAATGATTTTGTTTTTAAAAACCCTAATTAGTTAAATACCAGCTTATAATTACCATTTCCATGAAAATTAATATTATATATATAATACTTGATGTGAATAATCTTAAAAATTTTGTCGCATTGCTTGTTAAATCTATATTATTTCGCAAACTTTCAAGGACAGGTATGTTTATGAGGTGGTAATATCAAAATATCTGTATGGTAACATGCACTTTTTATTTTTGTTATTGCATGAAAATACATTAAACTTAAATATAGGAAGTTTCATAAAATTCTATCCATAGGAAAAATGTGACAAAAACTATAGCAATTGTCTTTAAGTAAAATGTACTGTCATTTAAAATAACTTTTAGTGCAGTAAATATGTACATTAACTTACAGTAATAATATTTGGAATAAAATCCATCAGTTACTCTTTGTACTAGGAATGGTACATGTATATGTTAAGTAAGAAGGGCTCCAGGTAACCCTTTCTTGTTCTGGTTTGTTTTTGTTTTTTTTGCTGGTGAACTAATCTGATCAAAGCTGATGGGAAATCCAATAATGCGAATTCAAACAGTAATAGATCCTCTGTGGCCAAGTGGTTCAAGTCCCTGTCGTCTAATGACCACTTGCCTCTCACCACTGAGGTCTAGGGTTTGTAGCCCAGCGTGGCACAAAAACTTTATGGGAACATTTGCCAGTTAATTGAACACGTTTCCTTCACCAATAAGACTGGACATGCCATATATATATATATAGTTTACAATGTGTTGAAAATGGAGTTTTCAGCCTATTCACACAGTTTTTAATAACAGTTTAGAAGTCTGAAATTCAAGCAATACTTATTCATATATTTTACATTGAAAGTATTAAATTGTCAGTGTTTTTACACACCGTTTTCATTGAATGCCTGAATTGTCAAAATATTATGATTGTTTAACACCTAAATTTCAAATTAAAAAATTCAGTGCTGAAATACATCTCAATATTGCTCGTCTGGAGTACAAGGTAAATGTCATCGATGTAGGTGTAAATGATTGTACTAAGTATTTATTTTGTTTCATGCTTCTTTTTTTATTATCAAAAAGTTATATTGTTTATGTGTTTAAGACTGCATAATTGTTCACAGAGGTACATTGCAGAATATGAACTACATTAGCATCTAAAAAAAACTGTAACACATATTGTTTACAAATTTCAGGATTCTACGATGATGATTATGATGATGAAATGGGATTTGGTGGCAATATGAATCGTGGAGGTATGGGCAGTATGGGAGGCGGTGAGTACACTCTTGCCACTGAGGTTGCATTAATAATCTACCTAAGTAGCATTGTTTACATGGATTGAAGGCATTTTAGGCTCTTTTATGGCTTTATAAATGTGGGAAGGAGATGTGTGGGAATTAACATTGATTGGGGAATCCTTAATATCTCTTGTGATTTCAAAATAATGTGTAAAGGGACTCTTGGCAGTTTGAAGGAGAGCATACTTTCAGTACTATACCAAAATAAGACCCCCCCCCCCCCCCCCCCAACATGAATCATGCCATGGGTCTTAATCACAGCTGTTAATTTATCTTTAATAATGCCAAGGCTGTACATATATCAATCTATTTGCTAGTGAAAAGCAGGGGTATTCAGGATTTGTTTTTTACTATGTGTACTTCTATTACACTCACTTGAGTTAAACTCAAGGTGATGCTATTCTGGTCACCTGTTGTCTGTCGTCCATCTTTTTGTTGTGTACACTTCAGCACCCGCATTTTTCATTTAATCTTCACTTTATATAGTAGTAATATAACAATATAATCTCAGTTTAAACATCATGATTTAAATGTGGATACACACAATGCATATGTGTACAAGTTCTATCTAACATACCTTTTGTGTTTGCAGGTATGGGTATGAATCGTCGTGGCAATATGAGACAGCAGCGCATGGCAGGACGTATGTCAGGAGGTATTGGTGGGGGCAGCGGAGGTGGTGGCATGAGGGACAAGGGTCAGCCAGGTAGTCACTACATGAGCAAGACAGGTCACTCAGTACACATGAGAGGTCTACCATTCCAAGCTATGGAGTCAGATATAGCTGATGTAAGGAAATTTGTTATGCCTATAAAACATGTGAACTACATGTATATCAGTTGTATTAAAATATCTAGTTAAAAACCTGTGATCAATAACACATAGTAATCCATTTCATGTATGAATTTAATTTTATATCCTGTAAAACAAACAATTTTATATCCTGTAAAACAAACAGCATAGCTTTTGCTCATAGTTTTTCTTGATGTGATTTAATTTTTTTTGTGAGGTATTTTACAACAGTAGAAATGTTAAATATTTTCCATATAATTTTAATTTACTTTGCTTTGCACACTTAACATATACACCTTTTTACCTCCAGTTTTTCTCACCACTTGTACCAGTTAATATACAATTGGAGTTCAATGCCACGGGAAGACCCACAGGTGAAGCCAATGTGGATTTCTCCACACATCAAGAGGCAGTTGAAGCCATGAAGAAACACAGAGCAAATATGGGTAAGTGATAGTGATAATCCATGCAGTTGAACTTTGTGTTCAATAGAAGACTTGCTCAACAAAGATTGGCCTATAAATATTAGTTGGTTTAACTCCTGCTTCTTTATTTTGACTGTAGGAGTCTTTATGACAGAGTGGTCTTGATGCCTTGGAAAGATTGCTTGCCTCTGACAACTGTTGTCATAGGTTCAAACACAGCTCGGTCCAAAAACTATATATATATAGAAGTTATAGAAGGATGGTTCTACATGGTTTCATTCTAGTTCTTTCTCCAACAGTAAAACCCGTTCTGCAAGATCAAAGACTTGCCTTAAATAAGTCCATTTTCTATAAAGCATACCACTTAAATCCTGTCTATAAATTGAGTGAGTAACATATGCAAACACTAAGGGCTTTTACAAGAAATAAATGTACGCGGGTCGAACGGTAGTATAATTACAATTTTGTTCCTGATTGGTGTTTTTATAAAAAAAAAAATATGATGCTTTGTGGGACAAAAGTTTATTAAAATGTTATGCCTTGTAACAGGGCTTCTAAAATCGCCAGTACTTCTGTCTGAACTGAATATTTCTCTCAAGACTGTTTTTTTTTCTCGAAATTTTATAAATTTTCTGTCCAGATATTTCCTACTGATCATATAAAAAACATAAAATTGTCTTGGCAATAACATTTGATCCATAACCTGCTTGTTTGTCATCAGGAGTGTGAAATGAGGTCAAATTAGACTTAACCATTCTTGATATTAGGGAAGCTTTTCCGAAGAGTTAATTATAGTATTAGTAGCACACTTGTGGTATGTGATCAGTGAGTCATATTATCGGATCAAAATGTGTTTGGTCAGTAATTTCTTTGATCCACAAGCCATGTTACGGGAATTAATTTTTCCCCCCACAAAAGTGTGTTGATGCATACTCACTGTAAATTATATAGAATTATATAGCATTTGAAGTTAAAATAAAATTTACATTCCGGTTTATCATCGTTGTCTTATACTTGATATATTTCCTACAAAATCTGACAAGTGTTTGAATTTTTTAAAAGAAATGACATAAACATGTCTGACACTTTTAAGGACTTTTATGTACATTACACCGATGAAATTCCTTTGATATATTCTTACATTAAAATTTTCCAACATACTCACTTAGTGAAATAACATGTGTCATAATAATGTTTGTTTCACTGTCTGAGTGACTTCATCGGACAAGGTGTTAGTGAAAGGGACAGCATGTTCATTCTGTACATAAATTTAGGCATGTGTAGTTATAAAAATATAACGCTTTACGGATTGTATCAGTTTAATGGTAAATCTTTTTTTTTTTAAAAATTGCAATATTGAAAATAAACGTTTTAGAAGACAACTAGTTACTAACGTTTAATTATTATGTTGTTATTTTTTTTTATTTGTTATCTATAGTGCCCCTTTATTAAATTCTCGACCTCTGGTAAACTGTGACTAATCACTGGTACATCCGCATTAGATCAAAAGTGTTACGTCGGTGTACTTCAAAGAAATTAGGCAAACATCCAGACTAGTAATTTTGCAAAGTGTAATGATAAGAAAGCATTAGAAAGGAGATTTTAACCTTTTTTTTCTTTTTCTTTTTGTTGCATGGTGCTGTTTTATCAAATTAGAATTTTATGCATGGTGGTGTATATCACAATTAAATTTTATGCTCTGTGGGTAAAAAAATAAGTGCCTTTTTTTTATTTTAGAGCACAGATACATAGAATTATTCCTCAACTCGACACCCGGTAACCACAATGATGGTGGTTTCGGTGGGGGTGGTATGGACTTTGATGGTGATGGAGACATGGGGGGCATGGGTATGGGCATGAAAGGAAACATGAGGAAAGGTGAGTTATTGATAATTAATATATATATTAGTACTGTGGGTGAAATTATTAGTTTTTAAGTCATTGCTGTAGTACAAGCACATGAAAGTGAATTGGTTCCTATTGCCTACACTATGTGAAATACATATTTAAAATAGTTTGCTGTACTGATGTGTAAGTTTCTGCTTTTACAAAGTCTTGTTTTTATAAATGGACTGTTTTGTTATCATTTTATTACATTTTTTCAACACTCATTTGTTTGATATAGTGAACATGTCACACTTTATTCAATACAGACATTCTGTTGGGAAGTGGAGATGGTAAATGTTTGTTAATTTTTTCATCATGGTTACTTTATTGTTGCTGTTTTGTTGATACATTAGTTAAAATGTTTGAGTTTTGCGAATATTTAGGGGGTGGGGTTTTCTCCAACAAAAATTGTCGCAAGTATATATATTTTCCTAAGTTTGTGTTGATTAATATATGTTTGTTACTTTAATCTTTTAATATGATACTAGAGTATTGTTGTAGTTTTTTTTGCTGAAATTTATATCCAAGACGACAAATGACAAAATGAGAAGATAATATGAATACATTTTATTTTATTTTTTTTTTTTTCAAAGTAACAAAGTACTGCTACAATGCGTGCATGGTTCAGCTTTCTTCCTATGTTGTTTATTGTAACATGTCTGTTCAGCTTGGTTTGAAGAGAAGAATAATGGAGACAGATTTTAGCTTTTCATTAATAATGGGAATGTAAGATAAATGATGGTGTAATGAAAATCATTGCGTAACAAGATGTGATGAACTTTTATTGTGATTAAGAGATTGATTATACGTCGTAAATAATGGGAGATCCGATTTTATCAAGAAATTTATTCAATATTATAAAATCAAGATTATGTGAAGATTTTGTAAGCTGTGCGTCCACCCATCTCTACATCTGTCCATCTGTATGTAATCTGTTCACCTGTCTGTCACAATAAGTGCGGCTCTATGACTTTTTGTGGCAAACATTTGTACTAATTAATGGCAGAGCCCCTCCCGCTGTTAAAACAGTTTATAGAACTGACACACTATACTGCCTTTTTTTTACTTTTCATCACTAAGAAGTCATTGACATCAAACCTACCTGGCTGGGAGTTACATTGTACATCACAGTGATATGTTGATCATGTTTGGCAAATAATTGCAAAATTCTAAAGCTTTCTATTTTGGAGCATGGACTGCGAGAAGGGGTCATGTTTTTGTGACAACTACTACCATCATGTTACTGTATGTGTTGTGTCTATTCACAGGTAATATGGGCGGCGGTGGATATGGAAACATGGATGGTGGCTTCAACAACATGAGTGGTGGAATGGGACGAGGTCGAATGAACAACTCCAACTACACAGCTTTCTGAACAAAATGCCAAGATGATCGGATATAATAATTAAAACAGTTTTTTGTTTAAAGACATGGTTTCTTCAGATTTATCTATGTGCTGTAGATTTGTTGTTGAAGAAGAGAAAATAAACAGGTTTGATTTACCTTCTGACTAAATGGTACATCGGCAAGGAAATCCACAAACGAAACTGAATATTTCTATCCTCATAACCATAGGCTTCTCTTTCAAACAGTAAGAACAAATTTAAAACTTGAATAAAGTTGTTAAATTACATTTTAATTGCTGTGGAAATTTTTCATCTGTATATATACATAATAAACGTGTTATTTCATAACTGTCAACTGTTTTGATATAAAAATATTTTTATGCCTTTACCAAGCTCTCTCTCTCTTTTCATTTCAAGAGATTTAAAAATGTCCCAATCATAAAATGATTGGCAATGTTGATCCTCTTTTACCTAAGTATTGAATGTATGCATCAATTTTATTCATGATTGTCATTTGAAAACATTTGTTGTTGAGTTTGTATTTTCTCACCTAAAAGTATATACCTGTTGTCATAGATACAAAAATCATGCTCATCCGTCATTGTGACCAATAAATTTGCCATCATTAAGAACTAATATTAATGTGTACTTCATTCATTTACACCTGATAGCAGTGCCCTCGTATGGCGAGTAGTGTCTGGAGATCACTTGTCTGCCATTGTTGAGGTTGAGCGTTTAAATCCTAATCTGGCCAAACACTTCATGTTGCCAGGGGACAGTTTCACTTAACATCTCAAGCTGAGATTTTTCTCAAATCTCAGTTTCTTTAAATGATTATACAATATATGGTTACACAAAATCGGGACTAACCTTTACTCATTGGTTATGGGTAACATGTAAAAGAAAAATAATGAATACAGTTATAGCATTTCCAAAAATTGAGTTGAGGAAATTCACAAGTTGAGATATTTAGTGAAACTGGGACCTGGTACTAGAGAATTTACATTTCTGATAGTATTCATGTACATGTCGATGTGTTTCCCCAGATGACATCACTAGCTCTGATTGATTCGTGTCCTTGAACACTTCACTAACTGATTTTGGTTACTTACCGGTGTTGGGTGGTATGAAGACGTGGACTATTTTAATTGAAATTTGCTCATAAATTGTCTCTTATTTTATGTTTCCTTAAAATATATATTGATAGACTTCGGGTAAATATTTTGAATAAAGATACACCATAGCAGGTATTATGCAAGAGATGACGGTTTCTAATGGATTAATCAAACCACTTAAGCAGAGTAATATTGGTGTTTGAATGCTGTTTTGGAGGAGAAAGATATCGTTGCGATATTCGTGATACTGTTACGGGAAAAGTTTTATATAAAATAGTTCTGATGACAGCATATCCCAGAATTTGTGCGTTGGGACACAGATCGGTGTGTAAGTTCCCCTAGTGGCAACACAATGATGGACATGTGTCTCAGTTCTTCATCTAACAACACATTTTTAGGCTTTAAGTTGCCTGTAATGTGAAGAAAATAATGTGTGTTCACCCCTGCATAGTTGTAGTTAATATTTCTGAATTCTTGCCTTTGACATACAAAAAGTTTGTATTGCTAATAAAACGTCTCTGTTAAATGGTGATTAGATATGAATTTAGATAGTGATCCATTGAACTGAAATGAAATACTCGTATAACTCAGCTGAAAGTATGGCAGTGTAACTTTTGCCTTGTGAGCGATTAAGGTCGGCCGTGACATGCTCCATATTTAGGGAAACTGGTTTTATGGGAACATTGGTAAAGTCTGTTATGATAAAAATATCCAAAGTATGATGAAATTGTTTTGTTTTTTTATACTGGAAAAAAGTAAAGAATGACAATACAATGTATGTATATATATATATATATATATATATATATATGTTCCAACTATATATTACTTCCACTAATAACTGCCAGAGATTTTCATACCATTTTTTGTAAAAAAGTAATTTAGTTACTTCTATACAATGTTTGATGAAATCAGTTTTATCCTTATCACACACACTTGCGCACATACATAAAACACGCAAGTACGCACACTCTAAAACGACACTCATATCTTACCAATCTTTAATTAAAAAATGTTCTGAAAGTATCGCAATAAAATATAAAAGATCAGTTTATCGGTACATCGTTTTTCCATGACCATTGAAGATTTGTTGAAGCCATGACCTTGGGGTCAAAATTGCCCTGCACTGGGGACTAGTCAGTCTCTCTTTAAAAAATAATTAGATGGATATTAAATCGGGGGTGGTGGAGCTGGGGCACAATCTGTGCTTTTTGGGAGTTTTCAGTTTAAATATTTTTAGCTCGCCTGAGCAAAGCTCAAGGTGAGTTATTCTGATCTCCTGTCGTCTGTCCGTGAACTTTTTTGTTGTGTGCACTCTAGCACTCGCAATTTTCATTTCATCTTTACCAAACTTATATAGTAATTATATAACTGTACTACTCGAATAAGTTCTTGAACTCGCCAAATCGGATTAATAATGTCAGAGTTGTGGCCATTGAAACATTAAAAAAAAAGCACTATTTGACAGTGTGTGAACTCTAGCACCCGCATTTTTCATTTGATCCTCACCAAACTTGCACAGTAGTTGTATATTTAACCATAATATCTCGGACAAGTTCTTGAACTGGCCAAGTCGGATTATAAATGTCAGCAATATGGCCTTTGAATTAATTAAAATTGCACTATTTGACCATGTGTGCACTCTAGCACCCGTATTTTTCATTTGGTTCTTACTAAACTAACACAGTAGTTATATAACCGTAATATCTCAGACAAGTTCTTAAAATGGCCAAAGCGGATTTATAATGTCAGAGTTGTGGCCCTTGAAACATTAAAAAATGCACTATTTGACCGTGTGTGCATTCTAGCACCCTCATTTTTCATTTGATTATCACCAAACTTACACAGTAGTTTTATAACCATAATATCTTGAACTGGCCAAATCGAATTTTTAATGTCGGAGTTATGGCCCTTGAATTATTAAAAAATGCACTATTTGACCTCGTGTGCACTCTAGCATGTTTCATTTGATTGTCACTTAACTTGCACAGTAATTATATTATCATATAACCTCGGAACAAGTTCTTGAACTAGCCAAATTGGATTATTAATGTCGGAGTTCTTGCCCTTGAAACATTAAAAAATGCACTATTTGGCTTTGTGTGCACTCTAGCACCGCATTATTCATATGATCCCCACCAAACTTGCACAGCAGTTATATAACCATATCTCGGACAAGTACTTGAATTGACCAAATCAGATTATTAATGTCTCCTGTGCCACAGGTGAGCGATTTAAGGCCATTCTGGCCCTCTTGTTTCTGTTACCAGGGAAACTATTAGCAAAAATTACTCATTTCACCGTTTCTGTATAGTAACTCCAAAACCGTTTGAGGTCCTGGTAGTGTCTACTGCTATGGGGGAGTTTTCATTTTCAATTTATTTTCTGTTATGGAAACAACCAAAATTACACATTTGAACACCTTACTGGAGCACAACTCAAAAACCGTTTGAGGTCCTAGTAGTGTCTAATGCAAGGGGGGGGGGGGGGGGGGGGGGTCATTTTCAATTTATTTTCTGTTATCATGGAAACAACCAAAATTACACAATTAACCTTACTGGAGCACAACTCCAAAGCCGTTTAAGGTCCTAGTAGTGTCTACTGCTATGGGTGAGTTTCATTTTCAATTTATTTTCTGTTATCATGGAAACAACCAAAATTACACAACCTTACTGGAGGACAACTCCAAAACCGTTTGAGGCAACTTCACGAAATATATGTACATATTCAACCTAGTGGTCTAGTTTTGCCATGGTCGAGTTTTCAATTTCGATATTTTTCTGTTGCCATGGAAACAAAAAGCCACAATTATTTTGATAACTTCAAACTGTTCAAGATAATTTTATGAAACTTTGTACACATGCCAACCTAGTGGTTCAATAGTGCCTTTTGCTATGAGGGAGTTGTCATTTTCAATATTTAGGCAAAATTATGAACACATAAGTAAACTACCCCATGACGGGGAATATTGAGAACTGAGCTTTCTTCTTTAGTAGTTGCATTTTGTGGATAATTTTTAGAACTAGTATGAAGTGTTTTCTACAAAACTGCCACCTGTTCACATTAACATTTATTGACATTTTTCCATAACATAGATAATTTGTACAAAAATATGAAACAGTAGTATGATGTAGTCACGTACTGCAGAACATTTTGTAACTATAAAAAACACAACTCATCTTTTGTGTAACAATTCAACTGCTTGTCTTATATATCGCTTTGATAACAAAAAAGCGTAAACGGAAACCAGAAAACGCATCTCGGTAGGCCCCAATTATTGTATAAGCAAATTATATATGGGATATAAACCCCACTCCCATCGGGAGAAACAACACCATTAAATATTTAACTATGAACACACAGGTTAAAACATAATTTGAAAAGAATAGTCATTTATCAATTACAAATACATACGTTTCGTATGACAAGCAAGTTGTTTATATAGAAGTAATATGATGAATAGATATTATATAAGATCTATATTGTAAATAAACTAGGGCCCAAAATAATCGTTTTACAGTACGTTGTCTGAATGTTCGTTATCTGAAGTATGCACATTGTGAGATACTATTTTTGGAGCTTACAAAATAAATACCCCTACTGTTAAATCATCCCATCAGAGTAATCTATACTTGGCATATTATCTTATTTGATTTAGACGTTAAGTGTGGGGAGAGGGGCATTCATAAATATCTTGTATATCGCGTAATGTGTGTACTGTGTTTTGATACTCCTTCAAAGAAAGACATTTCATGTTTCAAACGAAATCAAAATTGAACTTCTATTGCACATTATATTTTACTGGGGGAAGAAGACCTTGGACTTAAGTTCAACAGAACCACCGTCCTTCTGCCAATTATTTGTAAACTTTTTATAAAGTTTTAGACAGAGTTGGGCTCAAGGGCTCGGCGGTGAGGCCTGTGTTCTTGAGATCCCATGTCCGTACAGGACACTATAAACTCGCAAGCCAGTACAAACAATGCTTATCATACATTTGTTCATTTTCAGATTTGAAATTAATCGAGGGGGTGGTCGGGTTGTCGAATGTGGATACACTTTAATGGCTTGCTCCAAATCAAACCTCTCAGTTCTCTGATCAATGAAAGTAACATAAATATGACCCGTGTCATTTATAGCAAAGCAATTCACTTCATATTCTTTTTTTCCTCCAATGCAGTTAATTTTGTTAGCCCAGGTTGTACAGACACATATGTATCAGCCCAGCATTGATTTTTATTCTTTAATAGAAAAGTGTGCATGCGTGTCAGTCATTGATGACCCAAATGAAAAGTGAAACATACATTTTAATGTTTGGTCAACCGCTGCACTACCGCAATACGATGAGAAAAGCGGGGGTCATGTAGCATATACGATTTTTTTTCTGTTCAGTGTGTACATTGTTGACAAAGTGAAAATAGACATCAGAAATCGTGTAATCATACCCCAATTTCCAAACACCAATGTTTTTTCTGCTAAATGCAAAATTCAAACATGGCAATGTTTTTAACCTGTTTAAAAGCATCACAAATGCCATTCAAATAGAAAAAGAGCATTAAAATAAGGAAAATGCCTCCCCCACCAAAAAAGCCCAAAAAAACCCAAAAAACAACAACAAAGCACGAAACAAAGCATTTAAAAAAGATATATAAAAAAGGAATCTCGAACGGGTTTCAAACCAAGTAGCTCATGCACTTCGAGCTAAGAAGTAGGGAAGAGTGGGAGGTGGTAATGTTGGTGGAGGTACGAGGGGACAGCCCGTTTAACTTTGGTTACATTAATTCCTGCATTCTAGTGAGTTTTTAAAATACACCCATTATAACACATGCATGTACTCTGACATTTGTCAAAGTGGTCTGTATGCCACATAATTCTATATTGTTTCCCACCCCACCCCCACCCCCGATTCATTTTTTGCGTTTACTGAAAATAATCATTATTATTTAAAAATTAAGTTGTTTGTCAAGGAGTCGTATTTTACAATATAAAGCTGTATTCGCGTTGTCTTGAAAACACATATTTATTGCCTGGGTGATCTTATATCTGTAATTTTCAGGTTATGTTGTATGGTGTTTAGCGTCAACTTCTCAGTCATATCGTGACGGTGTCTACTCGAGAAAGTATTATGAGCGCTGCCACATTGGAGTATCATGCCGCAGACACATGGTATGATACCCCACCCAGTCACATCATACTGACACCAGGCCGACCAGACCTAGAACTCTCCTTTAAATACTGAGCGCCAAGCGAGGAAGCTTCTTGTGCCATTTTCAAGTATTTTGTATGACCCGGCCGGGGATCGAACACATGGCCTTCCGCATGCGAGGTGTACGCTCCACTCCAGACCACAGGTTAATAATGTTAATTTGTAGATCTGGAAGATAACGAACCTTCTGTCAAATTAATAAAATAATATAACGACGTTTGCTGTAACTAACTAAAATATATGACATTTTGTTATGTACACATTCCTCCATTATTGTGTGTGAACTTGAAATTATAGTACTGTAAATTACGATTGTCACTACATAAAATAGTTTACATTCACTGATAGAAATATTCCGTTCGTGTTTGACGCAAAAATAAAATGCAGTTGGAACATTATAAACATCAACGTTTGATTTCGGCCAAGATAGTCGACCAGCCGTCATTTAACCATATTTTATACTAGATAATATGAACTAATACGGACAGACTGAAAATATAAAAAAAAGTACGAGAAAGTATTATTTTGAAAATTGGCACTTATTGTATTGTGAAATGTAAATGCACTTTGTAATATTTTCATTCTAGAAAAATATGAACACTTCTTTAATGGCCCTCTCATTCGCGGGTAACATCTTGTCCTACAAGGAAGAAAACATGATATCGTTACGCGTATTTAAAAATAGAATGATATTGATAATTATCAAACTGCCGACACAAATCCATGAAACTGTGTGTGTGATTGAAGGTAAGTTTTCTTTAATATGATATTATTAGATTTAAGCTATTGTTTTATGACCATAATTATGATGAAGTCTAATTGTGGTTTTGGCTCTGTTTTTTTACTTCTGTTTTTTTTTTATTCAATCACTAAAATTGAAATTTTCATGTAGCTTTATTTTGCCTTAAATTGTATTTGACTTACAGACTAATATGCATGATGTGTATTGTAATATGTGTTTATATGGCAATAAAATATGTTTAAACTTGACGCCAGTATTTAACAGCATACCGTTTAGTGTCGATCATATATGTTCATTTAATCAAACTATTTTAAGGTTAATGTTGGATATATTCGATGATTTTCTGTTATACATGCTTTATTGGGGGAAAAACAGCATATTTTACTGGTCGTGTTTATAAGACTGAATTATGAAATACAAAATCACCAGGCATGATTACTGACTGAAAAATATTAAAAAGTAACAAATGTATTGGTAAATTGGATAGCTACATTGAAAATAAGCAATAGATAAATGAAATCGTACTATTTTGTAACCATATACATATGTCGTATCAATAGAGAACTCGACTGTCTGTGTATTCCTATTAAATTTAGATTAAATTTTAAATCTATGAACGTACAGTTTTACTCATTATTACTTTCAGCCTGTGGTATATTTACACAGAGCGTATAACCTTTATATCTATGGACGTATAATTTCAATTTTTACACAAGAACGTACAACATCAGTCTTTACACTTATGAGCGTATAGTACCACTCTTTACACCCTTGACCATATAGAATCACTCTTAACACCCATGAAAGTATAGTATCACCTTTTACATTTATGAACGTATAGTACCACTCTTTACACCCCTGACCGTAAAGTATCACTCTTTACACCCATGAGCGTATAGTACCACTCTTTACACCAATGAGTGTATAGTATCACTCTTTACACCAATGAGTGTATAGTATCACTCTTTACACCCTGACCGTATAGTATCACTCTTTACACCCATGAAAGTATAGTATCACCTTTTACACTTATAAACGAATAGTACCACTCTTTACACCACTGACCGTATACTATCACTCTTTACATCCATGAGCGTATAGTACCACTCTTTACACCCCTGACCGTATAGTATTACTCTTTACACCTTGAGCGTTAAGTATCACCCTTTACATTTATGAACAAAAAGTATCATACTTTATATACATGAGGGTATAGTATCATTCTTTACACCAATGAGCATATAGTATCACCCTTTACACTTATGAGCGTAAAGTAACATACTTTACAACCACGAGCGTATATAGGATTACTCTTTACACACATGAGCGTGGAGTATCACCTTTTACATCCATGAGGGTATAGTACCACTCTTTATACTCATGAGCGTATAGTATCACCCTTAACACCCATGAAGGTATAGTATCACTTTTTACACCCATGAGAGTATAGTATCACTCTTTACACCCATGAGGGTATAGTACCACTTTTTAAACTCATGAGCGTATAGTATCACCCTTTACACTTATTAGCGTATATAGTATCACTCTTTACAACCATGAGGGTATAATACCACTATTTACACCCATGAGAGTATAGTATCACACTTTACACCCATGAGGGTATAATACCACTCTTTAAACTCATGAGCGTTTAGTATTACCCTTTACACTTATGAGCGTATATAGTATCACTCTTTACACCCATGAGGGTATAGTATCACTCTTTACAACCATGAGGGTATAGTACCACTCTTTAAACTTATGAGCGTATAGTATCACCCTTTACACGCATGAGCGTATATAGTATCACTCTTTATACCCATGAGCGTAGAGTATCACCTTTTACATCCATGAGGGTATAGTACCACTCTTTGAACTCATGAGCGTATAGTATCACCTTTTACACCCATGAGCGTATAGTATAACTCTTTACACCTATGACCGTATAGTATCAGCGTTACATCCATGATTGTATAGTATCACCTTTACACCCATGAACGTAAAGTTCCGCTCTTTACACCCAAGACCGTATAGTACAACTCTTTACATCCTTGACCATATAATACCACTCTTTACAACCCTGACCGTATAGTATCACTCTTTACACTCATGAGCGTATAGTACCACTCTTTACAACCCTGACCGTATAGTATCACTCTTTACACTCATGAGCGTAAAATACCACTCTTTACACACATGATCGTATAATATCACTCTTTACACCCATGCGCATATAGTATTACTTTACACTTATTAACGTATAGTTTCACTCGTTACACCCATGAGCGTATATTATCATCTTTACACTTATGAGCGTAAAGTGTCATCTTTACACCCATGAGCGTAAAGTTTAACTCTTTACACCTATGATCGTATAGTATCACCATTACATCCATGAGCGTATAGTATAACTCTTTACACCCATTAGCGTATAATACCACTATTTACACCTATGGACGTATATTATCACTCTACACCGATGAGCGTATAGAATCACTCTACACCCAGGAGCGTCAATATCATTCTACACTTATAAGCGCATAGAATCACTCTATATTAATGAACGTATAGTAAGTATCACTCTACACCAATGGGCGTATAGTACCACTCTGCAATTATAAGCGTATAAAACCACTCTACACCAATGAGCGTAAAGTATAACTCTACACCCATTAGCGTATAGTATCACTCTACACCCATGAGCGTATAGTATCACTCTACACTCATAAGCGTATAGAATCACTCTACACTCATGAGCGCACAGTATCACTCTACACCAATGAGCTTATAGAATCACTCTACACCTATGATGCGTACAGTATCACTCTACACCCATGAGCGTATAGAATAACTCTACACCCATGAGCGTAAAGTATCACTCTACACCCATCAGCGTATAGAATTCCTCTGTACCCATAATCGTATAGTATCACTCTACACACATGAGCATATAGTAACGTTCTACACCAATGAGCGTACAGAATCACTCTACACCAATGAGCGTACAGAATCACTCTACACTCATGAGCGTACAGTATCACTCTACACCCATGAGCGTACAGTATCACTCTATACACATGAGCGTATAGAATTACTCTTCACATATGAGCGTATAGAATTACTCTTCACCCAATACCACTCTTTACACCTATGGACGTATAGTATCACTCTTCACCGATGAGCGTATAGTATCACTCTTTACACTCATGAATGTATAGTGTCACTCTTCACCCATGAGCGTATAGTATCACTCTACACCCAGGAACGTAAATATCATTCTACACTTATAAGCGCATAGAATCAATCTACACCCTTGGGCGTATAGTATCACTCTACACTTATAAGCATGTAGAATAATTCACTCTACACCCATGAGCGTAAAGTATCACCCATGAGCGTAAAGTATCACTCCACACTCATAAGCATATGGAATCACTCTTCACTCATGAGCGTTTAGTATCACTCTACACCCATGAGCGTATAGAATCACTCTACACCCATGATTCGTACAGTATCACTCTACACCAATGAGCGTATAGTATCACTCTTTACACCCATGAGGGTATAGTACCGCTTTTTAAACTCATGAGCGTATAGTATCACCCTTTACACTTATTAGCGTATATAGTATCACTCTTTACAACCATGAGGGTATAATACCACTATTTACACCCATGAGAGTATAGTATCACACTTTACACCCATGAGGGTATAATACCACTCTTTAAACTCATGAGCGTATAGTATTACCCTTTACACTTATGAGCGTATATAGTATCACTCTTTACACCCATGAGGGTATAGTATCACTCTTTACAACCATGAGGGTATAGTACCACTCTTTAAACTTATGAGCGTATAGTATCACCCTTTACACGCATGAGCGTATATAGTATCACTCTTTATACCCATGAGCGTAGAGTATCACCTTTTACATCCATGAGGGTATAGTACCACTCTTTGAACTCATGAGCGTATAGTATCACCTTTTACACCCATGAGCGTATAGTATAACTCTTTACACCTATGACCGTATAGTATCAGCGTTACATCCATGATTGTATAGTATCACCTTTACACCCATGAACGTAAAGTTCCGCTCTTTACACCCAAGACCGTATAGTACAACTCTTTACATCCTTGACCATATAATACCACTCTTTACAACCCTGACCGTATAGTATCACTCTTTACACTCATGAGCGTATAGTACCACTCTTTACAACCCTGACCGTATAGTATCACTCTTTACACTCATGAGCGTAAAATACCACTCTTTACACACATGATCGTATAATATCACTCTTTACACCCATGCGCATATAGTATTACTTTACACTTATTAACGTATAGTTTCACTCGTTACACCCATGAGCGTATAGTATCATCTTTACACTTATGAGCGTAAAGTGTCATCTTTACACCCATGAGCGTAAAGTTTAACTCTTTACACCTATGATCGTATAGTATCACCATTACATCCATGAGCGTAAATTATAACTCTTTACACCCATTAGCGTATAATACCACTATTTACACCTATGGACGTATATTATCACTCTACACCGATGAGCGTATAGAATCACTCTACACCCAGGAGCGTCAATATCATTCTACACTTATAAGCGCATAGAATCACTCTATATCAATGAACGTATAGTAAGTATCACTCTACACCAATGGGCGTATAGTACCACTCTGCAATTATAAGCGTATAAAACCACTCTACACCAATGAGCGTAAAGTATAACTCTACACCCATTAGCGTATAGTATCACTCTACACCCATGAGCGTATAGTAGTACTCTACACTCATAAGCGTATAGAATCACTCTACACTCATGAGCGCACAGTATCACTCTACACCAATGAGCTTATAGAATCACTCTACACCTATGATGCGTACAGTATCACTCTACACCCATGAGCGTATAGTATCACTCTACACCCATGAGCGTATAGAATAACTCTACACCCATGAGCGTAAAGTATCACTCTACACCCATCAGCGTATAGAATTCCCCTGTACCCATGAGCGTATAGTATCACTCTACACACATGAGCATATAGTAACGTTCTACACCAATGAGCGTACAGAATCACTCTACACCAATGAGCGTACAGAATCACTCTACACTCATGAGCGTACAGTATCACTCTACACCCATGAGCGTACAGTATCACTCTATACACATGAGCGTATAGAATTACTCTTCACATATGAGCGTATAGAATTACTCTTCACACAATACCACTCTTTACACCTATGGACGTATAGTATCACTCTTCACCGATGAGCGTATAGTATCACTCTTTACACTCATGAATGTATAGTGTCACTCTACACCCATGAGCGTATAGTATCACTCTACACCCAGGAACGTAAATATCATTCTACACTTATAAGCGCATAGAATCAATCTACAGCCATGAGCGTATAGAATCATTCTACACCCTTGGGCGTATAGTATCACTCTACACTTATAAGCATGTAGAATAATTCACTCTACACCCATGAGCGTAAAGTATCACCCATGAGCGTATAGTATCACTCCACACTCATAAGCATATGGAATCACTCTTCACTCATGAGCGTTTAGTATCACTCTACACCCATGAGCGTATAGAATCACTCTACACCCATGATTCGTACAGTATCACTCTACACCAATGATCGTATAGTATCACTCTACACCCATGAGCGTATAATATCACTCTACACCAATGAGCGTAGAGAATCACTCTACACCGATGATCGTATATAATTACTCTACACCCATGAGCGTACAGTATCACTCTAAACACATGAGCGTATAGTATCACTCTACAACCATGAGCGTAAAGTAACGTTCTACACCAATGAGCGTACATAATCACTCTACACCCATGAACGTACAGAATCACTCTACACTCATGAGCGTACACTATCACTCTACATCAATGAGCATACAGTATCACTCTACAACCATGTGCGTTTATAATCACTATTCACCCATGAGTGTACAGTATCACTCTAAACCCATGAGCGTACAGTATCACTCTACACCCATGAACGTACAGTATCACTCTACACCCATGAGCGTACAGTATTACTCTACACCCATGAGCGTACAGTATCACTCTACACCCATGAGCGTACAGTATCACTCTACACCTATGAGCGTAAAGTATTACTCTACACCCATGAGCGTATAGTATCACTATACACCTATGAGCGTACAGTATCACTCTACACCTATGAGCGTACAGTATTACTCTACACCAATGAGCGTACAATATCACTCTATAGCCATGAGCGTATGAACACTGATGAACGTATAATATGACCCTTTACACCTATGAGCGTATAGTATAATTCTACATCATAAGCGTATAGTATCATTCTACACTTATGAGCGTATAATATAACCATTTTATCATATGCGCGTATAGAACCACTTTTTACATCCATCAATGTATAGTACAGCTCTTTACACCCATGGACGTTTAGTATCACTCTTTACACCTATGAATGTAAATTGCACCACTCTTTACATCCATGAGCGTATAGTATCACTCTTTACACTTATGATAGTATAATATCACTATTTACACCCATGCTCGTATAATATCCTTATTTACACCCATGAAAGTATAATATCACTCTTTACACCCATTTTCGTATAATATCACAATTTACACTCAGAGCGTGTAGTATCACTCTTTACACCCATGATCTTACAATATCATTCTTTACACTCATGAGCGTATAATATCACTCTTTACACTTATTATCGTATAATATTACCCTTTTCACCCATGAGCGTGTAGGTCCACTCTTTACACCCATGAGCATATAGTATAACTCTACACTTATGAACGTATAGTATCACTCTTTACACCCATGATCGTATAATATCACTCTTTACACACATTATCGTATAATATCACTCTTTACACACATGGTCGTATAATATCACTCTTTACACCCATGAGCATATAGTATTACTCTACACTTATGAGCGTATAATATCACTTTTTACTCACATGAGTGTAAAATATCACTCTTTGCACACATGGACGTACAGTATTACTCTTTACAACCAAGAGCGTATAGTATCACTCTACACTTGTGAGCGTATATTATCACCCTTTACACTGATGAGCGTATAGTGTCACTTTTTACATCCACGAGTGTAAAGTATCACTCTTTACACACATGCCTGTCGTGATAAAAGCGGATGGCATGTGAAATATACAATATATTATTGTTATAAATGGCCAAACACGTTAGAAATAGAATCTTTTTTACCCATTTAACAGAGGTATGCTAATCTATCACAGAACCTATATCTCCCGAATCAGGTCTAATTACCCCCAATGAAAAAAGCAGGGTATTCCATGCCTGTCCGATAATTCATAGCTTACTAAATTGTGACATATACTCTTGCCCTGGAGCATTTGATCAATCAACGTGCTCAAATGAGCTCAAAACTCACAGCGGACCAAATCGGGAGAGCTGGATTCGTTCTACAGACTGCTCATTTCTTAATTAGAAACGATATAAGAGGTCTGCATACATACTGGCTTTTTTTATATTTCACATTGACATTAAGCAGATATATTATTTACATATAAACGTTTTAGAAATAATATTTAAGAGAAAGGTTATCACAATTTCCACGTGTCCCTTTAACGTAGCAAACTTAATGCTCTGTTATTTATCTTTTACTTCATAATTAACAGAAACATTGCTATATTTTAAGCAACCGAAGTACACAACACGTTATAGAAAGAGTTCCCAGATAAGGGAAACAGATGGCTTGCGATGTCTTCATACAAGCGGCCACTTACAACGGCTCGATCAGTAAAGGAAAAGACGAAAGCATTTGATAATTGGAGAGGCAATGATTCAGGATTTCAACAGCAAATCTGGAAAACAAAATCGTATGTTACCCTACCACACACAGGGCACAATCCCAACCACCAGAGTATAGATAGTAAACAATCTAAATATAAAAGCGAAAACAATATAAGACAGTCATGCGTTGCTCAGGGAAATAATCATCCGCGGGAAGCTGGACCACGTCCAAACATACACGATGATGCACACTCAGCCAAAGCGAAATTTAATGACAATATTGATGAATTAAAAAACGTTACAAAAACAAACGTTGTCGAATCATACAATGATGTCACAATCGCGGGCATACCATCGATTAAGACAAAAACAATTAAAGGAAACGACGATGGATATATCAACAAAACCCCAAATCTTCTATTTGGGTCAAACAAGAATATTGAATACCTTGCAAGAAACGAGTTCACCGTTAGTAATCAACGGCTAGAAAATACCGACAATGTGTCAGACTCGTCCGCGAAGTCAACACATGATGACCACAATCACCAAACTGAGAACGCTAAGGTATATGCATTTCGCCAGAGCAGAATACCCAGTAGTGAAAGTGGTAAGGAACAGTCCCTACGGACAAGATCAAGAACAAGTTTGCACTCTTCGAAGTCGTCAAATCTTAATGAAATGGGAGAACCACACAGCCGGTATCGCAAAATATCAAAGTCTCGAAATTCAGATTTACCGGGAAGTAAAGAGGCTCGAGAAAGACAATCGAATAACTCATGTGGTGTGACTGTTTCGATTCCATCATTGCCAAAAAGTGACATTGCGGAAAAGGCGAATGCCATAACACAGTATGTAAATGATGTAACACAACGAAGACAAATCGGATCCAACAACAAATACATGACTTCAAGCGGTATGTACTAGTTGGTTACATTATACAATGTGATTGCTTGTATGTATATGTGTTTTATATACACACATTCTTTATAAAAATACATTGTTGTATTAACTTGCTGGATTCAAATAACCTTTTTTCAGCTGACAATGTAAATTAAAGCATACAATTCTAAACTTGCAGTAGAAGTTGATATATGAACCAGGATTCTTTCGTTGTTGAATGGGTCCAAACATCACTTACCTCTCCCCGCTGTTAAAGTCATGGCTTGTTCATTCTTTTATTTAGTTTCAGAGCCAACTTTATATCGGAAAGATGCGATGTTGCAGTCAAGGAATTTTGTCCAAACAATGGGTGAAGGAGGTGATGATGACTTCCCAAGCCTTCATCTGAAGCAATGCAGCAATTTTTCGTTAATATTTGGCGCTAGTCAAGGTACACAAAATGCCAGTGTTGTAATATTACATGTTCAAATATATGGTCACCTCTAGCATATGATACAGCTATAGCAATACATTAACGGTGAGCCATGACTGGAATTTTGTTACAGATGTTTCTTTTAATTAAAATACATTTTCATTATGCTATATATTATGCTTAGGCACACTAAGTTTTCGAGAAAAAAGAGATGTTATTTTTAGTTATTACATTCCTAATTACATGTCGAACTCTGACCTTATAGATAATCTCGTTATGGTACTCGTTCATTTACATTTTCTATTCCACCATGCTACAACGTAACTCTCTTACATGGGACTAATTACCAATGTTATTAAGTTTTGTATAATATTGTAATATTCTAAAGTAGATAGTTAAAATGAAACGATATGTCTGTGCATTACTTGTTACACTGCTCATGCATTCTCTATTTATTTTAGGAGACCTTAATCGCAGCCACCCGCAGTCAGCAAGTCAACCATGTAAGTTATTTATTCCCATTTATATGTTCGATGAAACCCTAACTAGTATTGATACCCTGATTTTTCTGGATCATAGCTTTCATTCAATATCTCTTCGAAAATAGAATCGTATTCACTAACCATTCTTAAGATGTTCTATGTTGTTGTTGTATGGTGTTTAGCGTCGCTTTCAACAATTTTTCAGTCATATCGCGACGGTGTCTACTTGAGACAGTATTCTAAGCGCTGTCACACTGGAGTATCATGCCGCAGACACATGGTATGATACCCCACCCAGTCACATTATACTGACACCGGGCCGACCAGACCTAGAACTCTCCTCTAAATGCTGAGCGTCAAGCGAGTAAGTTTCTAGTACCATTTTTAAAGTCTTTGGTATGACCCGGCCAGGGATTGAACTTAAGATGTTCTAAGACTTGAACTCAAGAATGAATTTTGAAAAACACACACACAGATACAATTTTATCCCATTATGTGCAAGCATGTAGGGACACCTAATATAAAGACAAATAAACTCTCACACTTATTCTATGTGTTATGGTAAAGTAGATATCTAGGGTTGGAACTTGGGATTTTCAATCTCAAGTCTAAGACTTTTCTCCAGAACAGTTGGTGAATACGACCTCCGGTCTGCTAATTTCTTTACTTTGTTATATCCTGTGCTTCCAAGAGAACATTTATCGGATGTTTTATAGTGTTTGATGGTTGGACTGTACCATTACAGGTCCATCTTAGATTTTGTAATACTATTGAAAATGGTCCTAGTGCATATCTAAAATAACAGATAGTGGCGACAATTCAATATAAAATGTACATGTTTTCTACCCTCGCTATTCGAAGAATGTTGGTTGGGCATTGATTAAGTGTTACTCCTGTCCATCTATGCGTCTGTCCGCACACACGAATGGGTAGTTAAGTGGCTAGAGTTTAGGGTGAGTAATTGTTTTAGACGGTTGAAAAAAGTTGAAAAAAATTATGTTGCTTTTTATTTTGTTTGGCTGAAATTTAGCCACACTTGTTACAAGCTTAGGGCAAAGAAGCCATTTAAATACCCATTCATTAGAACGTCCGTCCTTCCGTACCACAAAAACTGGTTTCAGAATTACTTCAGAAAAGGTATTTGTATTTAATTAATATTTTGTGTGTAATTGTTTTATTATAAAATATGGATCGAGTTGGATACTTGTCAATGTCAGTCAATTTTACAGGAGCTATGACCCATTCTTTTCGACGTAATTGTTGTAAATTTTCTAACACGGCGGGTGCAGTTGTGCCCTGTAGACACATTTCTAGTTATATGCAGATTCAATGTCTTCATGCACGTACCTACTATATACTTAAATATAATTAATAATTTAAAAGCGTTTATTTTAATTGATTAAATTTTATTATGCTAGTATCAACGGTTGTCAAACACTAATTCTAATAAGGTAAACACCAATGTCAATTTACTTGTGTGTCTTTGTCACTACAATAATTGAATCTGTAAACTTATCTTTCAGCTTTAAAGTCTGGTGATCTTAGTGTGATAAGACATAATATTTTAGGTAAGTACGTGTTCCTACTGCACACAAATCCTGAATATACAAATATAAATAAATATAAAAAATCAATTTGCATACTAATATTTCCCTGTATTATGTAGTTCATGTTGACGCTATCTGCGGTATTTTAAATCGTCTCATTTAATACGTTTTGAAAGCAGTACTGGTATCTATTTCAAAAATCGTGCTACGCTGTGTGCACACTAATATAGTTTGTAATTATGAATTCTTCACATTCTTCTTTTTCATTTACACAGTTTTACAGACACTTAATATAGATTAAGATAGTGTAAACATATACGAGAGTTTATGGGCATGTTTTATACCGTGCACAGTCGTTCTTTTTATCGTTGAAATATTTTTGGCACCAAGTCGTATCCTTACGGTTGATATTTTTTTATTAAACTAGTATTCGTGCGTATATAGCTTTTGATGACATTTTAATGAATTACTATGAGAAAACAGTACTTTCTGCTTTTCTGATCTACTTTATGTATTATTTCAATTATCTTCATACCTGAAACATTGCTTATACATAACAGTTGAGACAGGGTCCTTTAAAGGGGATTTGATATAAATAAGGGACCAGCAGGGGTAAAAAAAGAGAGAAAAAATTGAGAAATTTAAAAAAAATCTTCTCAAAAATTGGTGAATTGATATTTGGTTTAGATGTTCCCTATGAAAAGGGGTTTTAAACTTGTTCAAATAAAGGGGTTAGTGTATACTGGGGTCCCATTAGGGGACTTCATTTTTGCATTGTGAATTTTAAAAAAATCTTCTCAATGACTGTCCAGCCAAATTCGTTCATATTTTGTATAAATGATCCCTATGAGTAGGGGTGTCGTGTTTGTTCAAATGAAGAGACTAGGCTCTATTGGGGCTCTTTTGTTGTTGTTGTTTCGTTTCTATTCAATATGTCAATATGTATAGGTTTTAAATAGTCAATAATAGTATTGAAGTAAACATTTAACATAAAATTAGTGTACTACATTTCCAAGAATTAATTGACACCCGTCCCCACACCCACTCATTTCAAAGTAACTGTCGTCTACCTTTACATACCATAGGACTTTTCTGATACAGCTACATCAGTCTTTTTTTAAATACGTGTATGCAAGGAGTCTGCGCAAAATTAGTAGGATGACTTTCACTTAACATGGAAATGCTATGATAAAACAGATAATTCTCATTTTTTCTTATCTATAACTATAATAAGTTCTTCATAGGCTTAGTCCATACAAAATTGGAAAGGAGGTGACATTTGTAACAAGATGAACGACTAGGCCCATCTTGGGCTTTTTAATTTTTGCTTTTGCGTGTATTCATTTTGCTTTTTTGTTGAATCCAGATACTGTATACAAAATTATTCCATTCATATATATTTTTAATTATAGTATTTCAAATTTTGGAATTATATTTTGACATTATCATTTGTTCTTTTACATTAAATAAGAATAGAAGACGTCGTTATGATTAGAGATAATACACCTTTGAATAATATATATTAATTAGCATGATTGTAGCTAAGCTTGGAAATGACTATCAAATAAAATACCCCTTTGTGGACTTTTAATATCATCTAACGATAGTTCAGTTATATTTAGCCTTTAATATTTCATTTGAATGTCACAAATGAAAGTTACACCAAGATAAAAGCATGATTTTTATATATTTATAACTAAAATGATAAAATGTAACAGTAATTGATATTTTTAAACAAGAGTTGAAACTTACCCAGCTATTGTTTGTTGCAATAAACGTCACATTGTGACTTACATAAGCAATGTAAATGACGAATGTATATATAGAAACTAGAAATCCGATTCGTATTGACTGGACTATGGGCATTTCTTTTCTCTTATTTCAAATAATACGTTGAATGTACCTACTTTTTTTACTAAATTACTTTGAATATTTGAAAATGCATATTTTACAAATACTGCTGATTATTTAAAAAGTTAGCAATTGAACTTTACAGACATTTGACCAATAGAACCAGTGTTACAAAGCAATATTTGTGTAAAGGTCTCGTTATACAGTTGAACTGTGTTCTTTGTTCTATACTCGTAAAACAAGGTCTATGATTTCCAAGGTAAAAACATTTCCACATAGAACATCTTTTAAAGTATATTTTGTTAATCGCAGGAATGTATCCGCACATAAAAATGCACAAAAAACTGATATGTTGACCAGCTTGTTGATAACCTACGATTTTTAAGGCCTCAAATTCTCATGTTAAAATCCTATACGAGTCATTGTTTTAACACCAGTGATGTCTTATTGCAGTATATGTTATGTCAGCTTTTGCTTTACTCATCTCTGCAGCAAGAAATCACAGCCCCTATGAACCATTTTGAAAATATTTCAAATCAAATTACATAGAACTTTTTTAAGTGCAAGAATCATTTTACCGTGTCAAAATGGGGCGCAAGTGTGTAGTGAGACCTTAACACTCCATCCGAGCACTTGCTCCTTAAATGTGATTAATATGACTCCAAAAATATGCTTATACCGGAGATGGGATAGGGTAGGGTGAGGGGTTTTAACATTATTTCTCATGAACATATTCAATGAAACCGAATATTTACTTCTGTTAGTTTCTTTCTTGTTTTTCGTTCTGTTTCATTGATTATTAATCATAAATACACACACTGATTACAGATGCGACAAATGAAAGACTCGAGGAGCATCAAAGAAACCACGATATCGACACTGAATTCAGACGCTACAAAAAGGCTAAACGTATTCTAGATAAAGAAGGACTTCTTGTTTTAACCTGTAATCATGGTGATGGTTCTACATATCTTGGATATGATCTGATGGCGTCGTATAAAGACCATGATAAATACATTTTGTCAGATTCATCGGAATGGAAGAGTTGCATTCATGCGGGAGAAAAATCTATTGTTATGGCCGACGATGCGTTTGGGAAACTACATATTGATACGCAAGAAGTAGATAAGTGGTCAAAAATTATTGAAATGAACCAAGGAAACCTTGTTAAAAAGAGAGTAAAAATAATATTAATTGTCAAGCATTCAGTAACCCGACATTGTGAAGACTTTCTTAAAAAAAGGTACACTTTGAATATGTCAGATTCCCATTGTCAACTTATAGAAAGTGAACGGCTTCAAATTCTGAGACAAATCGTTCTATATGGAAATCATGGACATAAAATCAAAATATGTGAAGTTAAAGAAGATGAAACTATTTTACAAATTGGATCCAAAGCTGGAAAATTCATTTATATTTCCAATGAAAGTTTGAAACAAATAGCAAGAGAGGCACTGTCTACAGGATTCCCTTTACAGGCTGAAGAGTTTGTCTCTTCAAAGGATAATATATCGCAATGTTTAGAGTTTTTCACAAAGCCATCGGAACGTGAATTCCTGGAGATCAATAGCTGGAAAACCTCTGAATTGCCCGAAGACTTTGACAAGTACCTTGCTTTAACTGCGACACTAGTTTATGATGGAAAATTGAAAATGAAAAATTTAGATGCCCGTGGGGCTCATGGTAAATCTGACCAAAAGGGCCTGAAACCTTACCCGAAACAGTCGAGAATATTCGGAAAAATATCGGTCACTCCAATTTCTGAAAATCTTCCAGATTGGCAACATTTTCTTCCAGAATTGGCATCGCTGTTCAAATATAATACAAATGATATGCACCGTCGAATAGAAAGGGGAGCCAATCTGTTGAACGGAACATACTTGGAGGAGGTAACTCCAGGAACATGGGGATTTCCAGCACCTTGCATTAAAAATGCCATGTTGTTATCATTGGCAGAGCTATTTACACAAGACATCATCAAGAGTTGTGAGTCTGATTTCTTCTTTTCATATGTTGGAACTAACGAAGCCTTTGAAATAGACGAATCGAGGTGTATACGACTAGATGTGGCCGCAAAAAACAATACATGTATAAACACTGCAATAAACAGATTAAAATCACTTGTTTTGGATGGAAACGTCGAAGAATTTACCGCTCATCCATTAATGAGAGATGAAACATTTGTTGACCTTTTCTTTAAAGCCATCAAGAAAGAGCGAGGTATGACAGGTCATATTATTTCGATGGTTGACAAAACAACGACAAGATCTCTAATTTCGCATGGACTAGACAATACCTTTTTCGTGGGAAGTACTGCGTACAACCTTGCAGTAAAGATACTTTTGAATAAAAATTGGCTTAAAAAGCGAAAAGCCGAAAAAGCCTGGGCACTTGAGCAAGAACGACAAGTAATAGAACATTGTTGTAAACATCGCAACCTGGAATCAGCATATTTCAACTTAATCGAAATGCTTAACATACCAACAAACAGGCAATGCTTTTTTAACAGTATAGAAAGTAGCTCCGTGAAAGTTGTAAACGACATTATATCAATAAAGCCATCGTCGCTACAAAAAAAAGACTTGTGTCGCGGAATGCAAATAGCTTTCATAAGCTTTGAAAAAAACAATCTCCGCAGTGGTTGGGAAATAATAAAAGCTCTGTCTAAGTACGTTTCGATAGATTACAAAATTAATGGTTTAGAGTCTACCGTACACGTTGCTGGTAAAACTGGTAATTATAGACTACTCGTTGTACTGAAACAGTTCGATGCCGACTTTAATCTGGTAGACGAAAATAGACACACATGTGTTCATTTGGCGACGATAAATAATCATTCAAGATTTATTGCTATTGCATTGAAGGACTTTGGTGCCGTTCAAAATAAATTTGATAACAAAGGATTTCTCCCCATTCACATTGCTGCAGATTTAGACAAATTAAAGGTGATTAAAACGTTGTATGAAAACGACAGTGACATATTATCTGCTAAAGACAAAAAAGGTAGAGAGCCATTACACATTGCTGCGCGGAAAAATAACCAGGATGTTGCAAGGTTTCTTTTAAGCAAAAACGTAAACGTGGATTCAAATGACGAAAATCACCAAACACCGTTGCATCATGCGGCTTTGTCTGAGAAATCAGAGGTCGTTCATTTCCTCTTAGAGTCCAACGCTGATGTCAATGCTATTGATATAGATAGTAATACACCATTGTTACTGATGTGCAATTCTTCAAACGAGAAAGGTTTGAAGAGACTGTTAAAAGAAAAACAAAAATTAAGTAACATGGAAATGCAGTGCATGTTTATTGCTGTAGAAAATGGTAAAATAGAAATAGTTAATATATTAGTTGACAATGGCATGCATGTAAATGGAAGAAACTCACACGACAAAACGCTGTTACATTTCGCAATGGAGAGAAATGCCCAAATGGTCGGACGACTCATTGAATTGGGTGCTAATGTTTCCGATCCTACAATGAATTTATTTCCAATTCATCTTGCTACACGACGTGGCGAAATTGACATACTCAATACTCTATTTGAGGCAGGTGCGCGTAGTGACCAAGTTACTCCGGATACCTGTGATACAATTCTTCATATCGCCACCTTACGTCGTAAACATCATGTTGCTGAACATATTCTGAAACATAGTTATGGCGAGAACTTAATTGACTGTAGAAACAAGAAAGGCATGACCGCGTTACACATAGCAGTAAAAAACTGCGATTATAATATTTCGAAATTATTGCTTGATTTTGGAGCATCAAGATCAATGATAACCAACAAAGGACAGACAGAATTGCAACTTCTGGAAGTTGAATTGGAGGCTGCACAAGGAAGATCGCATATGAAGAAGCTAGAAGAGTACAAGAAAATACGGTCATTGCTTCTATCAAGGACAAGCTATCGCTCAGATAAATTCTTGGTGTCAAGTTCATTATTGAAGGAATCTGCAATTTAAATCCATTGAATGACACATGCATATTTTCCTCGGTAAATCCATGCAAATATACTGAACATTAGAGAAGCAATAGCTATGTTTAACGCAGATACTCGTATATCGAAACATGGGAACATATGTATGCATGTTTATATTCTTATCGCAAAAGTACTCTAAGGTGCATTTGTATGGAAACGATTAGGGCTATACTGTTACGGGACATGAGGAGCTGGCAGGTTAGAAAATAGTCAATGAATAATGATTGAATTGATTAAATGAATGAATGAATTAGTCAATTAACGAACGAACAAACGAATAGTGTATATAGTTTATACTAATTTATAGTTACTAATAGTGTATTTTGATATGAATTTAATATATTAAAAAAAAGACAAAGCCTTTGGTTTCTAATAAAGGTCCCGTTTTGAAAAGTATTAGGACACAAGAGGTTTTAATAGGGAGTTAAAGGGATTATTCCTTTCCTTCTTTTAACTTGTTTATTTTGTATAAACATTGTAACAACTTCTCTTGATTTCCATTATCAACGATTACTCCAATTAATCAATTCTTTAAAGATAGTTCTATGATGTAATTGTTACTATATAGACAATGATTAGGTAGATTTTATGATATTATTTGTATGCTGCATCAAATATATAACTATGTAATTTAAGTATTTATTGACAATGAAGTGTATAATATTGAATGCCTTATCGATTTATTGCCTTATATTTCTGTATTTTATGAGCAGAATAAGTAAAGTGCATATTAACAATGAAGTGTATGTTCAACGAGTTATGTATTAATTGAACAGAGTATACAATCTTTTGCAAGTGTATAATGACAAGAAATTGTATAATATTGAATTGATTATTAATTGAATGCTTTATATACACCTGTATTAAATGAGCAGAGTATATAATTTAAGAGTATGTTGGCAATTAATTATACAATATTGAATTCATTATTAATTGAATGCAAGTACAGTATAATACCTCTGTATTATAGGTTTAAGCCCACCTTGGTTTTTATTCTTTATTTTATAGTAAATAAAAAAAATATTTGCAGGCTTATCATCAATAATGAGACCCAAAGTGAAAGAAGTGAGACTTACATTTGATTGTTTATCAACGTCTGCATTATGATGCGAAATGTAGGGGGCATGTTTTGACTTCCAAAATCATGTATTCATACCTCAATTTCTAAGTATTTTTTTTAAAATGCACAAATCAAACATAACAATGCTTTCAAAAAGTTCAATATAAACAAATAATGCCATTCAGATAAAACGGAGCATAAATATAATAAATTGCATTTTTTGAAGAAGAATAACAATGATTATTTATAACTGCCATTATGCGACTACCCCACGAAAGATAGGAAGAATTGACAATTTAAGTGTTTATTAAGAGTGGAGTATATACTGTTAATAAAATGAATGCCTTTGACATCTATATTAAATGAGCGTAATATGTAATTTAATTGTATATTAACAACGGAGTGTATACTTTTGGATTTATTATTAATTGAATACTTTATATACCTCTGTATTTAAAAGTAAAAAAAAATTATAGGCATTTAAATAATGATTGACTACGAAAGCATTTTACATGTCTAAGATTATGTTCGCTTTCCCTAGAAATTGAGACCGGGTGCTATAATGGTGTTGATCGCGCTAATAGATTATGTAAACTTTGTAACCATTGAGTCAGAATACCATTTCTTGCTGTGTTGTACAATATACATCGATATTCGAACTAAATATTTAGGCCACATATCTTGGTCAACACTAAATACATTTCCACATGTCATGCCGTCTGAAAATGGAAAAAAATATACAAGAAGCTCTTCTTATAAGAAAAAATACCCTTGAAAGTATGATTGTTTCGCAAGAATAATACTCATGTAATATATTGTTAAATGTGTTATGTATGCTATGTGATGTTTATCATTAGTGATATGTATTGTCTTTGTCATATTTCTTTGTAAAACTTTTGTAACTGGCCAAAGGCAGAACTTGACGATTGCTGATTAATCTTGAATTGAATTTAATTAGTATTGCAACGTGATGCTTATCAGATACACATATGGCGGGATTATATGATTACATTAAGATTTATTCTGCTGTTCGGATCAAGTGTAAATAGAACAAATCGCGAAATAGTCCTCAATTTGTATGCATTGTCTTGATTAAAGGTGATCACACTTTGATTGAAGTATGTGTCCGCTTGTCCGTCTGTTTGTTTATATGTCTGCCGCGTGCGTGGTATCACTATGTGGGATATACTCGTAAATGCCACCATGTATAACTCATGGGAAACCCAATCACCCTCCGTTTGTACTCATTGTCTTGATTAAAGGTGATCTCACTTTGACTGAAGTGCCCGTCCGTCAGCCAGTCCACCAGCCATATTGATGACACCGCATTAATTAAAGATTATGCGTTTCGTCCGTCCGTCAATCCATCCGTTCGTTCGTCCGCCTGACGCCAGACCGCCCATCTATCTGTTTTTCCATTCGTCTGTCTGTAACCGCAGTGGTAGAGCATCAACCTTGCATGCGGAAGATCTTGGGTTCGATCTCCGGCCGGGTCATACCAAAGACTTGAAAATGGTACTAGAAGCTTCATCGCTTGTCGTTCAGCATTAAAATGATAGCTTTTGGTCTAGTTGGCTCAATGTCAGTATAATATAGAGTGTTGGCCGCTCACGCCAGAGGTTGCGGGTTCGTTCCCCCGGTCGACCCGATGCCTCTCATAAAACAACACTCAGTATTGGTTCTACCCAGGAAGCGGACTCGAGAGCGGTTCATATAAGCTCTGAGCTTTCATCGCCATCGAGCTAAAAGGGAGAATGGGCTATGGGAGAAATCAGCCACAATAGAAAAGCGTGTCCGCCGATCGGTTGACAACATTTATTGAAGTCGGGTCTAACATTAACATGCGGTAAAAATGTTCAAAATGAGACACGGAAAATGTGGACAGGTCGACAACTACTCCTTTGGTATGATGGAAAGTTGAATCATAAAAAGAAAGGTCCAATTTGAAGATAAAAATTGATTCCGTCCATGTGGTTTATCTTATTTATTAGAAATTCGTCAATGCACAGGTTGGCATTTACTGTTTTATTCGTCAATGTTTTAGCATAACCCGATACTGGCCAATGAGTGACTTTATCGCGGGACGCTATTGAGGTCAACAAAATTAAAGACTTTTACTCTACATAGACAAACTGCAATATAAGTTATTAAACAGAATATCCATAATATATAATGTTTGGTATAAATGTCCAGTTTTTCTGCTGTGATCGAAAAATATCGGCGATATAACGGAGGCCTCTTTTATTTTAAGACCATACAGTATATGTGTTGTCTAGTATATCTTCTAATTTCCTTAGCCAAACTAGCTTGGTTTACATTACCATTAGCCACTACCTGTTGTTTTGGGGATATAGTTTATACAAATGTGTATTGGTAAACACATGTCTAGTGAAGATTTGTCTAATCATTTGGCATTTACCAAACACGTGTCCTGTAAATGGTCCACGCCAATTTAGGACTATCTGTCTGACAAGTCTTTTTTATCGAAAGTACCATTAGAAAGTCTGATTGATAAATATGCAATAAACTTATATAAACTATAGAAACATTTTTTGTTGACAAGAATGCCCTCGCTGTATATGCGTATATGCGCAAATAAACGTTATACAAAGTATCCTCAAATTCTGTTATGGAGTAGTCTTTACAACAATTAAAAGCAGTTAAAGGGCCGCAACTCCTCTAACAGTCGATGATCAGAAATACCGCGTCAACAAGCGCAGTTAGACTTCATACAAATACTTCCTATAAAAAAATTTGACAAGAATTTCATTCGTTCATTAAAAGTATATAAAGGGCAATAACTCCGCTAAAAGCTAATGTACATAAACGCTCTGACAACACGCGCAATTCAACTTCATACAGATACTTCCCACCAAGTTTTATGAAAATCTCATGAGTATTTCAAGAGAAGTAGTCCGGACAGCTTGGCATACGGACTTGTGTTCTCACGAATGCTACATTGTGAGGCGTTTCTTTTGTAAAAAAAGACACAGAAAAAAAATCAACAGAATAAAACAAGATCTATAAACTATATTACAAGTTATATTTTATTTAATAATATATTTGTAAGTTATGTTAATAAGTTATGAAGAATATTTTATTTAGCATTTTGTAAACTCTGTAAACAGTACACAACCCCAATACCTTATCAGTACAATGGCGCAATTGTTCGAAATTCAAACTGGCCGCTCGACACAAGTGTTCCATAGGCACCGTTTAATATACTTTTCAACAATAGCTGCATTGTGGAATTATATTCTTAAATAGTTCTATTAGTTTAAAATAATTAATTTTAGCTCAGTTGTGAGGTAAGTTGAGAGTCTCGGGTCCCCTGCGTGAGTAGAAGTGTTGTTTCCGATTATTTAGAATATCGACTAAAAATGATAAACTTACGGTTATAATCGTAACATATAACACCATAGCTATGTGATAAATGGATTAAACTTTCTAAATGATATATATTTAAAACATACCATGGGTAGTTTTTTGTTACAGATATTTCTCTATAAGGGATGGCATCCCTTATGGGGAGATGTCTGTAACAAAAAAACTACTTATTTACAATTGTCATTAAAAAAATAACACTTGTGTAAATGCTATATGTTCCGTAAATTGAAATTGTAATATTGTTATATATTGTAATGTATTTGAAAACAAAATAAAAAAAAAAGTGTTGTTTTTTGAGAGGACATCGTGTTGAGTCTTGGTTTGAACCCGCAATTTGTGGCATAAGCGGCCAACACTTTCTTCAATCCACTACGGTCCACAGAAGTTGCATTATTTACACGAAATCATGTCGTGATTACAGATCGGCTAATTTGTTTGGCCACACATTCAAACTGAAAGCTATCCAACACAATACAAAATTATTTCCAATGTACTGTATACAAAAACATTTCATTTAGTTTCTCATCTGGTTGCAGGATGAGGCTATTGCCGTGTCCATTATGACATATTCCCTCCGGCCTATTCAACCCGTCATTTCGATCCAATAATACACACAGCTTCTCTCCACTTGCAGACAACACGTGGACATTGTGCGACCCGCCTCCAAGCACAAATAAATTATCGTTACTGTCCGAGGTTACACTTCTCGGACCATCTAAACTGTCGTCGGTATAAACAAACACCACGTGTCCGGTATCTACATCTATGGCCGTAACATGAGAGTTTCCACCGTCTGATATAACCACGTGCTGCCCGTTTGAGATAGAGGTGATATACCATGGGCGACCTAGCTGCAGATTTTGTACCGGATCTTTTCCAATCTGCTTCATTATACGTCCGTCATAGTCCATTAGTTGTAACAGATATCGTCCTAATATCCTAACCGTCACACCTAAACCATTCTTCCAGCAACATATGCCATAACATTTACCTTGTATTGTAAGTGTGCCCTGTTTGATCAGAGCCAATTCTACCTTCAAACAATATACTGAGTGTTCGTTTGGAAACGTCACATATATTTCCCGGTTGCTTTTGTTAGATAAACATGTGCCCCATGCCCAATGTTTATGTTTCATAACATCAATATTATGGAATTGTGAATCAAAAAGTTTAATGTTGCCATTATACCTATCTGCAAGTATATATTCACCCGTGGGTAGTATTGTGCACGAACGTATACAACAGTCTCCCGTATCTCCAGAACACTTAATCGTGTATGTCGTTTCCTTATTTGCATACATTGACAATGATTTCGACGATGCAGAGCGGTCCATTTGGATTCCAGATACCACTGCATCTGTTCTAGCAGTCATACATATTGCACCTGATAAAGCAGACGTACTTGGTCTTACGTCTACCTCGGCACTGATATCTCCATGCACTCTTATTCTCTTGGTAGTAACATTAGACACCAACTGAAATTACAAACAATTATACATATAGAACTATTGATGTGCTGGGCATACTATTATAAACCCTGCAAACCATGTTCCATAAAATTAAATAGGTTTCACTCTTGTTTTATTGTATAGTTCTATAACCGAGTGGTATGCGTAAATATTGTGTTTAACGTCAATGTTTAATAATTGTCACAAATAACAATTCGATTCGAAAAAGAAGTTTTTATTCTTTTTTTTTAATGTCCAACCTTGTGATACAATCTACAGCGAATGATTATGAATATTTTAGTGTACAACTCGTCTTTTTATACATGTATTTACCATGATGTTGCCAAAAATGCATTTGTAGCATCAGATAGAAGTAGTTTATACCTAATGTATTGTCTCTAATAAAAGTCGGTATCGACGGTCCTCGATTACGGTACTCATTACGGTACTTTTTAAAACATGGTTATTGTGGGGATTGTATTTTCGATGTTTAACGTGTCAAAACACATATTTAATGAAAATAACTTATACAATATTTAGATAGGCTTACATAATTTCAAAAAACATATTTTAAAAAGACATAAGTGTTTGTTAAGATTTATAAAAAGTACCGTCGGTCAGACGATCACAAAATGTACAGTGCACAAGGATCTTAGAAATCTCGATAAATATGGCCAAAAAAACATTGTCAATCATAAAAATGTGAGTATAAATGGTGTAAGAAATAAATCAAAGTATACACATTCATCAGGTTCATTCTGTATAACTCTTTATATTCCCCCAATTAAAACATGTTTTTAAAAGTACCGTAATGTGTACCGTAATTGGGTAACGTCTTTTATTAGCGCCGCTAATTTATGGAACTGTAGAGTAAAATGCTGATAAAACAAGTTACACACACGCCAATTTGTAATTCGCGAAGAGAATGTTTATAACGAGCATTTTTATAACAAAACATGTCTTTTTGAATGTAAACTTTTTTTCATTAATACATGCATGGTTCCAATTTCAAGATCAACGTTTCTATAAACTACTGTCGAGACATATACAGTTTTTGTTTTACATTACACATGTCACAAAATAAAGCTAACTACGCGCAACAATATACAGTTATTGCCAATCAATATTTGGACAAATTATGTGAACAGTTAAATAAGTATTTCAACAAAGACCTAGTCAATGCCCTGTTATGCGGCAGACGTATTATTTCTATTACAATGATCATTGTGATATTTCTATAACATCGTTCCGGTTATTTAACTACAGTACAGTAATTAAACCCAGACGCTGTCTTCTTATTGTTCAAGTTGTAGGTGTTGAATAATTTACGGTTTTCCTATAGGCTACAAATGGCAGATTTGTGACTTAATTCAAAATCTAGTATCAACAGTTCAATATACAGTGTTAAATCCTCGGGTTGAACCTTTAACGTTTGTTTGATAAATCAAGTTGATAATTTCTAAATCAATTGTCAATTATTGTTATATTTTATTCTTGAATAAACTAGTGCGAACTCAAAACGACCAAAAATAGAATTTTGTACCGAATGTTTTTCTTTTAAAATTAGTAGTGCATTGGAAGAAACAAAAAACCTTTCAAGAGTGGCATCATCTATAAGATGTTAAATTATTATAAATATGATGCAATCTTATCAATCAATTTTTTTATAAACCTTTTGTTAAAAACTTGTCTTTTATTCTCTTCTGTATTCAATATTGAATTTATGGTCAGATGGTGGAGTTTTTGCTTTACCGCACCCTGTTCTAAAGTCTACAATAGCAACAAGGTAGGCGGACATGGCCGAATGACGTCCAGATTGATTCATTAACAAACGTTTGGGTTTTCGGTAAAAAGCGGTGCGCGGTCGTGCAGTGGTGTAGCTGCCTTTACGCCACTGTGTGAGCTAGCACCTTTTTAAAATAGAATTGATGATACGCGTATGTACTAACTTTTCATTTTCTCGCGATTGCAAATTATAACTCCTGGAAATGCCACCAGAAGACAGGACCTGCATATTAAAAATAAAAATGTTCGGCGTGTTGGTGTGAGGATGACAAAACCCACTTAGAACCTGGTGGGCTTGCTCGTCATTTTCGAGTCAGCTACTGTACTGTCGTAGATTTGTTCTGGAACCGAATCCACTAATGCAATTACGATTACAACTGGTTATAGAACACCCACTAAGAGTTTTTACAGAAAAATTGATCTGACTTCTGACAGGTGCGCAGTTGGATCATATCCCGGATATAGATATGTTTGAGTGCATTCTTTATTTCATATAACATCATATATAGGACACCTTTTTAAGACCGAAAATATGGGTATTCCTATGGTATCCACAACTCAGATACAAAATAACAAACCTTAACGGATTTTAATGAACTCTTTATTTGTAAAATAGTTTTCATAAGTATAAAGTAATTTCTGATTTCAAAGGATTAAATACCTTCTCAAATGAGTACAAACTGTTTTTCACTTTTAAATAGTATATTTTTATATGGGTTGTCAGTGATACACGTAATCTATGCCATTATTTACTCAAAAATAAAACTTACAGATAACTTACGATTATCCGCTCCGGTCGAAACATCTTCTTCTTTTCTTCTTTTACGAGGATTTATTTCTTGTTCTGCGAGACAAAAAATGCTCATGTATTTTTTAATGATTTCGTTTTATTTGTCTATCTAGGTATATTTGCCAATGATCAATTTACAGTTAGAATTCAGCCTCTGTACGAAGCGTTTCTTGAAAGAGTGTATGATGTTACGAAGCAACTGATTACAGATTTTTAAAAACACAATTAAAATAATTAAAACATGTTTTGACTTTTCTGCCTGTTGTATTACTTTTAATAGGGTTTAATGCCGTTTTAAAAACATTCAGGTTATGTGTGGCATATCCACTTTTATTGGTGGAGGAAAACCTCAGAATGAATCTTAGTAGAACCACCGTTCTGTTGTTTTACTAAAATATGTTAATTAATCTATTATTCTGTTATAAATATAATTTGGTTATTATGAGTATTGTTATTATATTTTTTAATAAAAGAGTTAAATAAAATTAATATTATTAATTAAAAGGTATCTGAAATAGTTCTAATAGTTAGTTCACTATTCAAAAATAATATGTTTCCAAGTGAGACGTCATGTTCACCACAATAAACAAAAACAATATGTTGCAACATATACGGACTTTTGACGCGTTCCATAAATTTACCTGCAGATTCTACTGCGTTCTGGAATACTTCCTGGTCAAGCGACGCACTGACGACAACAGTATCCTGGAGAGTGTCTGATAGATTTCCAGATAATATTTGAAGATGGTTCGAAATGCCCTCATCATGGAACGTCTTCAAGAGGGTGGCTAATCCATTTATGGAACTTGATTTCACTCGTAGTCTAATTTCACTTTTGTATTTAAAACAATCTACAAAATATATTAAAACCATTCATAAGACATTACACTATAGCAATTTAAGTTATACTTATTTATTACTTACTGTTAAAACAACACTATTGAACATAAACATCCGGTTCTAATTGTATAAAGAACCGTAAGTTAACGCGTACTCCTTGTTTTTTTAAATAATTAAAATGCATTTTGATACAGAGAAACATAATACTAGAGTTTTGTCAATTTCAAACAAATTCTAACTTAAAATGCGGTCGATCTCAAAATATAATGATTTAACATATTGTCAAGCTAGTGTCTCTTTACATTACTGGGCCGGGGAGTGAAGCACGTACCATAGTTAAGTTCCAACTTCTGCAGGTCCTCGTTAAGTGCTCGGATGGAACTACTTGTTAAGGAAGGCGTAAGATGCACGTGTATTGGATTGGTTAGGTTCGCTAAAATCATCATAATTTCATTTAACATATCTTGGACTTCATTGCTAAAGACATCCTTCAGAAGTGCGTGTAGTCCTTCATACGTGACACACTGTACAACCAAAACGATGCAACTACGTCGAATTTCTACTATCACATTTCCATTTTTTGAGATGACCTCTTTTATCAAATCTGTTACTGCTCTTATTTTTTTCGTGTCATCATCTTCCTTTCCTTTCATTGCATTTAAAATGAGGTCTTCCGCTCCCCGCACCGCTTCTCGGTCGTTCCCTTTCACAGTTATAATTACGTCAACACCTAAAAATTGTCAAATGTAAAGCTTGTTTTATATACTCATGTTATGTCGTATTTTATAGTATTCATATGGCAAGTTTTATCTTTTATCTAAAAACATTAATATAAAAGAAACAATAGTTCCACTAACGTGGATATTTTTGATAACATTAGTTATAACGAACACTTTAAAAGGTACCTGGACATCGACTTTCCGCGATATCTGACCCTATACTAATACGCCCATACGGCTTTCTAATGCTTGTTCTGTAGCATGTCATCATGTTATTTTTCTATTTCTAGCCAGTTGCGTTCAAGTATACCTACATTTTATTTCAACTTTTTGACTGTACACATCTGGGGTTTTGTTACACAAGGTGTCCAACTTCTCGTTAATACCTGGAATTAGACAGACAGAAATAGTATGCATGCAATAACGAACCTCCTGACATATTTGACAAGAAGCTGAACGACGAATAGTTTTAAGCACAATATAAAATATTCCCATGAGAACACAACATATTACACATTATGGAATAGTATAGTAATAATTTGGTTATATTTTTGTCCTTCCAAAACAGTGCCAGAAAACTTTGTCGTATTTTGTCAGATGATATACTCTTTTGTTTAAACAATTTAGATAGAAAAATGCAATATTTATATTTATAAATAAATATTACTCTAGTTGCATGAATACGTGTTTAATATGTAACACTTAAAATTACATTTAAACAATAAAAAGAAAATAAATATAAGTATATTATGGGACTTTCGTTGAGCCATGTTCAAAGTTGACAGTTCAACGAACGATGTAGATGATGACGTTATAAAACTTTATTGAAACCTGGATTGTGTGTGACATATCCCGTATCAAGTGTTTGGATTTTTTTCCCGATTACAAATGACAAATGAATATGAAGTGAAATTTGGTAAATATAATATTTATTATTTTTTACCAACACTAACCGCGGTATTGTGCATCCAGGTGTTGTTTTATCCTCTGTTCACTTCGCCTCACATTATGCCTCGTTAAAGCAAACGCCGATTCTATCGCAGCCAGTCTTGCTAACATTTCATCATTTTGTGTGTACGTCTCCTTGAGAATGCTTATTGATGTATTTATATCCAGAGGATCACGCCTTACACCATTGATAGTTTTATCTACTGTCTCTTTCAATTCAGGGAACTCCAACAGGACGATACTTTTGATAGCATCACTTAATTCTACCCAAATATCAAGGAAATTTTCATTGTTTATTTCAGTGTCCTTTCTATGCGCCACTAAGTGTTTCCGGTAGCATTTAATTGTTTTAACTGATTGGACAGTTATAGCAGAGAGTCGCTGGCATACATTTAGAACGACTTTTTGCAATACGTCATTCTCCCAATTATGCAGATCTGGCACAGTATCACTTGGAAAGAGCTGTTTATATTGCATAACAGTAAGTTTTAGCTTTGTTTTTAACTCGTCAAATACATTTTCACGTCTCTTAAGGAAAACCCTTAAATCGTTATGCTCGCTATCACAAAGCGCAACGTCTCTTGCTACAATGTCTCTAAATGCCTTACACACCTTCTCACACCGATGGCTAAAGAACCTGAACAGTAAGCATACTAAAAGCTCTATGTCCCATGTTGTCATGTCTGCTTTATCACTAGAAGTAGGAAATAACTTTTCAAACTGTTCTCTCGTGATAGCTTTAGTTTCCTTCATTTGCTCTATTTCTGATCTATTTTCTGAAAGAAATGTATCCAACGTCGCATGGGCGGAGGATCGTACTTCTTGTTTTAATATATCTTGCAGGTTTAGTTTTCCCTTCAATCTAAGTTGTCCTTCTATGGTACAGCAACTTAAAAGTATGAAAGCCAACAAGGAAATGTCCCATTTATCAATGCTTGTTCCACCTTGGCTTGGAAATAGGATCTTGTATTCTTCAGATGTTGATGGCTTTACTCTCCTTATATCGTCTTTGAACATTTTAAGAAATTTATTAATATTTCCAGCAGAAGTGTTTCCCACTATTTTTATCAATAATTTCCTTAAAACGGGGGTTCCTCCATTTACCTCAAGTAAATGTAGTCGGAGATAATTTTCTGTGTCGGTCGTGGCCATTTTGTAAATTGAAAACGGTACCTCTCGACCAGAATTGGTGACAATGAAGATACACCTAGAATTATAAATACAATGCAGATTCAATGAAATTACATTTTACATATCAGTTTATTCTAAATTTCGGTCTGATGCTTATTGTAATCATATAAATTGACTCTAAATATATTGTAATGATAATAAGTAAGCATGTAACAATTCATATATGTTTAAACCACCTATACTCAACCGATCCTGTTGAATCGGTAGATATAATACATTATGTTATGGCAAATGAAAGGATTGTAAAAAAAAAAAACATGGACAAATACAATTCCAATTTCAATTCAAGATTTATTAGCAAATCTGCAACATAATACCTTTGACCATTTCCAAAATTGTATTTAATTTACAAGAAATATGGCAAAGACTGCATTCAATATAAAATAATACAAATGAAATATATTTACAAAATATAATAGGTTCTTCCATAGTTGAGTGGTTGAGGGAGCTGTCTCAAAATTACCTGCCCCTCAGGTCATGGTTTGAGCCTGGCTCGATAAAAAAAGTCACCTTGTTTTACTAATAGAAAAGTTATTTGTGGAATGACGATAGTTCTGTTCTGAACCTTTTTGTCAATAAAACTGGATGATATTTGCGTATAACATGTAACGTGTCAACGCATTTCACGTTATATATGGCATATCCCGTTTTATTGATGGAGGAAGACCTCAGAATAAATCTGAATAGAACCACTGCCCTTCCGCAAGTAACTGGTAAACTTTATCACATAAAGATTTCGGAGAGAGCGGGACTCGAACCTACAACCTTAACGGTGACAGGAAAGTGATTTTGAGACGGCGTGTTAGACCATTCGGCCACGGAGAACCCTAAAATTAACGATAAAACTCCATTGTTGAATACTCGTGAGAGATTTTATATTCTTACGAATATTTTGTATTTGACTCACGAACAAAACTAATTTTAATCAGCTCACCTTCAATGCAGGAACATGCTGAAACTGAACGTGCACTCGAATGATTAATATCAGCAATTATATCCTATCAGAGAAGCAAAATCACATGTCATTCCAGACCAATACAATAGGAATACACTTATTTCATAAGTTTACACTATGAACGAGTCGTCTCAGGCGTGCAGGTGGTTGTATAACATGAACGAGTCGTCTCAGGTGTGCAGGTAAATTGTATTGCTATTGCAATTATATATTGAAATCTTATCTCATAAACACGATCTCTTTTGTGTTCAGCCTGTCGCGTTTATGCAAGCCTTTGTTGTTGGCAAACCGGTAAAATTAAATATTCATATGGTGGCATATTTCTGCCACCAGTTATCACTTAACTAGATATCTAGTTAACTAACACAATATGTTTCTAGGTGAGATAAATATCTAAACTAGAATAAATGTCTGTAAGTGCCCATAACTGCCACCGCTTATCTAGTTTTAAAAACTACTGCGAAAAATATCTAGTTATCTAGTGAACTAACACTATAAGTTTCCAGTTAAGACATACATCATAACGCAAAATGTTGCCTATTTACTGTACTGGAACTGCCGATTCATATCTACTAAGCTAACTGGATAACTAGATAATGTTCGTTTTATCAGAAATATTTCAGGTTTCATTTAATAAATCACTAACCATTCTCTATTTCCCAGAAAAGGCCGCGTGGTTACGACTGGTTATAAAGCAACGGGCATGGATGAGAGAAGTTCAAATGTAACTAAGGATGTTTACATTCATTTTTCTAAGACCATAAAACATTATAGTGTTGTCTAGTATATCTTCTATTTTTCTTAGCAAAATTATCTTTTATTTTAAATGAACGAATCTAATTCTTGCCAAATCAACTTCATATGAGGTATCGGTAGGAACTCTAACTGCGCATGTTGTCGGAGTATTCTGTACATCAACTTTAAGCGGAGTTACGGTCCTTTAAATACGTTTAATGAATGAATCTTATTCTTGTCAAGACTTCTCCATAACAGAATTTGAGGATAGTTGGTAGAAAATATCATTATAACGTCTAGTTGCGCATGTACAGCGAGGACATCCTTGTTAAACTTTCGTTAGACTTTCTTATGGTACGATAAAAAAAAAATTGTCAGACAGATAGTCCTAAATTGGCGTTGACCATTTACAGGACATGTGTCTGGTAAATGCAAAATTAATAAATGCAGATTTTTTCCAGACTAGATAAATTTTCACCAGACATGTTTAACAATAAAAATAAACATTTATATAAACTATAATCCAAAAACATCAGGTACCGGCTTATGATAATGTAAACCAAGTTAATTTGGCTAGGAAAATTAGATATATTAGACAACACATATACTATATGGTCTTAGCATTAAAAATGAAAGTAAACATTCTTAGTTACAGTTGAACTTCCCTCATCCATGTCCGTTGCTTTACAACCAATCGTAATTACTCGGCCCTTTCTGGGAAACAGAGAATGGTTAGTGATTTATAAAGTAAAACCCGAAGTATTTCGAATATTAAATAACCGATGACACGGACATTATCCAATTAGCTAAGTAGATATGTGTTGTAGTGGCAGTTGCAAAGCTACGGAAACGTATAATGGCCACCACTTATTGAGATAAAAATCTCGATTTTGTGATTTTTTTTATGATAGATGTTAAGAAAGTTCACTCCATTTGGTCTTTCAGAAGCGATGGATGTTTCTCTCATACTCGGTGTAAGTATACGAGCTTATCTTACACAAAATGTATGTAACTTTATAACAACAATGTTCCGTCTATTATGAAATAAATATATGACTTTCCGCAAAATAATACACTAAAAATCACAACTTAATCATGCTATAAAACATAATATAATTATCAAGAAAAATAATCACAAATTTAAGATATTAATAATCTTTTTTCCCTATTAAATTATCTCAACAAGTGGTTACCATTATACGTTTCCGTATGCTACAGTAGTATTTTATCTTGATAGAGTAGTAGTTTATCACGTTAAAGTAGTATATATCACGCTACAGTAGTATTTTATCACATTTAAGTAGTATATATCACGCTACAGTAGTATTTTATCACGTTAAAGTAGTATATATATCACGTTACAGTATTAGTTTATCACGTTTAAGTAGTAGCTTATCACGTTCAAGAAGTTGTTTATCACGTTAAAGTAGTTATTTATTACGTAAAAGCAGTATATATCACGATACAGTAGTAGTTTATCACGTTAAAGTAAAAGTGTATCACATTAAAGTAGTAGTTTATCACGTTAAAGTAGTAGTGTATCACATTAAAGTAGTAGTTTATCATGCCGAAGTAATATATATCACGCCACAGTTGTATTTTATCACGTTAAAGTAGTAGCTTATCACGATCAAGTAGTAGTTTATCACGTTAAAGTAAAATACATCACACTGCAGTAGTAAATTATCACAAGCAGTATTTATCACGCTAGAGTTGTAGTTTATCACGTTAAAGTAGCAGTTTACAACGCCGAAGTAGTATATATTACGCCACAGTTGTATTTTATCACGTTTTAGTAGTAGCTTGTCACGATCAAGTAGTAGTTTATCACGTTAAAGTAGTATACATCACACTGCAGTAGTAATTTATGACGTTAAAGTAATATATATCACGCTACAGTTGTAGTTTATCACGTTAAAGTAGTAGCTTATCACATTAAAGTAGTTTTTCATCACGACAAAGTAGTAGTTTATCACGTTAAGCGGTAGTCGATCACATTAAAGTAGTAGTTATCACATTAAAGTAGTAGTTTATCACGTTAAAATAATAGCTGATCACATTAAAGTAGTTTTGCAGCACATTAAAGTAGTAGTTTATCATGTTATCACATTAAAGTAGTAGTTTATCACATTAAAGTGGTAGTTTATCACATTGAAGTAGTAGTTGATCACGTTAAATAACATGCTAGCGTTTGATGTGACAGTCAATCTCTTTTTAAAGCCTCGTTAAACTTCCGAAATACGCATTTTTTCCATAAAATCAAAAATGACTGCAATTAAATGTGTTTATACTATTGCTTAAAGACCCACTTTCCGATCCATAGGATCGGGTGAATTTGATACTCCAACGAGGTGTGTGTATAAGTACTATGTTAAAAATAGAACTAGCACAGCTAGATGTAAACATGTAAACAGATAGCCACAGTTATATACCACTGCGTTATAATAAACACATTCTGGTGTTTTATATCTTTTTTACACTATTAAAGTATAGATAGACAGATTTATTCGTGATTATATATGTCATGAAATACAAACAATTATCACAGATAAATATCACAAAAATACAAATATTAAATCACAGTATTAAATACTTTTCATAAATATCAATTATAGTACATAACTGTTACACTTAGGTACATAAAATATCTATAAAAAAAGTAATAACTGCTTGTTCTGTACATCTCATCTGCTCAATGAGTTGCACTTTTACTTCTTTTTTAAAAGCAATTTTGTTTTTCACTTTTTTATGTGTCTTGGAAAACTGTTCCAGTCCCGAATAGCTTGGTAAAAGAAGGTATTTGACAAAACTATTTACCTGAGGTACATGAAAACTTCCAAAACTATGATGACTATTATAAGATTATAAGAATGCGTCTGAGACTTTTAAAGAAGTTCTACAACCATAACCATAAGTGAATCTGACAACTGAGTAATTTGTAATCTATTTCGCAATTGTTTTGAGATGTCACTGTACCAGGATGAGGATGCATAATCTAAATGACGTTGTTTTAAAGAGTTGCAGTAGATGTGGCAGAATGGTCAATATCCAAAACACTTCCAAGATACCTAACAGATCTTTGAGACTCTATAGTGTGTCATTGCAATGTAAATTGAATCTTTCAACACTCGCTAACTCATTCTTAGAACCAAATACTATGCATTCAATTTTACCAAGATGCAACGATAATTTGTTGTCAACTAAACATTTACTACAATTTTTCTAAGTACATTTCGTCCCATTAGTGCAATAGGTACCAAGTGTATATGTAACAAGAAGGCATTTGGTATCTCATTGCACTAATGGGACAATTTGTAATAAAATCTGTATAAAATTAAACCAAAAATGTCTAATTATACAAACTCATTGAAATCAGATGCTATTTTCTTAATGTATGCAGCGTAAGCAATTATCTATTCAAAACATGTCTCTACATAGTTCATCCGTAATTCTTTTGTCCAGTTGCGTGTTTTTTTCTTCAAAACTTTATATACTTTATTTTTTCGCGAGCAATAATCTCCACAAGTTCTTACTGATGTTGTCTGTCTATTTACATTTTCATTCCAATCTAATATCGCCAGGTGAGTTCGAAAAAGGTATGATTCTTCTGAAAAGTTTATTCGTTTGTCATGAAATTGTAATAAAGCATTATTAAAACTTTCAACATAAAATGTGTCCATACAATATATATAATCCTCTGCATTTTTGTAGACTTAATTTTTTTAATGCGTCATTTAAAAGTTGTTCAGCCTTTGGATCTGAAATATGGTATTTACTTCCATCGTAATTCGGATCAGTTTTGCATCTTGATGTTGCATGACAGTGTTGGTGGTTGTGTTTGTAGTGCTCTGTAATGTTCATTATACTGCTTCTAAGACATTCTGCATTTTCATCACAATTTTTCATGCACCAGTAAATATGTGTTTTGATGCTTGCTGCTTTATCAGACAACTGGACATGCCATGTTTATCCTTCTTTATACTTTGGACCGGAGCACACAGATTTGATCTCTTTTGTAATGTTTTTAGCTGCATGCCAAGTATCATTGGTTGAAATTGTTTCGTTTCTTTCAGTTCTGATAAATTTATTAACACTAGCATTCCTGTCATGACAATGTAGTTTTATTTTAAGCCCACTATCTCCATAAGTATCAAATAATTCATACATTTTTTTAGCTCTAATTAGTTCATGTTTTTGACTGGATGAACTGTCTTTTTTTGTGATGTGTTCATTTCGAATCACTTTGTGTGTATTTGCACCTATGCAAATGACATCAGAATGGTAGGATTTTTTTCGAGTTCCATGGCGGGCATCAGTGAGTATATTAATTTCTGTTATATCTGTGGTCAACTCAAGTTCTGACTGAATGGCAAAGTTGCATTAATCTTGACACACTTCTGATACCACACTCTTGTATCCTCGAAACATTTCGCCAATGTAGGTATCATGTAAACTACCAATCCGTGATGCTTCACAAAACCTCTGATATTGATTTGGTAACATACAGGATACAAAGTAACCATGTAAAAGGCGTTGATTACCAAGAAAATTTTTCCCAAGGTAGGGAATGCTTGTCCATGATATCTCATGGTTATTTAAACACTTTGTCTTGAGTATAGCTACATGACCTTTATACACAATAAATGTAGTAGACAGATGTTCCCCACAAATTTGATCATGATGCATTAATTTCTTTATCATATTTTCAATAGATGATAAACATGTCACAAATAACTGTTCTTCATGGTCATCCAAAAACTGTTGATGCATGTAAAACCACTGTCTTGGAACCCGGTGACAGTGGTGTCATCTGCACACATCCTTTCATGCACGCTGTCAGTTACATTGACATTATTTCTTACATAAGAATTAAAAAGTTCTTTCAGCATTCGTTTAGAAGAAACAGTATTTGGATTTCCTAAAAATGCTTTAATTTCTGTAGCTAAACCTAATATTTCCTGTTTTTCCATTTCATTTTCACACTGGAACGATATATTCCCTTGCACTGCACGTGGTTTTTCTTTTCTTTTATTGTTTCTCCTTTTAACCGATTCTATCTTGTCTTTATGATATTTTCTCTTCTGACCAGTATTTACTGATAATTCCATTGTTAAATTATTGCTAGAGTGATTCAGAAAGTGTAACGTACATCTGTAACTGACACAGACTTAGAGAGAGTATGGTAAAACAATGCAGCAAAATGGAATTCCATTGTAATTGATACATACATTTTGATTCTGGGGTCAGTATCACACAGGCATGATCCCATTTTATAATAAGGGACTGCAGGTTCATTAATTTATTTTAATCTTGAAATAACTCCAGATTAATTAGCATTTGTACTTGTTTCTATATATCATTAATTATGTTTATATTAACAAAAACAAATGAATAACATGTTTATTTCATTTTATAAATAATTCAAGTATTTTAATTATTTTTTTAAAAAAGGAATCAAAGGTATACTACCCCTTCTAAAAGCAAGTGTTTTTAATAATTTGGTTTCACACATATGAGTCATTTTCCACATTCTGGAGGAAAATACTTATCACAACAAAATCATTAACAAAAATGAGTGAACAGAAAATTATTTTGTCACTTTTAGTGACAGAAGATCAAAAACTAGCAATTGAAGCATTTTTTAATCATTCAAACTGGGACTTCATAGAAGTAAAATCAAATGAAAATCAACATTTTTATGAGCAGAATGTTAGAAATGATGATATGATGGCGGATAAACAACAGGAATTTAATGATACTGATATATCTAATGGTCAGTTGAATGGATATGTTATAAATGAGGAAGATGTTGAAACTGATGATGAATCAAACTGTGAAAGTGATAGGTGTAACGAATGCTTTTGTTCACCTTGTGTGACAACAAATGAACAATCGTGGTTGGGACCATTGTCAAGGCCACACTTGAAAAACAGAAATTGCAGGAGAATAAGATACACAAAGTTTTCGGCTATGTTAGTACGGCAAAATGCATGGAGGGAGAACAAATATTTAGCTAAGAAAGCTAGCATGATGAAGAGATCAGGTGTAGATGAACATATTGTGAGAATTCAAAGAGAGATAATGCCAAAATGTGTAATCGATTTAGTGAGGGGACGCTATCAAAATCCTCCAGGGGTACCATACTCGGGACATTGCTGGTGAAAGCATTATTTTAATATTCATTCTAATGGCTACATTCAATTTTGAGATCAGCTACATATCCCGTAATAAAAATATAAATATACAGATACTGTTAAAAAAAATAAACAAATAACAATAAATTGACATACTAAGTAATCTAATTAAATGAAGACATCCAGATAATATTGTGTGTATTACTATACAAGTGCATTACTATACAAGTATGGATATATTAAAAGAAAATTATTTTAAAAGACTGGTAAGTCAATGCATGATTTGTACTTTGCATTCCTATTTTTGCATAGCTACATTTTAGTGCATGCTTCTTTGTTTGCAAATAATGGTCACATGACAACTCATGAATAAAATGCTCCTTCTTAAAAATTCAAACTTGACTGTTATTGCCTTTAGATTAAATATAATAAGTAACAAATTATTTCATGTTTCATTCTGAAAATTTCAGGAATCATCAGTAATATCAAGACCATGTTACATGACAAATTTCAAGATCACTAAATTATTTTAAATTTGAAAAATACTCTCCCTGACCTGAATGTGATTTGAAAAGTAAGGGAAAACACTCCCACCACCATTACCTCCCTTTTATACCCAAGGTGGGTCTTTAAACCCTTCTTGTAGACCCCTAAGTGATTGGTTTTAAAGAAGCGACCTCCGCCAATGTTCGGAAGTACGCAAATGAATACATGTAATTTGATGCGCACAGTATCCAGATTATCCGGCAAGACGATATAGACAACGAAGAGACATCACTTTATGATCGTCATAACATTACAATGGTAGAAAATAAGACAACTTTACTCTCTGAAGAATTTTTATTACACAGTTTGATCATAATGAGGTGTTATATGACGTACTAGTTCATTTTTTAAAACAAGCGAACTGCAGTGATAGTGTGTTGATTTAGACCGTTTGATAAGGGGTTCATTAACAAGATTAGACAAGTTATTGCTTGACCAATATTATGCATCGTTATTTGGGGTTTTCTTTTAAAACAATAAATTTTGATGTCTGCAATAAAACTGTATCGAGCGTATTAATCATTATATTGTTTATACGTACTGAGAAACAAACTAAGTACCGAATACTTGTTTGGTCTGGTAACTCTTGCTCAGGATCCACCCTCACATATACGCTTGATACTATCGTACGCACTATTACGTCACGACCCGCTTATTGAGAGGCTACCAAGGGTTGCTTGTTAAGTACAGTTATTAAAAAAGTAAATTTAGTTTTAATTTTATATGAATGATTCGTCGCTTCCGTGCAATAAATTAGCTCGTGAGTTCCAGTTCATTAATACACTGAGGGGAATAAAAGGGGTGTTCTTAAAAAACTATCAAACCGCAAGAGGTTATTTAATTTTTAACCACTACATCCCCTACAGTTTCCCATACCATGCTTCTCGATCATATTATCGACCGACGCGTTTCCGAACAAGCTTCGTAACTCCCCGTTTTCTATTGGAGGGGTTTATCGAAAAGAGAAGAACATTAATTTGTAAACAAAACCCGTTCTTAATTATATACTAATAATGTGCTTTATATTTGTTTTTGTTTGCAAAGTTTCAAGTGATCAAATAAACATGTATTCTATCATCTGGAAGAGTATTGATTGAATATTAAGCGTCGTTTTTATGCCATCGAGGGCTAACAGACGATCAGTTAACCTAACCATTGTTTCCTGGGATTAACCAGTACTCGAGCACACCCCGTCTCCGCAAGTAACTGATAACTTTCCTACTTGAATCAGTGGTGAGAGACGAATGATAATGAGACACAATGTCATATATCAATCATCACGGAGACTGTTGCCGGGCGGGGGATTCGAACTCACGACCCCTGGATTGATAGTCAGACGCGTAACCGACTGAGCTATTCGGGCACGGCTCTGGAAGAGTAATATGGGCCTAAATTAAAATTAAAAACGATCGTTTCGGAAGTTTAAGAATGTACACTAAAGCAAAACTTGTTGATAGATACTACTATCTGTATACGGCGCATTAACCAACCGGATTTTACAAATTTATTCATGTTCAACCAATCAAAAATCCGATCGAAATAAACCATGTAGCAGCAAGCTGTGTTGACTTTCATTCATCAAAAGATAAACATCAAATCTATTAAAAGATTAAGGTAAGATAAATATAAACTTACAATAACTGTGCAATATTCATATAATTATATTTTTTAAAAGATATCATTGTAGTTTAGAAATATATATTCTATTGTATCATTTAACGAAATTTTATAATTGTTATTATGCATGTTTAACATCATATAATGTTGCATCTCGTCGTGTATTAAAGCGTGCATGTGAAAACCTGAATGTTATGTAATGAACAGAACCGAATTATATTGTTATATACTTAAACTGTATAGTGTTTCTCACCAGATACAAATACAATTTACATACATGTATAAATGTGCCATTATAATGGCATGGAAGGGGATGTTCATAACATTACTTTTCATGAATAAATTCGATAAAATCCGAGTCGGATATTTAAGGATTCTTTTCTCAGATATTCTTTAAATATTTCTTTCAAAGATTTTTAAGTACATTATTAATTTGAATACATACCATGAAAACTATTATTTAAGAAAGCTTATATAAATATGTTACATTATCACATCATCGGCTGACTGGGAAGCGTTCAAACGTGGCAAATTAATTATGATGCATTATTTCAGAATACATGTTAACACGGTACACAGGATCGCCTAAGTTGATGAGAATGAAATATTTATAATTATATGAAGTAATAAGTTGTTTTTTTTTCTAACAGGCGCATGTAAGCACAAAAGCTGCAACATTATCAACGGAAATGATATTGTATTACATTTTATCAAGTACTTATATACGTCCTTGATTTATGTTGTGCGGATTTCTTACTTAATGGTTTTGTAAACAGTACGCGTTTTTGTAACTAAACCCTATTTTAATGTTATATAAATATGGGTACGTGGGGCGCTACGACCGCTACACAAACGGGTTTTGCTTAACTTTGACATATTCGGGGTTTTGCTTAACTTTGACACATTCGCCGTGCTGATTTTATCATTACGAAGTAAAAAGCCCAATACCTTAATCGATTTGGTCTAGTGGTAGAGCGGAAGGTTGTGGGTCCAATCCCAGGCCGGGTCATCCCAAAGACTTTAAAAATGGTACTAGAAGCTTACTCGCTTGACGCTCAGCATTTAGAGAACAGTTCTAGGTCTGGTCGGCCCGGTGTCAGTATTATGTGACTGGTAGGGGTATCATACAATGTGTCTGCGGCATGATACTCCAGTGTGACAGCGCTTACAATACTGTATCAAGTAGACACCGTCGCGATACGACTGAAAAATTGTTGAAAGCGACGCTAAACACCATACAACAACTTAATCGATTTCAAATTATATTATTAAGTCGTGTATGCTAGATGTGTATTTAACTTGATCTATTGAAAAAGGCCTCAATTTATCATTCACTTTAGTCTAAAACTCGACATTGTTGACTCGTGTCAAATGAATTGAATTGCAGTATATAGATATTTTAATTTTAAAAGCCAAAGTAAGGAAGTGACAATATGGACTGGTATTATCACTATGCATGTCACTGATTTCTTCATAGAAATCGACTGGATTACACATTTTCATGCAGTGACTGACCGAAATAGTCAATATGATATTTTGGTTTGACCCTTGTTCAAACTCATAGATTTTTTAATAGGGATAAACGCATTTTCAACATGTTTAAGGTTATATATGTATATGTCATATCCAGTTTAATTTGTGGATGAAGATCTCAGATAGAATCTGAGTTGAACCACCGTTCTTCCGCAAGTAGCTGGCAAACCTTTACACATACAGTTTTTGGAGCGAGCGGAACTCGAACCTATAACATCGGCGGTGAGAGGTAAGTGATCTTGAGACGTCGTTAGATCATTCGGCCACGGAGAACCCCAACCCTTCATCGTCATAAAAAGTAGACTGTTTTGCCCCGTTTTTATGAGAATGTTTTTATTAAAAGTGTCTTGTCTTGTGATATGGCGACACGAGGAAGAACGAGGACGGTTACACGATGTCATGTAGAACAATTTTAAGCTCTCGAGTGGCGGTTTTGTAAATGTTGCATCAAGACATCGTCTTTTATTATCTCTTGCACTACGTGACGGTTTTGTATTGTATGGTTCTATATTTTCAGTATGTGACTGTGTTTTGGCTTTGTCCTTGAAATGCTTCGTCTATGGAGAAGAACTTTAAAAGATTTTATCTTCCGTTCTAATCTATATTTATACTTAAAATTATTTGTATGTATGTAAATGTGAATGAATAAATATGTTTAAACCAAGTGCTTTGTCTCTTGTCAGCGGTATTTTATCATAATTTAAGACTTCACATCTAAACATTTGTGTCTAGATATACTTAAGCCGTGTATGTATCCGATGATAACGTTGTAAACGGTATTAACAAAGGTTTTTTACTTACAGGCAAGATGACGGAGAGAAAAGCTGTTATCAAAAATGCCGATATGTCGGAAGACATGCAGCAGGATGCTGTAGACTGCGCAACACAGGCTCTTGAGAAATTCAACATCGAAAAGGACATTGCTGCTTACATCAAGAAAGAATTTGACAAAAAGTACAGCCCAACATGGCACGTGATCGTCGGCAGAAACTACGGTAGCTACGTAACACACGAATCAAAGAACTTCATATACTTCTATGTAGGACAAGTTGCCGTTATGTTATTCAAATCAGGTTAAATAAATGGAATCAAGACATTGAAGGTGATCTGTGATAGCGAACTGTCAATGTAAACGAACTTTCTATAACATTCATATGCAAACTACAATCTGATCCCTATTTATATTACATGCCTATATCTATAAAAAAAACACTAGTTGGTAAATGAACTTATCTGTGCACTTGCACGAGATCAATAAATTATACGCAATTTAACTGTTTTATTGGATGCTTGGAGTTGAAATAATTCTACGATTGTGTGCCGTGCTTCCAATATAATGTTAATTGGTTCTCTTAATATTTTAGTAGCATTAAATTATCAAAATTTTGTATATTATGTTCTAATATGTTTGTTCAATTTCACCTTATATAACAATGACTGTTAACGTGATTTGCTGAATCACCTCGAACGCCTCAAAAACGTGTATGGCTAATGGGAGCACCTTGGAGGGAATCGAAATATAAAGTAATCCCTAATACATGTAGTTTTAAAATACCACACACAATGACATATCTTTTTGAACAACTCTCATCTACTTTATATTTACAATCATAAATATGGTTCAGCTACCACGGTAGTAATGAGACAGCTGATTTTAAAATAAATATACGTAAGTTCAGGGATGTTTTGATAGTATGCTTATTCTTCGTTGTACTTAACAATAACACTGGAAATTAAAATTTAAAAAAAAAACAACGTACCTTTATTATGTTTTTGCTTTTAAAAAAATCTTCATGCTTCTGTTTCTGTACAATACAATATAGTTAACATATAATTTGTATTTACATTGTTTAATATTGTTCAGCTACCTCCAAAAAGGTGGGACAGCTAATTTCCTAAAATGAACACGTAAGTTCAGGGGTGTTTTGATAGAAAGCTTATCTCTGGTTGTATTACGCTCCTTAGTCATCGGACGATTACCTCTTTACGTTTAAATCACCGTTAAAATGGAAGATATCAAACTCGTCAACCGCTGCTTAGGGATATTATGGTTGTAATTAACTATTACATTGGTAATTAATAACTACAGAACGTACTTTACTATGTTTTATGTTGTTAACAGATCAGCTTTATATTACTTTAACTGATAAAGCTTATTTTATAATAGGAACTGTAAGCGAGAAATGGAACACTTCTTGAACTAGGAGTCATCAACTCCAGGAACCAAAATGTGAGACACAATTATACGGTTGTCTCCCTTTTGGCATTCTCTGTCGCATAGATATACGGTATAGTTCTTTGATGTAGACGTTCACCTTAGTGTAACGATAGTCAAACTATTATATAAAGTGTTGTTTTCTCTCTCATTTTTTTGTCTTCAATAAGTAGAGTTTTAATGATCTGTATTTAAATTAGTTCTCAGGAGACCATTAAGTGATATCAGATAAAACTGTTTCCTGTTTGCAAATCTCGCAATTATTCCGATTTTCACAGTAAATTGAAATTGACAATATTATCCAATGCAAATTTAGTGTTTCCAATTCAGCAAACATTTAAATATTTTGCAGTTGCTTCCGACAGGTGTAAACTGTTTTGATCAGACTTTCAGTATTTCTAATTATACACATTCGACATATACAACATTAAGTTTAAACATAACTTTCTGAAATTTTTTTTTCAAGATTTCGTGCATCAACATATTGCATTGAAATTTGTTTACGACATCATCTAATTTAACCAAATTTGGAAACGTTTTTTATTTACCACTTAAAAGAATATTTAAATCAGGGCTGTAGTGCAGTTGATATAGTGTTGGCCGCTCACGCTAGAGATGGCGGATTCGATCCCGATCTTAACACAAAAACCTATGAAACACACCACTTAGTACTGGAACTGCATCTACCCAGGAAGTGTCCTCCAGAATGGTTCACACTCAGTATTGGAACTGAATCTACCCAGGAAGTGTCCTCCAGAATGGTTCACACTCAGTACTGGAACTGCATCTACCCAGGAAGTGTCCTCCAGAATGGTTCACATTCAGTACTGGAACTGCATCTACCCAGGAAGTGTCTTCCAGAATGGTCCACATTCAGTACTGGAACTGCATCTACCCAGGAAGTGTCCTCCAGAATGGTCCACATTCAGTACTGGAACTGCATCTACCCAGGAAGTGTCCTCCAGAATGGTTCACACTCAGTATTGGAACTGAATCTACCCAGGAAGTGTCCTCCAGAATGGTCCACATTCAGTACTGGAACTGCATCTACCCAGGAAGTGTCCTCCAGAATGATTCACACTCAGTATTGGAACTGAATATACCCAGGAAGGATCATCCAGAATGGTTCACACTCAGTACTGGAACTGAATCTACACATGAAGCGTCCTCCAGAATGGTTGACACACAGTACTGGAACTGAATCTTACCAGGAAGCGTCCTCCAGAATAGTTCACTCAGTACTGGAACTGAATCTACCCAGGAAGCTTCCCCCAGAATGGTTCACACTCAGTACTGGAGCTGAATCTACCCAGGAAGCGTCGTCCAGAATGGTTCACACTCAGTACTTGAACTGAATCTATCCAGGAAGCGTCGTCCAGAATAGTTCACTCAGTACTTGAACTGAATCTATCCAGGAAGCTTCCCCCAGAATGGTTCACACTCAGTACTTGAACTGAATCTACCCAGGAAGCGTCGTCCAGAATAGTTCACTCAGTACTTGAACTGAATCTATCCAGGAAGCTTCCCCCAGAATGGTTCACACTCAGTACTGGAGCTGAATCTACCCAGGAAGCGTCGTCCAGAATGGTTCACACTCAGTACTTGAACTGAATCTACACAGGAAGTGTCCTCCAAAATGGTTCACACTCAGTACTGGAACTGAATCTACACAGGAAGCGTCCTCCAGAATGGTTCACACTCAGTACTGGAACTGAATCTACCCAGGAAGCGTCTTCCAGAATGGTTCACACTCAGTACTTAAACAAAATCTACACAAGAAGCGTCCTACAGAATGGTTCACACTAAGCAATCTACACAGGAAGTGTCCTCCACAATGGTTCACATTCAGTACTGGAACTGAATCTACACAGGAAGCGTCCTCCAGAATGGTTCACACTCAGTACTGGAACTGAATCTACCCAGGAAGCGTCTTCCAGAATGGTTCACACTCAGTACTTAAACAAAATCTACACAAGAAGCGTCCTACAGAATGGTTCACACTAAGCAATCTACACAGGAAGTGTCCTCCACAATGGTTCACATTCAGTACTGGAACCGAATCTACACAGGAAGCGTCCTCCATAATGGTTCATACTCAGTACTGGAGCTGAATTTACCTAGGAAACGTCCCCAAGAATGGTTCGCACTCAGTACTGGAACTAAGTCTACCCAGAAGCGTCCTCCAGAATAGTTCACACTCAGTACTGCAACTGAATCTACACAGGAAGCGTCCTCCATATTGGTTCATATATACACTCTGAACTATCAAGCTAAAATAATTGGGTTTAAAAACTAAACATAAAATGTTCATCTGCTTTGTAATTATGTTATTCCTCCATAATCGTGTTTTAATAATAATAATAAAAACATATTTTGGACCTAACCGAAAGGTCTGTATTGTCTAGTTTGACGTAGACTAAAAGGCTGCAAAATGTAATGATGCATATTTGACTTTTTTATGACCTTAACCTTAATTGTATATAAGATAGATTATGCACGCCTTCTCACGCCGATAACTCCTGAAAAGGGCTTAGAAAATATAAAGAGACACACAGATTTGTCTAGTTGACTCTTGGCCTTTAAAAAGACATTAGCCTCAATTGTACGTCGCACCAATGTGATAAAAAAAATTGTGCCGAGCAATATAAAATGTCTTCCAGGGATTTGGGATTATGGAGCTGCGGACGGATGAACTGATGGAAGGAGACCACAACCCCCTCCGTTACCTGGGTGGAGATTATCAATAAGTGATATTAGTATAAATATGTGATATGTCTTCAATGAGTAATGTTTGTGATAACACTAATCACCTATTTGAATGATCACCCGCTCGCAGTGAGCGTATTAGAACAAAGAAAAACTGGTGTTAAGATCAGAAATTATCGATTGGGAAAAAATGAAGCAAGTAAATAATATATGATGAACTGATCCCTAAGAAGCACGATCCATCAGATCCTTTTATCAGATATTATTTCTTAGAAACACAGCTATTTTGATATTTCAAAAGTGTATACAAAAGCGAAACTTGTTGATAGATACTTCTAAGTGTATACTGCAGCTTCACCAATCGGATTGTGTCTATTCAACCAATCGCAAGACCGATCAGAATCAACTTTAAAGCTACCGCATTGTGTTGACTTTCGACTCTCGGTTTCATTCATCGCTTTGCTCTAAAGACACACTTAACAGATTGAGGGTAAGTCATTTTATTCATACAATACTAATATATCATATATAGTTAAAAAATTAACCGTTCTAGCTTAATAATGTAAATCCATATTGAACTGAAATATGGTTAATATTATGGTAGTATTGTATAGTATTACATGTATACCATTTCCATCATTATATATTTTATACACTCCAATGCGCACGTCGTGTGACATACCATACATGATATGATGTGTATCAATCCCAGAGTTGTCGTTCGTTACACTCACTGTAACAGGCTAAATCTCGGGACTTTTGACGAAACTTAGTAATTACAGTTTATGAAGTTGAAAGCATTGTTTTGAAATCAGACATCAAAACTAAAAACAAATCATCACTATTTTACATAAGAACAAAAACAACAAAACAGCTTTTACACGAATAAATAATGAACTTTTATTTTTACGCAGTGTGAATGTTATGAGTCAAATGTGTTTGAGAGTGGATATGTACGTGTGCTGTTATCATGCACTACTTATAAAATTCTTTATAGAAGTTGAACTATGCATTCAGTAACTGTTTTATACCAATTGCTGGGGAGTCTTTTAGTCGGACTTTATTATTAAGAACTCGCTTACATTCCTCCATTACAGAAGACCTTATCAAGCTTAACAAATTACCAGATCATATCATATCATGAACTCGATTACCGAATTATTAGATTATATCATAAAAAATACGATTAATTATCAGATTATGTCAGATGTTGAGTTCGGTCTTCCAATTATCAGATTATTCCGCCAGATGTGTTTGATTTATCACCAATTGTCAATTTATATTGATGATTAGTTGGATTAGTTAATTATCCGATTATATCAACTGATGATGTGTTTGATTACCAAGTTGAATTGTCAAGTCAAGTCAAAATTTTATTAGCATAAATATATACATGTTCATTGCCATATGTATGGCTAATTATATACATGTACATTGCTATATGTATGGCTAAATATATACATGTTCATTGTCATATGTATGGCTAAATATATACATGTCCATTGCCATATGTATGGCTAAATATATACATGTTCATTGCCATATGTATGGCTTCTATGATAGTAGAATAATAAATATCTCAACAAAGCCATACACTCACACACTTACACCACACACTTCACGCACATATGCTCACAGCATACAGCTCCCTCGCACACCACACAATACTTTGTTGAAAAACATGATATAACTTTTTTCGTAGTATTTATAAATGGACTTCATTATATCAACATTTCCATAAAAACATTCTAATTCATATCTTACAATCATTATTGAAAAATACGACAAATTTGTTATGGCGATGAAACAATCAAGAATAGTTTTTGTAGGGCGACTGTTATGCCTATTTACAGGAAGATCAGATCCAGTAGATGCTTGCATAATTCTCACATGTTTTGTTTGGGGGGAAAATATTATGTATACTTGGAGATTAATATCTTCATATTGGTATACGTTCATTGGTGTGAACATTGGTTTGAGTAAACAGAGATTTTAGTAAAGTGTGCGCCGCTGTTAGAAAGTGAGAAGCGACCTTTGAATTTTCAAATCTATGGCCTGTTAATATTTAATATTGTATAAGAAAGGTTTCTGAGTGCAGTTTCGATGTTGAATATTCTGTTTTAAAAAGACGGGGTTTAACCTGAAATAAAGTGAATAAGAATCTTTACTGTAAACATTTCATATTTGTAGATAAGATGACGGACCGAAAAGCTGTCATAAAAAATGCTGATATGTCGGAGGACATGCAGCAAGACGCTGTGGACTGCGCCACTCAAGCTCTTGAAAAATACAATATCGAAAAGGACATTGCCGCTTATATCAAGAAGGAATTCGACAAAAAGTACAACCCAACATGGCACGCGATCGTCGGCAGGAACTTCGGTAGCTACGTAACACACGAGACGAAGCATTTCATCTACTTTTACTTGGGACAAGTTGCCATTCTTTTATTCAAATCTGGTTAATCAAATGGAACTGACATTAAAGATGATGTGTGATAGCAAACTACAAATGATGTAGACCGACCAACTTGCTATAATCATATGCAAACTACAATCGTATAGCCTTTCCATGCACATTGAAGGACAATTTACTGAACATACCTGCGTGCATGTACGGGACCAGTAAATACATACGCGAGTTGTTTAACTTTTTGCTGGGTTATCAAAATAGTCCTACTTCCCAATAAAGTGCCATACTCATACTTAAATTTTACTCTTTTATATTTGTTAGTAACATCAAACGTTGACCGTTTTGTATAAATAAAGTTGATGTTTTAAATATGTCTCCTTGTTCATTTCAATAAATAAAGACTTGTTACTTGATGTTGTCAACGCCTCAACAGCGCAATGGCTAGAAGGTCACCATAGTGACACAAAGACTACTGTGAAGAAAACTGTATGCGTCACTGCAGATTACGCTACAATTTTGGTAATTGCATCATTTTAAACTCACCTAAGCCAAAGGCCCTAGGTTAGTTTGTGGTCTCTATGTGTCCGTTGTTCTTAGATGGTCATTTAGCACGACTATCCAATAAAAAGGTCCAATCCAGTAATTCAGTCAAAACTCTTTTTAATCATCGTTTATGAGTAATGCTTACCTCATTTCAACTTTAGTGCCTCAACCTTTTTTTTCATTTTTTTTCTCTATTATAATTGTCAGTTGTGCGGTCATTCTTCACGTTAATTGTTGATTGTTGTGCTCCGACCCAGTATTATTATGTATTGTTATTGGTAAGTTTTTGACCACCAAATTTGATTTAACAAAAATATCACAGTTCATGAAAATATGCTTTCATAGTCAATAAATTAGTCATATATATTAGTCATATTATTTTAGTGGACTGTCAGGAGCACGACAAACAAATATTTTTAAGTACGGACATAATTCTTGCCGGATTTCAACTTTCGTACGTGCACGAGTAAATCACCCTTTAATTTTCCGTTCTTTATTAACATTATCAGTTGCGTGTAATTATTTGTCCCATTGCAACTTTAGTACCTGCCTAATCCATATCTCCTCGCCCGCCCCCCCCCCCCCCCCCCCCCCCCGTATTTTTTAAATATACAGAAAATCAAAAGTTTAGTCGGTAAAAATACATGGGAAATCTGAAATTAAATTTGATTAAATTAATTATATCAACTTTCATTCTGATGATATCCGTCATCCTAAATAGTTCTTATTTCAATGAACAAGGAAGTAATTTACCGAGTTCTTAAATTTCTAGACAAAATGCATGTTCAGTGATGAATGTTATCACATTCTGTGATGTAATATCTCATCATTTACACAGTTTCAGTTGTTTAACTAGACAAAAGGCGTTTTTATTTGACAAAATACAGGTTTACATAATGGGACAATAACTTTCAGCTAGACTATAGAATAAATAAAAAAACTGCTAGTGTTGCTCTACATACTTTGGCAAATATAGTTATATTGGTAAAAAATATCGAAATGTTATTCTGTATTACAGTTAAACTTGCATTAAAGTACCAACTAAACTTTTGGATCTGAGTATATGTACTGTTTAAGATTGTTCAACTACATGTATGCATAATACTTGCCTCATTCAACCGTTGATACCTGTCCAAGAACCCCTCCCTCACAACCATTTCTTAAAGTGTTCTGTAATATAATTATCAGTTATGAGTAATTCTTGTTCTCATTTCAACTTGGGTTCCTGTCCGAGTCCACCATCAACGCCCCCATTCAACCTTTTTATGCCCCCCCCCCCCCCCACCCTCCCTTTCCCAATTTTTGGGGTTGCATATAGTAATTGCAGCGTCCGTCCGTCCGTCCTTCCGTCCGGTATTTCGTGTCCGGCATGTAACTTTGTTATGCATAGATGAATTTTGTTAATAACTTAATAACAAATGATCAATATAACATGCAATGTGTTGCAAGTAAGACCCACACTCTTATCTTATCGGATTATTATCGGAAATTCATTTAAAGTATAACTATAGTAATTTTGCAATATTTCAGTTCTGGTCATATGTAATTAGCCCCTACTGTATATTGTATGTATTTTTTGTTATTACTCATATTGTCATATATACGATGAATTGAGTGAATAAACTATTGAATTGAATTGAATTGAATTGTAACTTTGTCATGCATAGATGGATTTTATAAATACCTGCTACAAATGATCAACATAGCATAACGCGTAACACTCAAGACTTATATTTCAATGGCCAAGATCACAATTTAACTTCGTTTGACGACACCTTCAGTCTGTTTGAGATTTCTTATCCAGCCTGTAACTTTGTCACCTATGGATACATTTAAAAAAACACTTGACTCAATTCATCAGCATGACATGACGATGTGTCGCACGTAAGACCCACACTGTACCTCAAAAGTCAAGGTCACACTTTGAGTTTGTTTGACAACACTGAATCTGTGTGAGATTTCGTGTCCTGGCCTGTAACTGTCATGCATAGATGAATTTTTTTCAATACTTGCTATAAATTATCAACATAATACGACGATGTGTCGCGCATAACACACATACTCCCACTTCAAAGGTCAAGGTCACAATTCAGCTTCGTTTGACGACACTTTTAGTCTGCTTGAGATTTAGTGTCCGGTCTGTAACTTTGTCACCTATGAATACATTTCAAAAACACTTGACCTAATTCATTATCATGACATGACGACTTGTCACGTGTAAGACCCACACCCGTACCTTAAAGGTCAAGATGACACTTTGAGGTTGTTTGACAACACTTTGAGTGTGTTGAAATTTCGTGTCTGGCCTGTAACTTTGTCATGCATAGATCGATTTTATAAATACCTGCTACAAATGATCAACATAATATGACGACGTGTCAGTTGATCAACATGACATGATGAAGTGTCGTTCGTAAGACCCAGAACCTTTCCTGAAAGTTCAAGGTCACACTTTCAATTTGTTTGACATTTCGTGTTTTGATATATCGCATGTAAGAACCACACCTGTACCTTAAAGTTCAAGGTCATAACTTCGAGTGTGTTCGACAACACTTTGAGTCTGTTTGAGATTTCAAGTCCAGTCTGTAACTTTATCATACATGGATGAATTTCAAAAACACTTGATTAACATGTGTGACATGTGCGTGCTTCTAGATAAACAGTTTCCATATTTAGTAATAATTGTGATTTACACATGAACAGCGTGTATTTCCACGCTACTTGGTTATGGCAAAGCGCGGGAATTATTGCAATAGTTGTCAGGTAGTGCGGGGCACGCTTCATAGATCATTACGTAGCGAATCTCTTATAGAGATCGCTAAAGAGATAGTGAAACCTGAAACTAGTGATGGTTTTTCGGTGATACTCTTACACAGTTGTATAATATAAATACACAAACATTATTTCTACAAAAAAGTGACATTGCTTTGTTTGTTGCAGTCACCGAATTGCTCAATTCGGAGTTATGTCATGTTTATATTTAAATGATCTGTACTTTTTTCAACAGCCGAAAAATATAAATGTGGTTAGGGGTTTTCTATGAACCAATCAACACGCATCGGAAATCAGAAACGGAAGCTGATTGTTATTTAGAAGTTGAAACCCAACGCAAAAGATCAGTATTTGTGTGCAATTGTTGCTAGCATGACTTTCTCGGGAAAAAAAACACAAAAAAACAACGTTTTCACAAACTGAAAAATAAAGTAAATGGTTCACCTTCTTGCAATATGTAGACATATGTTATTTTATGTAGGACTATGTTTCCTAAGCTAAAAGTTACTGAAAGTAATATTTTCTATCTCATGTGTTCTTTTTTCTTTTTCTTTTTTCTTTGAAAACATATTAAACAACTTTCTCTCGGTCATTCTCCAGTTTTAATGGGGGAGGAAGATGAATGGTAAACTTAATAGAAAGATATGTTGGCTAGGTTTAATTCTCCTTGTTGGGTCCTGTAGTATTAATACACGTATATAATTATATAGGTGAAAAACAAGTCATGTGGCAGGGTCCAGATTCTGTGCGTGTCCTAGCATTATTGTTATCATTATAGATTATTTTACATACTATCATTATCGAGATAAAGTTATCACTTTATATGTCATTAATTTAAATATTCAGATGTTTATGCCACTGTGCTTTAAAAGTATTATTTTTTCCATTTTATTGCTATTTCTTAAGCAATTGTGGATAGCGTTCCATTCAGTCGTCTTGTAGAAAATATGTAATACTTTATTTCAAGAATAATTTGGAATTCTGTGTGTGACATGTTATTTTCTATATTGGTATTAAAGGGAATGTATCAGAATTTTTGAAAATGTTAAAAATTGGCTCAAAATATTTTTTTTCAATATACCATGCTTATATATACTCACTGACCCCGTATTGTCACAAATATATTTATTTATACATGCCAAAATAATATAAAGAAAAGGACTTTATTTACTTGGGCTACGCGCCTTTGTTAAACTAAAATAAATTCCCCGCGTTAAATGGCAACATATTTTGTGACGTTTTAAATGAGTCACGTGATTTCATTTTGATTTCAATTTGGCTCGTTAAAACATATACAGGTTAACACGTAGTCAATAGTGTTTCGTCTTAGAAAGAGTCAAAATAACGATGCGACAGACATCAAAAGTACTTAAGTGCTTTCTACTTTTAGAATGGAGATTCCGTTTCAAGTTTACCACTCCAATTTATATATCGATTTTGTCAGGTTTTGTTGGATTTGACTTACTTAAATATTCGGCTTTTATTTATTTATGATAATGAGATGCTTTTTATCATTTTGGTAATTATTTTGCAATATCACTATATGTTTGAGGATGGATTAGTCTTAAACATGTTTTATTTAGGATCATGTTGTTTTTATGTATGAATGATAGTATAGCATTTACTAACCCATAGTATTGTATAAAATTTGTTTTTACGTTAAATATATTTTAAAATTCCAGTTCCGAGTAAAAATCACCAGTATTGTTTACAGAATCGTTGACAAATGTAACTCCATTATTGTACCATTTTCAGTAAAAAAACTGTTTTTCCTCCAATTAGTATATTTTCATATTCTGAGGCTTCTTTATTTTTTATTAATGTATGTAATGACTTGAGTACGTCTAACCAAAATGGGTTTGAAATAGTTATCAATACTTTCATAATATAAGAGTCCCCAAAATCTATTAATTTTTTAATGATATATGCGCTATATTTGCCCAGTTTCCATCATTTAATATTAATCGTGTAATCCATGTTACTTTTAAAGCTGCTATGAATGCATTAATGTTTATCATCTTAAGTCCTCATTGGTTATATTCTTTGACAAGAACCGAGTGTGTTATTTGTGTGACTATTTATCAATAAAAAATCTTGTTTAATTAAGTGCATTGATTTGGTCTTAATACTGTTGCTGCTCTAGAAAGTTATTGTCAGAGATAATATGTAAACTCGTGTGCAGTGTTGTCGGCAAAAATTAGACCGTTTTCTCGAAGAATGTGTCAATCTCAATAGGTGACTCTCATGTGCAGTCGCGTTGGGAAAAGCCAACTTAGTGTGAAAAATTTACTGATTAAATTTAATACATACAGCGGACTATGAAATTAAATCGAAGGAATTTGAATGATTTGACACCGTTTCATTGGCCTAGCACTTGTAGCAAACTACAAGTGTCTATTATCTACTGTTTCAGTACATTATCATAAAATAAAATTAAAATATGTATTTACATTGTTAAATTTACTAGTAGGTCAACTACCATTATAGAGATGGGACAGCTGATTTTTTAAAAGTATAAGTACGATCAATGATGTTTCGATAGTAAGCTTATCTCTTGTAGTATTTTACAATCGCACACGTAATTATTAATTAAAAAACGTACCTGTACTATGTTTTGTTATTAAGAGATCATCTTTATGATGCTATTTTAGCTAATTAAGCTATTTTAATAGCGGAAACTGTGATGGAAAAATTGGAAAAATTCACACATTTCTGCATATATTTTAAAGCAGTACTGTGTACAATAGGGTCGAACCACACATTCTTAACAACATTAGTAACGGCCCCTCCCATAAGTAATTGACACACAGATAATACACGAAATCAATGGTATATTAAAACCGTTTCATTGTAATCATTTCTTTTCACGAATTACACACGAATAGAACAGAAACAAACAAAAATGTTTTTTTTGTGAAATGTTAAATGTGATATGATTTATTTTCAATGAGTGATGTTAGTGATATCACTCATCAAATATCTAAATGGATATTCGCAAGCATAGAGAGTATCAGAATAAAGGAAACTACAGATTAAGATCAAAACTTAAAGATTGTATAAAAAATACTACCTCAACAAAGTTTACATAAAAGTAAAACGTGTTGATAGATACTACCAAGAGTATACCTCAGCTTAACCAATCGAATTATACCTGTTTAACCAATCAAAAATCTTATCAGAATAGAACCGTTGTGTTGTGTTGTGTTGTGTTGACATTTGTCATTCGATTTCAATCTTCGCATAGTTCAAAACATAATTAACAGATTAAGGTAAGTCCGTTTATTCATACAATATTAGTTTACCGTTTTTAGTTATATTTGTAAATTTAATTGTTATTATAAACTTAATTCTTTGTATAGGTAGCATTAAATATTTATACATCACTTTCACTGTTTTATATTTTGTTTCGCTCCAATGCACACGTGTGATTTTACCGTAGTTGTTATGTACACATACTGTAACCAAGACAGGGACATATAAACATACATGAGTACTACAGGTACTTGCCTAAACTTCGGGTGGCACATTTTGCATTTGTCAATTTTTTGAAACACAACTTTGTTATTTTTGGTGGTTAACTTTTTTTTAAAATTTAAAGATTTTTTTACAGTTGTTTTTAGTGTTAATTTTCTCATTTTAAGATACTTTCTAAAGCTAGGAAACAGGAAAACATCCATAAAAACGATATAAAATTTTCGCAATGAATAAAATACTTCATCTTTCTACATAAACGTTACTCTTTGATGAAGTGTATTTAAAATATTTTATTTATAACTATTACATGCTTTTTTTTGTCAAATAATTATATCCTTTCGTAAAGTTCACAGATGTTTAGTCAGAAGAAAAAAAAAAGTCAAAATCTTTATCAGTGTTCTTTGGTACAAGAACCACAGCGGTAGTATATGGGTAGAGCGTCCGCTTCGCATGCAGAAGGTCGTGGGTTCGTTCTCCGGTCGGGTCATACCAAATACTTGAAAATTGATATTAGAAGCTTCCTCGCTTGGCGCTCTGGATAGTTCTAGGTCTGGTAGGCCCGGTGTCAGTATAACGACTCGCTAAACTGTTACGCCCATTTCTCCCACGGTAACATGATTCTTACGGTTAAAAAGTGCTATGTAATTTGGTTTTGAAATATTTTCAAAATGTTTCATAGTGTTTATGATTTCTTGCTTAAGATGAGTAAAGAAAAAGCTGGCATAGCATATACTGCTATAAGGCATCAATGGTGTTCAAAGGTGACTTTTATAGGATTTTAACATATGCATAGGTGTCACGGCAGCATCTTTAAAAAAAACAAGCTGGTTACCCCACCAGTTATTATGCATTTGTATGTTGGTATACATTCCTACTATGAAAACTAAATACTTTAAAAAAATCTATGCGGATTTTTAAACGTGGAAATCCTAGACCATATTTGAACAAACTGTGTAGTGAGACCTTAATAATGTGACGGAGTGTGGTGTCATACCATGTGTCTGCCGCATGATACTTCAGTGTGGCTGTACTTAGGATACTGTCTCCAGTAGACACTGTCGCGGAAAGCGACGCTGAACCGCAGAAAACAAATTCTTTAGTACAAATCTTGTTTATATCAGACAAAGGTTCAATGAGTTATTTACTCTAATTGTCAGATTATATCAGAGAGCTATGTCTTCTATAACAATTGCCAGTTCGATTGCCCAATTGTAAAATTATATCAGATGATGTGTTGGCTTACAAAATTGTCAGATTGCCTCAACGAAATGCTTTGAGATTTTTTTCATATGGGTATAAGTAAATTGGTATAAATATTGGTTTGAATAAAAGGGGATTTCAACAGTGCCCTTTTAGGAATTATGTTGGTTAAATCCTGGCCAATTGCATATCTAACATTGAAATTATGAATTGGGATGAATACCACTGTCAATGTTCCTTTTAACGAAATGGCTTTGAATACAATTGTTTTGAATAGTGTATAGTAACAGCATGCGCATGGTAACACATAAATAAACAAGCACTAAACAGTAGCCTTTATTTAATTATAGCTACATAACGATTGATTGTTAATGCCGTTTTTATACTTACAGGCAATATGTCGGAGAGAAAAGCTGTTATCAAAAATGCTGATATGGCGGAGGACATGCAGCAAGATGCTGTAGACTGCGCCACTCAGGCTCTTGAAAAATACAACATCGAAAAAGACATTGCCGCTTATATCAAGAAGGAATTCGACAAAAAGTACAACCCAACATGGCACGCGATCGTCGGCAGAAACTTCGGTAGCTACGTAACACACGAGACGAAGCATTTCATCTACTTCTACCTTGGACAAGTTGCCATTCTGTTATTTAAATCCGGTTAAACAAATGGAATTAACATTTAAGATGAACTATGATAGCATACTGCCAATTTAGACATTCAGTATTAATTTGCAAACTACAATCTGATATCCATTTCTTGTAGTTTGTTGCTCAGGGCTACTAGTTAATATTTCTAGCTGATACATATGAAGTGACAAGTCTGGACATATACTTGCACATACACAAGACCTATAAACAGATACGCAAATATAAAGTATGCATACCGTTTTATTATTTAATATGTTATCAAAATAATCCTTTCTCGTAATATAGTGCCATGCTCATACTTCTTTTATACTCTTTATATATTTGTTAGAAATATCAAACGTTAACTGTTTTGTATGAATACATTTTATGAATGCAATACGTTTTGTTGTTCACTTTCATCTCGTTTCATAGGTACATGTTATCTGTTGTTGTCTGCGCCCCAACAGAGTAACGGCTAGAAGAACACGGTAGAGACGCATTGACTCCTGTGGAAGGAAATATGTGCGTCACTACAGATGTTACAATTTTATTCTTGAACTATTTGCAACATTTTAAGCTCACTTAGTTCAAAGACCAAAGTTAGCTTTCGTGCGTTGTTGGTATGGCGTCATTTTTATGCTCGAGTATTCTATGAAGATTCTTTGGCGTCATTAATATATATGTTAAGCCAATCGAATAACTATAATATTGTATTTAAATCACCAGTAATGAGTAACTTTGCCGCATTTCAACTTTAGTACATACGCGAGCCCCCTCTCCAATCCAACTGTTGTTTTTTTCAATACAATTATGTTCTGTATTATCAATTCTAAGGTCATCCTTAAATAATTGTTTGTTTGCTGTGCTCCGACCCAGTATATATATATATATATATATATGGAGATAATTATTTGTGAATGACCAAGACATAAATGTACAGACCAGACTACGGCGAGTGCGCCTAGCTACAATGCAAACCATAGATACAATATCAAGGTCTCTGCCAAACCAATAAATTTGGTGTCGACTATGACTTATATACTATGGAATTACATGCAACACAACTGAACAGGGTGGACAAATTTACATACATGAAGTGATAGCTTTATATGAGTAGGATCCAGTTAAGGATTCATGACTATTCACATGCTATATAAAGGACAGATTTATAAACCCGTTGGATCATATAGATACAGTGAATTCATATATATTTAATTTCATAAAGGGAGATAATTAAATTCACAACAATGGAATTTACGATTTTTGGGATCTTTTCATATAAAGCTATCACTTCATGTATGTAAATTTGTCCACCCTATATATCATGCATTGTGAATGAGCATCTGAAAAGATCCCAAAAATCGTAAATTCCGTTGTTGTGAATTTAATATTATCTCCCTTTATAAGCGACCTAACCCTGTATAAGGGCCACTTTAGAAATTGACTGTGGACGCTCGCTGTCATATTGAAACGTCACTAGTACGTGTTAACAACATTTCCATTCACCATAAGGTGGTCGCCATTGTTTTTCAAAATAGTGCCTTATGGGATTGGGATGGCATTAAAACCAGGTCAGATTCCGGCTGACCGGCTTTTTTCCAGCTGCAATTAAAAGGCAAATGTTGTGTGTGTTATGACTGTGTCTTTTTCATGCACTAATTTAAAATAATTATGCATTGCCATTTTTATATTAAATAAGAAAATACTGAAAAATAAAATAAAACATATTTAAGTCTCGAAACTTATCTTTTTTGACGATTTTTAGCCGTTTTTCAAATAAAAAAACATTTTCAAATTACCGCGTTTTTTTCAACTGTTACAATGATTATGATATGCTGTCACAATGAAAATAATAACACAATCAAGAACTTACACATGTTTATTTTGCTTGATACAAAGGTCATATATTTTCTTTATAAACAAAGCGGTTCAATAGGTGCCATTTTACCGGTGCGGCGTTCATTACGTTATAAGAATCAGACATGTCGTCCAACATGCACACGTTTTGAAAAATACATTTATTTGAATTGTTGTTTTTAAAATTAATATATCCACAAATTAATTTAAAAAATATATTTTCCCAGCCTGGGCCATTGGTAAATACCGCTGCACGTCATTTTGGCTGTTCCAGATATACTATTCGTATTCTTGCGAACCGGTACAATACTACGGGATATGCTGGAGATCGTGTGGAGATCATGTCAGACCCGGTCGCGTACGTGCAACAACATTACGTGTTCATTACGCGTTTACGTTGACTAACCTAAGTTATCGTTTATTACCTGCAGCCAGTACAGAATTGAATTGAATTGTTACAGTGTTCATGTACAGACGATCATAAACCGTTCGAGACAAAACCATGTTCCAATTCGTGCTCGTCGGCCATACACTCGTTAGATTCCGACAGCGCGCCACACTGTTTTGGGCACGACGTCATTTGCAATACATGCAAAATCAGCGGCAATGCCTCTGTATCCCCGTGTCTGAACTCCATAGAACACGTATAGAATGAATTGGGTCAGAGGGTCAGGTCCAATCATCCAATTGATTCCATAAACGACCTCCGAAATGCATTTATGTTGCAATGGCAACGTACACCAAACACGATCATTCGATGTTACGTAAGTCCAAACTGGTTACTGACGTTTTGAAAATATCTGTAATTGCACTCAGTCAGCACTTTCAAATGTTACGCGTCCTTTTTCCTTTTTCTGGAATTTTCATTATCACCCTTCTTCAATAAATTAAGAACAAAAAATACGATGCCTGATTTTTTCCAGTAAATTACACAGAAGCATTGATAAAGCTGTAAAAGTACTGGGACTGAATTTACCCAGGAAGCTTCATCCAGAATGGTTGAAACTAAACTCACTGAATCTACCCAGGAAACGTTCTCCAGAATGATTGATACGTAGTACTGGAAATGAATCTACAAAGAAACGTCCTCCAGAATGGTTCATACTCAGTATTGGAACTGAATATATCCGGGAAGAGTCTTCCAGAATGGTTCACACTCAGAACTGGAACTGACTCTACCCAGGAAGCGTCCTCCAGAATGGTTCATGCTCAGTATTGGAACTGAATCTATCCGGGAAACGTCTTCATGAATGGTTCACACTCAATGCTTGAAATAAATCTACCCAGGAAGTGTCCTCCAGAATGGTTCACACTCAGTACTGGAACTGAATCTACCAAGGAAGCGTCCTCCAGAATGGTTCACACTCAGTACTGATGCTGAATCTACCAAGGAAGCGTCTTCCAGAATGGTGCACACTCAGTACTGGAACTGAATCTACCAAGGAAGCGCCCTCCAGAATGGTTCACACTCAGTATTGGAACTAAATCTCCCTAGGAAGCGTCCTCCAGAATGGTTCATACTCAGTACTGGAACTGAATCTACCCAGGAAGCGTCCTCTTGAATAGTGCACACTCAGTACTGGAACTGAATCTACCCAGGAAGCGTCCTAGAAAACGGTTCACACTCAGTACTGGAACTGAATCTACCCAGGAAGCGTCCTAGAAAACGGTTCACACTTAGTACTGGAACTGAATCTACCCAGGAAGTGTCCTCCAGAATGGTTCACACTCAGTACTGGAACTGAATCTACCCAGGAAGTGTCTTCCTGAAGTGTTCACACTCAGTGCTAAAACTGATTCTACACAGGAAGTGTCCTCCAGAATGGTTCACACTCAGTACTGGAACTGAATCTACCCAGGAAGTGTCCTCCTGAAGTGTTCACACTCAGTGCTAAAACTGATTCTACACAGGAAGTGTCCTCCAGAATGGTTCACACTCAGTACTAGAACTGAAGCTACCCAGGAAGTGTCCTCCAGAATGGTTCACACTCAGTGCTAGAACTGAAGCTACCCTGGAAGTGTCCTCCAGAATGGTTCTCATTCAGTACTGGAACTCATCTACCCAGGAAACGTCCCGTCTCCAGAATGGTTCATATACACTCTGAAATATCAAGCTAAAATAAATGGATATCAAAACTAAACTGAAAATGTTCAATTGCTATATAATTACGTTATTCTTACTTCGTGTTTTAATAATAATAAAAACAAATGTTTGACCTAACGAATAGGTCTGTATTTTTTTGTTTGACCAAAGCTAAAATGCTGCAAAATGAAATTATGCATATTTGACCTTTTTGAGATCAGGCTAAATTAACTCGCTTGGCGAGGTACAGGAGCTGACCACTCTTCCATTATACTTCAGACCTTTCTAGAGAACCTGAGAACAGAATGTATTATAGTAATTTTATTATTCCAACCTGTCTCATCTATACACAGTTCAAGAGTTATTACCTGTAATCAATATAAAATTAATATCTTCATGTTTACTTATTAGCTTCACTTTTTTCGCTAACAACAAATGAATACAGATTGACTCAAATAAACACACATGAAATACAGATATGAATACATCATTTTGAATCTATTAATTAATGATACTGAAGTACGAATATTACAATGCACGGACATGTACATTTTCCAGCGGCGTTCGAGTAACTCACAAATAGTACTACACTATGTATAACCTGCATTAGTTGCATGTATTAATATAGAATTTAATCCATTCAAAGTTTACCAAAAAAAAAAAGAAAAAAACATAAATGATATCGCACCAACACATATTGTTATCAAACAATATCTCCACGATTACGGGCATGATATGCTGTTAGAAAAAGAAAAGCGACCTTTGAATTTTCAAGTCCATGGCCTGTTAATATTTAACATTGTATAAAATAGGTTCCTGAGTGCAGTTTCGATGTTATGTTTTAAAAAACGGGTTATAACAGAAATGAAGTGTATAAGAATCTTTGGAGGAAATGCAACAAGATGCTGTGGACTGTGCCACTCAAACTTTTGAAAAATACAATATCGAAAAAGACATTGCCGCTTTTATAAAAACAGAATTCAACAAAAATTTCAATCCAACATGGCACGCGATCGTCGGCAGGAACTTCGGTAGCTACGTAACACACGAGACGAAGTATTTCATTTACTTTTACTTGGGACAAGTTGCCATTCTTTTATTCAAATCTGGTTAATCAAACGGAACTGACATTAAAGATGATGTGTGATAGCAAACTGCAAATGATGTAGACCGACCAACTTGCTATAATCATATGCAAACTACAATCGTGTAGCCTTTCCATGCATATTGAAGGACAATTTACTGAACATACCTGCGTGCTTGTACGGGACCAGTAAATACATACGCGAGTTGTTTTTTTTTAACTTTTACATACTGTTTTACTGCTTGCTGGGTTATCACTTCCCAATATAGTGCCATGCTCATACTTAAATTTTACTCTTTTATATTTGTTAGTAACATCAAACGTTGACCGTTTTGTATAAATAAAGTTGATGTTTTTAATATGTCTCCTTGTTCATCTCAATAAATAAAGGCATGGTACGTTATGTTGTCAACGCCTCAACAGCGCAATGGCTAGAAGGTCACCGTAGTGACACATAGACTATTGTGAAGAAAACTGTATTCGTCACTGCAGATAACTCTACAATTTTGGTAATTGCATCATTTTAAACTCACCTAAGCCAAAGGCCCTAGGTTAGTTTGTGATCTCTATGTGTCAGAAACTCCGGTAGCTACGTAACACATAAGACAAATCATTTCATCTACTTTTACCTGGGACAAGTTGCCATTCTGTTATACAATTCTGGTTGAACAAATGAAACTGACATTGAGACTGATCTGTAATAGATAATTGCTAATGTACACCGACCAACCTTCTATATTAACATGTAAGCTACACTGTGGTATACAGTCCTGGTAGAATGTCGCTCAACGCTACCAGATGAAGAAACACATGGAATGACAATTCGGCCGCTCTGAACATATCTCTGAAAAATGAATAAATAGATACGCACATATTTACTCTTGCATGCTGTTTAGCTGGTTGACGGGTTACCAAAATAATCCTCCTACCTCGTATAGTGCCATGTTTATACTTAATTGATACTTTTTCAATTTTTGTAAATAACATCAAACGTTACCCGTTTTGTATAAATAAATTTAATCATTGCAATACGCTTGGTGGTTCCCTTTCATCTTATTGAATAAAAGCTTGGTATCGATGTTGCCAGTAAGGACCTGGCCCCAATTTCACTCAAAATCTCAACTTGAGAAATGATACAACTTCATTTGCATTGAGCATTTTGCCAGATATCCTTTACCAGTGAGTGAAGATTTGTTTCAACTCCAAGTATGTTTGCCGTTTAAAATATAATGAGTTCAACTTATCATTTAGAGAAATTGAGATTTTTTAGTTGAATGAAATCTAAGCTTGAGATGTTTAGTGAAAGCGGTCTCAGAAAAGCACTGCAGAGACGCCTAGACTGGTGTGATAGTATTCTACATATTACTGTACACTTTTTTTCTTGAAACATGTGCAACATTTTTAAGTTTAAAGAATTGTTTGTTTGCTGTGTTCCGACCTAGATTTTTTATATTATGTGCATAGGATATTATCATATTTTTACTTATGTTTTATTGCTATTTTTAATAAAATGGACAGAATATTTTTAAAAAAAAAACACAATGCTTTCCAAGTCAATTAAAAGTTGCAGTTTGCACGGCAAACAACGTGTTTGAAGACATTATACCCGTTTCCCACTTTCAACTGTCATACGTGCCAGAGTTCACCACATATTACTTCATTGTTGTGTCCGACGTCCGTTCGTTTGTCGCGAACGTTAGGTTCAAATGACTTTCCTGAAACAAAATGTATGGAATATTGTTATGTGGCCCTCTCCAGTATGTTCAAATCTGTTAAAAAGCCGAACCCTGGTGTCAAATTTGACCCGTCTCCAGGAGCTTGTCAGTCTGTTTGTTAATTGTTGTTGTTTATTTCAAAATTTCAAAACGACTTGTTTGAATGTTCAAGGTCTGGAGCTTTGCTATTATGCATGTAGTATCGCCCAATCATATTCATCCGACCCCCTCCCCCTCCCCCCCCCCCCCCCACACACACATGTGTTCATATTTGGTATTAATGACCCGTATGAGGAGTGGTTTCAAGTATGTTCAAATCAGGGGCTAGGATCTATTGACACCCAGTCTTTGATTTTTACATAGCAATAGTATGGGAAAACAGGAAATTCTGGGGATTTTTTTGTTTGTTTTAGGTATTATTTCAAGCAGCGAGATATATATAGCATTGGTCAGTTACACCACGGAAGAGTAGGCCCTTTGAAGGGGATTTAATTTCTATAATTGGCTAGCAGGGGCCCAAAGAGGGACGCAATTTTGAAGTTTTCAAAATCCTTATTCGCAAGAAATGACGACCCAAATTTGTTTAATTAAGTTCGTTCAAATAAAGGGGATTGAGTCTATTCGGGCCCAGTAAGGGGAATTTTGTTTTTATTTTAGAATGCTATTGGAAAATAGAAAATTCTCTTGTTATCACTATTTTAGAAATCAAATTAATCATATTCAGGTCTGGATTTTAAAGAAGAATATGTGTCCTTTACATCTGATTTAATATCACACGGGGTCAGCAGGGCCAGAAAAAGGATAAAATTGTAAATTTTCTAAATATTCTTTTCAAGAAACGCACATCCAAATCCATTCATATGATCCATTGTGAGTTCAACAAACAAAGTTCATTTCTTATATCAATATTTGAATATAGTCGATTAACACCACCATGTTTTGTTCGCATTTATCTAGCATACATGCTGCATCCTTTTAAAGTGGGTACATAGGGTTTAACGCCTTTACAACACATATCAGGTTATATATGACATATCCAGTTTAACGCCTTTACAACACATATCAGGTTATGTATGGCATATCCAGTTTAACGCTTTACAACACATATCAGGTTATGTATGACATATCCAGTTTCAACACATATCAGGTTATGTATGACATATCCAGTTTCACGCCTTGACAACACATATCAGGTTATGTATGACATATCCAGTCTCACTCCTTTACAACACATATCAGGCTATGTATGACATATCCAGTTTAACGCCTTTACAACACATATCAGGTTATGTATGACATATCCAGTTTAACGCCTTTACAACACATATCAGGTTATGTATGACATATACAGTTTCAACACATATCAGGTTTTGTATCATATATCCAGTTTCAACACATATCATGTTATGTATGACATATCAGGTTGTGTATGACATATCCCGTTTACCACACATAATATGTTATGTATGACATATCAGGTTATGTATGACATATCCAGTTTACAACACATATCAGGTTATGTATGACATATCCAATTTACAACACATATCAGGTTATGTATGCCATATCAGGTTATGTATGATATATCAGGTTATGTATGACATATCCAGTTTACAACACATATCAGGTTATGTATGACATATCCAATTTACAACACATATCAGGTTATGTATGCCATATCCAGTTTCAACACATATCAGGTTATGTATGACATATCCAGTTTCAAAACATATCAGGTTATGTATGACATATCAGGTTGTGTATGACATATCAGGTTATGTATGACATATCCAGTTTACAACACATATCAGGTTATGTATGACATATCAGGTTATGTATGACATATCCAAATTACAACACATATCAGGTTATGTATGACATATCCAATTTATAACACATATCAGGTTATGTATGACATATCAGGTTATGTATGACATATCAGGTTATGTATGACATATCCAGTTTACAACACATATAAGGTTATGTATGACATATCCAATTTACAACACATATCAGGTTATGTATGACATATCAGGTTATGTGTGACATATCAGGTTTTATCAGGTTGTGTATGACATATTAGGTTATGTATGACATATCAGGTTATGTATGACATATCCAGTTTCAAAGAAGGATTATGAATGTAATTTTCATCTTTTTAACTGAAAATTACGTTTTAATAAACATTTGGGCATGACCTGTAATATTGCGTGGTATTTTTAGGCGTGATTGATACTATTGCGCGGTATTTTTGGGCGTGATTATTATTATTGGGTGGTATTTTGGGACGTGGTTGGTAATATTGCGTGGTATTTTGGGACGTGGTTGGTAATATTGCGTGGTATTTTTGGGCTTGATTGATACTATTGCGTGGTATTTTAGGGCGTTATTGATACTATTGCGTGGTATTTTTGGGCGTGATTGTTAATATTGCGTGGTAATTTGGGACGTGATTGGTAATATTGAGTATTACACTAATCCTCATGACATGCTCATCAAAGCCGAATCTGTATTTTCTTCTCTTCGTTACTGTCTATGCTTTCGGGGTTTCCTTTATTCAGATAGTATTGGTATCGGTGACGCAGTACATATAAACATTAATACATAACAGCCTACCTTATCAATTCATAATTTGGCAATATGAAAAGTATAAGCGATGACGTGTGATTTTGTATTTGAAGATTACAATATTTGCGTATGTGTAAAACAGTTTACTTAAAAGAATAATGGCTAATGCGCCACATCTGTTTATATACTCTTTTTTTTTTCTTTTAAAGATTCCTCAATTGAGGTTTTGCTAAATATTTCCGAGCAACACAATGACGTAGTTATCCGCACTAAGAGATTCCACAATGCTCACGAAAGTCAACATGTAATGTCGAACGTTTTAGGACTCTTTTTCAGGTAACATATAACAAAGTTTGCAATTTACTATTACAGTCTTTATTTTACCAGAGACATATACTACATATACACATAAAATAAGTCACTGCGCTCATTAATAAAAATGTGGCCAAAATAGTCAGTCATAAATAGTAATGACACACTACCGAACACACCAAAAATGTATTGACGTAAACAGTTACACCTTGCCCTGGACGCACATAAAATGTCATGGGCGGATTCATGAGTGACAGCTAGCATATTTTCAATACATAGGTGCCTTTTCATGGGATATTTGGGATCCATTTCTTGTTCCTTCTCCCCTTTCTCTCTCATACTGGATCCGCCAGTATGCATTGCTTTGCCTGTATTTTTTCTGAAAAGCCAAACTTGTTGATCGATGTTACCAAAGGAAATGTCCGTTTAAACCAATCGAAATACACAGTATTGACCAATAAAAACCGGTTAGCGGTCAGTGTGTCTGTTATAAAGGTTGACCTCTTACTGGGATTGCCATTCTCATATTTTAGACGATCAGGAAAACAAGGAATAACATTCAAGGTAAGTTCCATTTGTTTGGCTTATTAAAATATTTATGTATTAGATCTAGCCTTTCAAACACGGGCTTAAAACGTCAGATATTTGGAACGGTATTAAACACTCGGTATGTACATCGCTTTGTATTGTTTTATAGTTACATTATTGTACAACAATTTAGTGTATTTATAACATCGTCGTCAGGTTCATATTTACCTTGATCAATCATATAATTGTCAGTAATGTTTAGTGTGCAAGTTCGAACATCGGTTTAAATAGTTCGGTAAATGCCACTATTTGTGTATTTAGTCTTTACATGTTAACAAACTGATACAGGTGGCGAAATGTTAACAACGGTTATCTATGGATTACTGTAAAATAACTATTATCTAATATATGTTGTTCTATACTACAGAAACTATCTTCTATAATATTGTACTACACAACAGAAACTATAATATTGTACTAAACAACAGAAACTAATCTAAAATATATTGTACTACAAAACATAAACTATCTATTAATCTATACTACAAAACACAAAAAACTACCTAATACATATTGTACTACACAACAGAAACTACCTTATACTATACAACATAAACTATAATAGTGTACTACACAACAGAAACTATAATAGTGTACTACACAAAAGAAACTAATCTAATATTTATTGTACTAAAAAACATAAACTACCTATTATTCTGTATTACAAAACATAAAAACTACCTAATACATATTGTACTACACAACAGAAACTATAATATTGCACTACACAACAGAAACATCCAATACATATTGTACTACACAACAGAAACATCTAATACATATTGTACTACACATCAGAAACATCCAATACATATTGTACTACACATCAGAAACATCCAATACATATTGTACTACACAACAGAAACATCTAATACATATTGTACTACACAACAGAAACATTTAATACATATTGTACTACACAACAGAAACTATAATATTGCACTACACAACAGAAACATCCAATACATATTGTACTACACAACAGAAACATCTAATACATATTGTACTACACAACAGAAACATCTAATACATATTGTACTACACAACAGAAACATTTAATACATATTGCACTACACAACATAAACATATCTATTATTCTGTACTACAAAACATAAAAACTACCTAATACATATTGCACTACACAACAGAAACATTTAATACATATTGCACTACACAACATAAACATATCTATTATTCTGTACTACAAAACATAAAAACTACCTAATACATATTGCACTACACAACAGAAACATCTAATACATATTGTACTTCCCACCAGAAACTATCTAATACATATTGTACTTCAAACCAGACTATCTAATACATATTGTACTACATAACAGAAACATCTAATACATATTGTACTACACAACAGAAACTATCTAATACATATTGTACTTCAAACCAGAAACTATCTAATACATATTGGTTTACACTACAGAAACTAATTTAAGTACCACAAAACAGAAACTCTCTAATATATACTCAGCAAAAAAACAAACTTTGCTCTCTGTAAAGTTCATTAACTTTTTTAATTTCTACATGATAACTTAAATGTATGTATGAATATCTTGGTATTACATCAGCGTGTTTGACTAGTAGAAACGTGTTTATTGAAACACAAATGATAATCATCCGGCTGTAAAAAACAAACACGTTATTAACCAAACAATTGAATTCACATCATAATTTTGTTTTACAACGATGCCTCACTATTTTAAGTCTCGAACAAGAGGGTCACACTGACTCTTATATCGCTCATCTGTAAATATGTCCTCTGGCGACCATGGTTTTGAACGGATCAAGTTCCTTTTTGCAATTTTAGTAGAGGGTCACATACTGATAATTAGCACAAAATTATTTTAAAATCTGACCACCAGTTTTAAAGGAAATATTTTTAAAATGTTTTCCTTTATGTTGCCATGGCAATCAGAATTCGGTATTGACCGAATTTGTTATAGCTATTTTGATAAAGGATTATCCAAGGATCATTTCTGTTCTGAAATTGGTGGAGCGAATTCAGAGATGTCTTTTCAAGCAACAATTGTTTACTTACGGGCGCACGGACGAAGAGTTATCATAATAGTTTATGTAAGCTGAGACAGTTAAAGAAACTGCATTAAAAATGAAAAAGAGGAATTAACCGCACAGTGACATTTTATAAAAAAAAAAATGGTATTGTGGTGTTAATGTTCTACACTACAGAAACATCAAATACATATTGTACTACACAAAAGAAACATCTAATACATATTGTACTACACTACAGAAACATCTAATATATATTGTACTACATTACAGAAACTATATATATATATATTGTACTACACTATAGAAACTATCTAATACATATTGTACTGCACTACAGAAACATCTAATATATATTGTACTACCTTACACAAACATCTTATATATATATTGTACTACACTACAGAAACACTTATATATATTGTACTACACTACAGAAAATAGCTAATATATGTATATTGTACTACACTACAGAAACATCTTATATATACTGTACTACACAACAGAAACTTATCTAATCTATATATAGTGTACAACTCGACGGAAACTATGTCATTTAGTGGAGAAATTAGAGATTAGAGGAAATGTCATAACTTTTTTTTATGTTTAGTAGTACAATTTTGCCATTGTCGCTTCCACTATCTGAACACTCTTATGGAGGATGTTGTCGAGGTATATAATTGACTTATTTTCTTCTCAGTAATGGAAGCCAATATAGTTTAAAAAGTTTTAAAGATAGATAAAATTAGATAAGACGTCATTGTAAAGTATATGGATGTTGATAAACGGCTAAAAAACGTCATGTTTAAACATATGGGTAACTATTTGTTACATTGCTGCTAAACGCAATGTATTTAAATATGTATTATGGCAACAACAATGTGTGTGTGTTGCTTTTTTTTTAAAGTCATGTACGTATATTATTGAGTGTTTGTTTTGTACTTTCAGACAAGATGTCTGACAGGAAAGCCGTTATCAAGAATGCGGACATGTCCGAGGAGATGCAGCAGGATGCTGTAGACTGCGCCACTCAGGCTCTTGAAAAATACAACATCGAAAAGGACATTGCCGCTTACATCAAGAAAGAATTCGACAAAAAGTACAACCCAACATGGCACGCAATCGTCGGCAGAAACTTCGGTAGCTACGTAACACACGAAACTAAGCATTTCATCTACTTCTACCTTGGACAAGTTGCCATTCTGTTATTCAAATCCGGATAAGCCAATGGATCTGAAACTGAATTAAGTACCAAAAGAACGCAGCATCTGTGATATTGATTCATATAAACATCTAACGGAAGTGGCATACACTGTACCATACAATCGGTTAACTAAATTCGATTATCGGGCTGGGTGGCTTCTACTATTAGATGTCCGTGCTTGTAGAATGTGATTTTTGTGCATCTTCTCCAACGCAATAAAACATTAATCGATATTCCCATCTCTTGTTTATCAATGAATTCGTTTCACCCTGTGTTTTACAGCCATTACATTTACTGAACTACAAATGACATACTTGTTCTATTCTGGTGTATTGTTACTGTTTTATGTTTGTCTACTGTGCTTATATTGTGGATTTGTTAATAATAAATGATTGTCGTATAATGAAACTGATTCGTTATCTTTCACTGATTAATTTTTATACACGCAGGTTGGAAAAAAATATCAGATAACTTACAATTAGTTTTGAAGAGATTTTGATATTAAGGTTGCATTACATTTAATTTGTATATGTACTGAACGCCTTTAAAAACGCAATTATTTGAATATTGAATATATTTTTATCATAGATCACCTATCATTTCTGTCGGTTAATACATATATATATGTGTGTGTGTGTGTGTGTTTTTTTGTCGGCCGCAATTAATGTGTTAAACTTGTGTTGAAATTGTAGTAATTAAATGAAGAAACACGATTAGAAAGTTAGTCTTGGTTACTTGCGTTTTTATAGGCATTAAGCATATTTACTTTTTGTATTGTAATTTTTTACAGAGCAGTACTTTGGTATAATGTAGGTTGAAATGGGCAAATATACTGAAAGTAATCTCTTTAGCAAGGAATTGATTCAGTATCACCTTTACCTTAATTGTACATGTCTAGAAGCTGGGTTCTGCACGCCTTTTCAAAAAGGTGAACATGTGTATCGCGTTATTTAAATTCCTGAAAAAGGTTTAAAAGATACCAATATTGAGAAGACGCACAATTATGTCGTTTTGTCTTATTTCATTAAATATGACCTTGACCTCAATCATACACAGTTGGAAACTAAGTTTTTCATGTCGTCGCAATGTTGTGAAAACGGACGGACAGACTGAACGCATTGTGACGAAGTGCTGATGATGTTCAGATTTCTATAACTAGCCCAAAACAAATATAACGCATACATCCTAAGATCATCGACTGCAAGTAACAGTACAGTTCTGAACAAGTTGCGGTATATAAGATGACTAGCAAGAAGCAGTACAGTAGTCAAACGAATAAATCAATCAAAATCCGTGTAATTAGACATTAAGAGCGTTAATCTACAAACCGGCATCAAACGTAGACTTCAATTGATTCAAATAAAAGCATTCTCGTCCTTTACTTGTGTTAAATCTAATGAGAGAAAGCCAGACTTTAGACGCTGTTACATGTTATTAAGTCACATATTTAAGGGAATGCTTTGCTAATTAGCATGAATTATCATTGTTTATTGCAGCTTCAGTATATAAACCGTTAGACGCACGTTACCGAGAATCCTTTTATCAGATACGATTCAACAGAAACACATAACACGATTAATTTTGTACTGTTCTACATATATGTCTCGCACCACTATTGCATTTCCCATAGGGCTCCGTTCTAACATTTATGTCCAAAAACACAATAAAAAACAAAGTCTGCAGCATATAAATTCAATGGTTTTATGATGCGGTTTCGAACCAACAATTCTACAGCGATACAGAATTGCCTAGAAATCTGGTATTAGCATCAAATTTGGTAGGAGCAATTAAATCGCTGTTTACAAAGTTTTATTTCTACCCCTTCGTCTGTAGGTCCGGAGATAATAATAGTGGGAGTCTTGAAGAGAACTTTTTATCTTATATATTCTACGTTAACATATTATGTAATAATACTCAATACAAGTTCAATAAAGCGTCATGCATCCCCATATCTGCACTAGTTCTAAAATAAACTGTTAGTAAAACATGGTATCGGTCAAAATGCTGTTATTTCTTGTAAAAAAAGCAAGAATTCATAATCATACAGACTTAGTTTTATAATAACTTGACCAATTGTGGCTAAAAAAAGTTTGACATTTTCACAACCACATGTAAAAGTGAAACGGTGTCTGGAAGTAAGATTAAACACACACATTTTTATTACCAAAAAATTATATTGCGGAACAAAACCTATGAAAAATAACATATTTTTGATAAAATTTCTATTTCAGAATGATATGATAACCACAAAAGCAAATATCAATAGGATTTCCTTTAAAAATGAAGAACAAACAAATACTATGCCAAATTCAATGATTCGACGCAGAATTTAATGTGACGACAACCGAAAACAACCGACGTTAACCGTAAACTAGTCTCTTGGAAAGATTGCAACCACTGCTTTTTATCAATTTAACAATTAAAATAGTACAAACTCCCAGGATACTATAAATATGCAATTTATGTAGAAATAAGTGGGTGGGGTAAAACATTAATGTAAAAAATCAGCTTCTGAGTAATAAGCATGCCCTCGGGAATGCAGTGTGATCTTGCAGTTATTTTCAATCTGAATTAAGGGTTGGTAGCTCAGCAGAAACACTGCATATAAACCTAAACCTATGAGCATGAATATGACCATTTGTAGAGTAAACCAGCATTCTGCCATGCATTAGGCATGATGTATCTTTCTTTTTGTTTCTACCTATAACAAAATACTTAATAGAATGATTATCAAGAAATCACCACATACAAAATATAGCCATAAATACATGAAAAAAAAATGCAAATCTGCACCACTAGTTTAATTGAAATGTTTAAAAAATCAGATTGTGTTCAACTATATATAAAATGTACAAATTACAGTATATAATATCTTCGTTGAAAAAAGTCAGCTTCCCCCAATTCTGCAACCTGCAGAACTGTCAGTTTCTGTTGACGTCTCACGCCACTATAACTATTTTCCGTAGAGCTCCAATTTAACATTTATGTTCAAAATGTTTTATGGTGTACTTTCTTCTCAATGAATAAAGACTTGGCAGCTTAATATTGCCAACGCCTCAACAGAGCAAGGGCTAGACGTTCACTGTAGAGTCACATATAGTCATGTGAAGGGAACTCTATACGTCATTGCAGATCACGTTGAACCCCTTTATTCTTGTAGTATTTGCAACGTTTTAAAGCTCACTTAAACCAAAGGCTCTATGTTAACTATTGTGGTCACTGGGGGCGCGTTTTCGTAGATCGGCATAGTTAGCTCGACTAGCCCGTGAATAGTTGTCCAAAATCGTATATATATCAAGAGTTATAATGAATGTTACAAAATTATAAGGTTAAAGGGAGACAACAGTTTCAATACTGTAATGATCCATTATCGTGTGCCATAGCATTCATACAAGAAAGTATGAAATAGTTTGTGTTACCTGTACATAGAACACGAAGTTGAATCCAAACTTGTTTGTTGTAAAATGTTTGTTTTGTCATGTGCATAAATGGTTATAATTCATGTTTATATGGTACTGTTTTTAGCATTTCACTCTATCAAAGAAAATGCCTTTGTTTATCGTCAAAAACCATTGAACTCGCTATTGTCGTCGATATTTGAATTATGGAATAATGTGAATGATTTAGTATACCTGATCTCGGTTATATCCGTATACATCTGGAGTTTTCGGGTATAATCGATTAAACCCGGGTTAAGTATATTAAACAGAGTTTATTAAACTTAGCATCATACCAATGATCTTGCTATATTCCTACATAGCTCAATGTTTAGATCTGCGGCCTGTCGCCCGAGCAACACTTTGTGTTCATACAGTTCTCCATAGGTGGTTTCTCATATTCAAAATAAATAGGTCCAGACAAAATCAAAAAAAAATTGTACAAATATGCATTTCTGTCTTTTATACATCTATCGACCGTTCAAATACCGAAATGACCGTATTGGCCGATTATACACGACTGAACAGGATATTTTACGATAATTTCCGACAGCGAAGCAGCTAATTTACGTACTAGAATTATTGATCAGTACATGATATATATTGAACACACGATCAATTCACGTGTAAGAGAGGTATAGGCTACTATAGATCCACGAAAGGCGACGAAAAATCACGAAAATATCAGTCATTCATAAATAAGTTGTTTATTTCATTACAAAATAAACATATTTAGTTACTGATAATGCCGCTTTAAAATCAATATAGATAAGTAACCCTCGTGGCATACTAGTATTCATCAACCGCGAGTCCGATATTTTCTTTTTTTGCTTCCAAAAGGGTTATTTATCAAATAGTATTTGGTCGATTATGCGGTGTATACGAGATATAGATGTATAAAAGCCGACCTTATCGATTTATTAGTTTAAAATATGAAGGAATAAAAAGCAATGAGGTATGAACTGGAGAGTATAATGTTGGTGTAGGTGTTAAGCGCCGTATGTAAAAGAATAAAGGCTAATATTCTACACCTGTTTATATACTTTGTAAATAGCATGCACTATTTTCATTGAGGATTTCCTGAAAGAGGCCCCACCTAAATCACCGATATGTTTTTATCTTAGATGTAAAACAGCACATTTATATCATGCATCATATATTATGAATATTCTGTTCAATAACTTATATTGTATTTTGTCTTTGTGGTGTAAAATTCAAATACTAAATCGAGGCTCGCGATAAGTCACTCATTGGCTAGTATCAGTTTATGCTAAAGCATTGACGATAAAACGGAAAATGTCGAGTTTGTGTTTAAACTAATTTCCTATAAATAAAATAAACTGCAACGACGGACCCAACCATTGTCTTCAAATGGAACATTTTACTTTGTGATTCAATTACAATTCAATCATTTACTGAACAGAAAGTTATAGGTGATGCATATTAATAGAGATATTGCTAAATATTTCCGAGCAGGTGTGGGAAACCTGCTACCGAGCCAGCACAATGACGTAGTTATCCCCGCTAAGAGGGCCCACAATGTCCAACTCACCAGTCAGTGTACAACGCTGAAAGTTTTCTGGAAATTCATTTTGGAAATTATGTTACATAACAAGAGGATACGTCTCAGATGCGCGGTGTCATCATGTCAAGTTGAGAGAGAGAGAGAGAGAGAGAGAGAGAGAGAGAGAGAGAGAGAGCAATAAAGTGAAAGAGAGAGAGAGAGAGAGAGAGAGAGAGAGAGAGAGAGAGAGAGGGGGGTTGGGGGGAAGGCGGGAGAGAAAGAGATAGAGAGGGACGGAAGGAGGGCGGGAGAAAGAGAAAGAAAAGTAGAGAGAGAGCACAAAATATACCTTTTAGATATAAAAAAAATCAGTGCCTATTTACTATAAGGTCGTTCCGATAGAAACTTCTTTTTAAAAAATATACCATACACTTATTTGTTTAATGAATTTTAATCTTTATCTATTTTCAAGCGTAACAGTTACTGTATTTTACAAATGTTTCTAGGTAGACCCACGTAATTTAATCCGTACGTGAACGGCAGTGCCATCCTCCGCTAGTCACACAAATATGAAATGGTGAATTCCCTCCAAAATATTATTTTTGTTTTCTAAGTTAATTATAAAAAACATATGTGACTGTAACTACAGTAAAACTCTACAAATGTAAATATTTTAGTGATATATAGAAGTACATATTACCGCGGTGCATTGTGGATATTGAATGGGAGTCATGGTCTCTTTAAATGTTTAATACACAAATTTAAGCAATAATCGTTCATCGGATTTTGAAGAAACCGTAAAAATAGTATGAGTATGAAGTGTAGTTTTGGATATTGATGCGTAGTTCCGGCTCGATTATTTTTAAAAGGGCTGTGTCCCTTGGATATTTTGAAAATGGAAATCTTGTCCGCAAAGCTCTTAAGCTCCAGCGTCTGTGGATGAAACTTGGCAGGAAGTGTCAGAATAAATGATTAATTTATAAATATTTTTGGCATGTTACCGGTGTGCTTTAACTAATACATGCTCCTTGTGGTACGTGTATTTCAACAACATTGTATTTGTGACATTGTGTCGACTGATTAATGATAATGGTTGCGTCACAAATACGACGTCAAACTATTTTAACTGTATCTAATTTCTATTTATTATGTTAATGATTTAAATAAGTTGTGAGTCAGGTAATTAGTTCTGTCTACAGACACCTAGGTTGTGAGTTCGAACGTAGTCCCATCCAGTTGCTGCATGCTTGTTCTTACAGTCATGTGTCAACCTATTGTTTTAAGATTGAAATGTGGAAAGGCCAATGGAACATTTTCTATAAACAACAGTTGTAGTAGTAACGCTGTTATTATTACTATTTTGTGCATGTGTAAAGAATGTCGAATCACGCACAAATCAAATAAAGTCTGAATGTAGCGTTTATACATGTGCCAGAAAGTGACAATGCTTCGTTTGTTACAGTCACCAATTCACCAAAATGAGCTATGCCAGGAATTTTAACTAGAAATAGGTGTACTTTTTTTTTCAACGGACGAACAAATATTTCATTTTTTGTCCTGTGAATTGATTCAATTTACAAATCTAGTCATTTTCAAGATTGGTATTGGTATTTAGAAACTGAAAAAAAACCCGCAAAAGTTCAGTATATGTGTGCTTGCTAGCAAGAATTACTCGAAAAACAAAAGCGAAAGTACGGTTAGAAAACGTTACAATATCAATTAAATGCTCCTCCTCATATGCTATTTTAATAATTTTTCAACAATTGTTGAACTATATGTAGATCAATAGAAATAATATACTTTTTAGAGTGATGTTTTGAAATCATGATCGATTATTGGACGCTCATGAAGTGTTGATCGTTCGTGATTTTACATTTTCTATTTCATGTATTCTTTCTGTTACTATTTATCACTATAATAAGTTTGAATAAGGTTACTGCGTTTATTCTCCCATCTGTTTCATTACATAAAGCACACATTATAGAGAACATTTGTTAACTTGGGTACAGTGTGAACGGGCTAAAATAGATCGTTTCCTAGAAGACTCTGTCCTTTTCATTGTGGCTATTTATATATATATATATATATATATATATATATATATATGATTTATATATTAAGTGAATATATCTTGTTTCGTTTTGGTTTCCATTGATAATTATGTGAATATGTGTTTGTATGTACATGTACATTGTTTAACCGTATTTGTGTGCAAACATGGAAGAATAATATTATCAATCAATATGTATTAAACTAACATATGGGCAGTTCAGTTTTCTCTCATTCGTGTCAGCTCGATTGTGTATCCATCCGCTTTTCTGACACGCGATTCGACATGTGGGTCGTTCCTCTATTCAGCTGTCAATTGGTAGTAATAATATTACAACAGCGCATGTTGGTACATACCGATTAATTTTGTTCGCTATCGCCAAAAATGTGCATTATCAACTTGAAAAGGTTTAAAATATAATCAAACCTGGGGCAGCTGATGGCTTGGTTGCTCTACACTTTAAATAGCATTGAGTTTTTGAAAATCGACTCCAAGATTTAAAATTCCCAAAAGTCCGGTTTCAGTACATGTAGCACATCTATTTGTTTTGTCTTCAAATTATCCGGTGTTTTTGGAAAAGTGCATGGGCGGTTGGGAGACAAATAATTGTGATTGGGAAACATGTAATTGTGGTTGGCAAACATGTAATTGTGGTTGGGAATCATTTAATTGTTGTTGGGAAACCTGTAATTGTGGTAAGGATACATGTAATTATGGTTGGGTACCATGTAATTGTGGTTGTAAAACAGGTAATCGTGATTAGGAAATATGTAATTGTGGTTAGGAAACATGTAATTGTGGTTGTGCAACATGTAATTGTGGTTAGGAAACATGTAATTGTTGTTGTGCAACATGTAATTGTGGTTAGCAAATATGTACTTGTGGTAAGGAGACAAGTAGTTGTTGTTGGGAAACATGCAATTTTGGTTAGAAAACATGCAATTGTTGTAAGAAACATATAATTGTGATAAGAAGGCAAGTAATTGTGGTTAGAAGACCAGTAATTGTGGTTGGGAAACATGTAACAGGGAATAAAGTTCCTTTTGAACTCCTCAACTCTTTGTAATAATACTGCTTCTGCTTAGAAACTCTACTGTGTTCCATCCAAGTTCCATGACTTTTAAATCTGTTTTTACCAAACGATACATCTAAATCGTTTAAAATATGAAAGCAGAGTAGTGGTACTAAATATTTTGAAGATAGCTATTGTAAAGTTACATGTATCCAAGTAATCAACTCGTAAGAAAGCATGTAACTGTTTTGGCAAGTCTTCAATAACATTAGCCCGTAGAAACGGTCCAGACTCCATCTGCTGTGGACCGTTCGGCATTAGCAATTATAAACAGTAGAACGAACCCAGCTCTCCCGATTTGATCCGTTACATAGTATATGTCATTTGAGCACGTTTATTGGTCAGTTTTATCAGAGAAAGATAATCAATTAACTAGGAACTCTGAAAACGCTGAAAGTGACAATATATGGACTGACTGGCCTTAAATGTGCTTACTCCGTACTGACACGGTCTTACTACGTCCTGACTACATACTGACTGGGGTACTGAAATGCGCTGACCCAGGTATTACAAGTGCAACTTACAAGACCGTAAAGGTGTAAACCCACCATTGATTTTTGTTCTTTATTTTATAGTTTATAATAAAAGTTTGAAGGCTTGTCATTCATAGAGAGACCCAAATGAAAGTAGTGAAACTTAACATTTTACTGTTTGTCAACCTCTGCGCTACCAAAATATGATGAGAAAAGTAAGGGTCATGTGTCACATAAGAGATTGTGTTTCTACTCAGTGTGTACACTGTTGACAAATTGAAAGTAGACTTCCGAAAGCATGTATTCATACCCCAGTTTCCAAGCATCAATATTTTTTATAGTTTCACAATTCAAACATGACAATGCTGTCAAAATGTTCAAAATACAATCAATAATGCCATAAAGAAAAAAACGAGGATTATTTATAACCGCCATTATAACCGTCCACGAAAGCACTTCATTTTTCCAATGGTGGTACTATGCCTACAGGGTATCCAAAATACTGTCTCACAAGTACTTTTACAGTAAAGTTCCATCGCCGAAACGTGTGGCTGCTTATTTACATTAACACAGTAACTCCCCGCAGGTTAATATCAACCGGTTGGAAACTGCAACACGTAGAGTAGCTTTTCTTAAATAATGTCTGAATTTAACAACGTTGGTATCAAAGTGATACTTATAAAATTGTTGATCATTTTGCATTATCGGTTATCTCTTAATTTTGTTCTTAATTTAAACTATTGCGTATTACATATTTGAAAATTAATTTTACATGAACGAATAAATAGTTGTTTACGGTGTTCCGTTCGGGCCATCGTATTATCGCTTTGTCAACAAGCATACGCGATGCCACGATAGCACGATGATACGATGGTGATGGCACGATAGTACGATAGCACGATGGTGATGGTACGATGACACGATGGTGATGACACGATGACGATGACACGATGGTGATTGAGCGATGGCACGACAACACGATGACGATAACACGATATTACATCGCGTCATCGTCATCGTGCCATCGTGTCATCACCATCGTGTCATCGTACCATCACCATCGTGTCATCGTGTCATCGCGTCATCGTGCCATCGTGCCATCACCATCGTGTCATCGTACCATCACCATCATGCTATCGTACTATCGTACCATCACCATCGTGTCATCGTGCTATCGTGGCATCGCTTTCCTGTAAGACATGCGAACAATAATAATAATGGAAGACATCATGGATACAAGTATTCGGGGTTATTTTGTGTCAGGTTATACATACCCGGAGACACAAATGCTGCTGAAAATGGAAATTCATATAAGATACACAGTCATATGTTTTCTTTTTATATTATAATCACTAAAAGTTATTTATGCGTGCAAATATGTTATTACGTGAATGGTAAATTATTGAGAACGCACATATTATGATTATAGTCAATTCGACAGATTCACAAAAAAGATGATGTCGATCCGGTAAACAACAGACAAAATCTTAAATGATAAAATAGTTGGTGTATAATACCGATGCGTAGTGGTCGGTCTGCCTGCCTGCCTGCCTGCCTGCCTGCCTGCCTGTCTGTCTGTCTGTCTGTCTGTCTGTCTGTCTGTCTGTCTGTCTGTCTGTCTGTCTGTCTGTCTGTCTGTCTGTCTGTCTGTCTGTCTGTCTGTTTATGTGTTCGTTCGTTCGTTGGTTCCTTCGTCCGTTCGTTCGTTCATTTGTTTGAATATTTTAGCAGAAACTTTACCCCATTGAGGGTTAACAGGCGACTGGTTTACCTAAACACCTTTTCCTGGGATCCTGGAAGGCAAACCAGTACTCGAGCACGCCTATCTCTGCAAATAACTGATGACTTTTTCAGTTTAATTAGCGATGTGACACAAATGACAATAAGGCGACTTGCAATCCAGGGGTCATGAGTTTGAATACCCGCCAGTAATCTACAACACATTCTCCGTGATGACTGATAAACGACTATCAGTCTCATTGTCATTCGTCTCTAACCACTGTTTCAAAAGAGTTATGGACAAGTCGTCCCAAAGACAACTTGTCCAACATTTTGAGACAACTCGTCCCAAGATTCGAGACAACTTGTCCCTTATTCAAAGACAACTCGTCCCATCAAAAGAGTTTAACTGATCGTCTGTTAACACTTACTTAAAATGTATTTATTTCACTTTGATTGTGACAGAAGTTATTATTATAAATAACGTTCGGTGTATTCCTGGGTAGAAACAGTACTAAGCATATACGAATATAGTGTCCGTCTCACACATAACCGTGGCGGAGGATCAAACCCACGACCCTCTGATCGTCTGTTAGCTCTCGATAGCATAACAATTACGCTAAACACTCAAATCAACAATCAAATGGTAAGAGAAAAGTTCATTGTTCAAGTGACATATGACTGAATGTACATTGTTTTGTGTTGTTGGGTGTTTATTGTCGTTTTCAACAACTGTTCAGTGCTATCACACATGAGTAACATGCCGAACCTAATACCTTCTAGACAACAAGACTAGTAATTCACTGCAAAAACGTTGGAACTCATTTAAATACATCAGTTATTTTATTATATATTCATTGTCGTGTTAAAATAAAGTACACGAGTAAGCGTTCCTCTTGATTTTCCATTTCTACTTATAGCAGAAGAAGAAGTATAATAAGAAGAAAAAGGAGCAGGAGAAGAAGACTATACATAGTTTCTCATCAAAGTACAATGTTGCAGTAATATGCATATTTAAACACATAAACACAAAACGAGTTGAATGACTAACATGTACATACTTTCATATAAAGACATAACTATACCTTCCGATACTATTGTAAGAATCCCACTTAAATACAGGAAGGCGATGCTACGATAGCACGATGACACGATGGTGGTGGTGATGAGTTCTGCGTCTCAACCACTGGTCCACGGCCACATGTTGATCACAGTTTATTTTTATATTTAAACTTATCATGCAACTGTTTCTCTCGTAAATAATGGCGAAATATATTAACTGATTGAACAGTTGCCTTTTTGTTGTATCGGCATCTGTATTATCGATACCCTTGCTGATATCGGAGGCAGATCTCTTGTTGACTGTCATTGAAAAGCCCATAACTCTTTTCATATAAACTATAAATAAATGAATTCTGCGTTGAAAATCAATGAATGAAATATAAATTTAATAAAAGAATCAAGTTATTTGAAATAAAATTCCCTGGACGGGATTCGAACCATGGCTGAAAAAAAATCGTACTAAAGATTGACGTCTTTAACACTCGGCCACGGACACAGTTACCAATTTTTAGTTATTTATATTATATATTTAAACTAATCGTTCAATTGTTTCTCTCGTAAATAATGGCGAAATGTATTGAATACATTATTTCTTTTTTATTAATGAAAGTTTGTAGTAACTATTGTCTATATCATAATTCTATACTCGATAATAGTAATAGTAAGTCAATTCTTATACCAATATGCGACAACCGTGATAATCTATAACGCGTAGTCACGTAGTGATATAAACAAGAATTCCGCGGAATGATATGTCTCGCCGTGTCCGCTTTGATCGTTAATACACACATGGGAGAGAAAAGAATTAAAATATTATATTCATGCAAGAGTTATCTAACTTGGTTAATGTAGTAGGTTTAATGACTAAGAAACATTGTCGGAAGTATTGTGTGAAGTTTCGATCAAATACATTTAGCGATTTTTGAGATATGAACTTGATGGTAGCTTCACACAAAACTTTAACCAGCATTTCTAAGTAAAACATTTTTAAAAAAAAATCTTTAACCAGTATTTCTAAGTAAAACATATTTACAAAAAAATAATAAAAAATACAAAAAAATAAATAAATATATATATATATTTCTTAGTAAAACATAGATCTATTTAAAAAAAATAAAAATAAAAAAAAATAAATAAAAATAAATTAAAAAAAGAGAAAAGTACTCAGCATCTGCATTATATAATGCAGGGTGTTAGTTGTAACTTTGATCCAAGTATGAGTGTCCTAGCACTAGTACTTATTGAGAAATAGTGTAAAAATGAAAACTTACGTTGGGGGTAAATGCAAAAGTCAGCATCAAACAATGTCAACGGACCATGAAATGTAGGTCACACTCAGCATCTGCAGTATATAATGTAATGCAGGGTGTAAGTTGTAACTTTGATCCAAGTATGAGTGTCCTAGCACTTGTACTTGTTGAGAAATAGTGTAAAAGCGAAGACTTAACGTTGGAGGTAAATGCAAATTTCAGCATCAAACAATGTTAATAGACCATAAAATGTAGGTCACACTCAGCATCTGCAGTATATAATGTGATACAGAGTGTTAGTTGTAACTATGATCCAAGTATGAGTGTCCTAGCACCTGTACTTGTTCAGAAATAGTGTAAAAACGAAAACTTAACGTTGGATCTAAATATAAATATTTGACGCCGCCGCCGTCGTCGTCGACGGAAAAGCAACACCTTAATCTCGTCTCTCTTCGTCGCGGCGAGACAAAAACCGCTAGTCGAACAGAGACTCTGTATTGCACTATTTACCTGTATTTTTCAAATTGACTGAAACGCACTGACAAACGGTTTTATAATACCCATTAAGCTACTGGCAATGTACTGAAATACTTATAAGTATATTTTATTCAGTACATGTCAGCGTTCTCTAGTATCGATTCAGTCTTTAAGCACGTATATTGCCAATTTCATCAGTTTTCAAAGTTTTCAAAGTTCCTAGTCCGGAGATAGCTGGCCTGAATTAGAAATTTGCACAGGTAAAAAGTATATTTAAAATTCAAATGCACATAACACTGCGTCACTATAAAATAAAATTTGCCACAGAAAAGACACGTTTAGATAATGCGCTTGTGCAAAAAAAACCATATGATACTTGTTTTGACATTTCCACACATAAAACCTAATGGCCCATACACAAGTAAATCGTGGTGACAGTTTAACAGGTTAATCCAAATATCTGGTATATATACTTCCTTATTGAGGGAGTACACACATTACCTACCAGTTTCACAATATGCATGGAATTTTATCAAACCCGCATTTGAATAGTATGTGAGTAAAGTGTATCACATGTACATACAGGTAAATTCAAAATTTAATTAAATCTCGTTTTGTTATTAATTATATGAGGTAGTCTGAAGTTGATTCATTTTTCGTTTTTTTTGGTATTCATAATGAACCTATATCTAACCTTGACCTTGGTTTCCTCAATATGGAAGAGTTACAGTACTTGAATGTACATGTACATGATCGATAATTAATATATTTCGTTATTGTCGTTTTAAGGTTTAATAGCCTGATTATAAAGCTGCGGTGGTCTGGTGGTAGAAGTCATGTGTTCGATCCCCGGCCGGGTTATCCAGAATACTTTGAAATTGGTACTAGATGCTTCCTCGTTTGGCGCTCAGCATTTAGAGGATAGGTCAGGTCGGCCCCTGTGTCAGTATAATGTGATTGGATGAGGTATCGCATCATGTGTCTGCAGCATTATGCTCGAGTGTGACAGCACCTAGAATACTGTCTCAAGTAGACACCATCGTGAAATGACTGAAAACATAAATTTAAAACAACACATCCACGTTTGAACTTTTTAAAAAAAAAAAAAATTTAAATTGAGTTATGAGCACATTTCCCATACAAACATATGATCAATTAGCTGTATATGAGCATATAAACACAATCCGGAACAAAATGATGCCAAATTATAATGCGTGACTAACACTTTATAAAACAAGCGTGTAACTCACCCGAGTCAAAAAAAAAATTGTCAAAAGGACTTTCAAGGCAGGTAAAGTACACTACGCACTAAAACGTGAAGTTTTTTAATACGACTCGCATAATTCAATTTGAAGCCAAGTTGGAATCCTCGGCAATTTAAAAATAATTTATAAAGGATGGAATCCCAAGATGTTATATTTCTAAAATTAGATTCTTTCTGTCTATTTTTAATTTGGGATCTCCATTTAAGGTCCTATTAAAGTTATTGCTTATCTGAACACAATGGTGGCTTTATATTCGATGAATGTTCTGTGTTTATTATATTTTGTTGCTGCTGCAGGTAAATAACTCACTTTATTGCATAGGTTACTATATAGTAACAAAATAAGCTTGTTTTTTTGCATGTAGTTTAAGCCAACCGGGCATATTAAATGTCACGTGTCACGATAGGCCAAAAATCCATATGCGAGGGCCAAAATCTATATGTTAGGGTCAAAAATCCATATTAATTTCAGTCTGTGCTATAGTGTTTTAGCAAAAAAGTTTTTGTGTAATTGGCTCAGAGACCGCTGTAAGAACTATATATGCATTAAGTCTGGGTTTTTTTCTCACAATTCACGCCTTGGTGTTAGTATATTTAGTTTTAGTCTTTGAATAAATCCCGCTTTGTAAACTAATGAACATCGCGACGCGTCGTCATGACGCGCATAAACAAAAGAGCGATAGTAACTGTACGCTTCCTATTTTAAGGGTACGCAGCGGTGTTTATAAACTGCGATATTAACTTATAACTACTCTAGATATATAAATAAAATAAAAATAAAAAATTAAAAAATAAATAGATAGATCAATTAATAAATGAATAACTGAATAAACGAGTTAATAAATAAATAAATAAATAAATAAATAAATAAATAAATAAATAAATAAATAAATAAATTAATAAATTTGATTATTTTTTGATAATATGTTTATATAGTAACTTATGTAATCGGGCTAAAGCCCTCGGGCTTCATATCGCTTTGATGGGCCAATATCACCAAGAGGCACACCAATCCCAGTTAATAACCTCTTAATATTCTGATGATTGTATGTGTAATTCCACAACTTTGAATTAGTCCTAATATTCCATAAATTATAGACTTTGGGATTGATTACCTCTCTAATACATTATTACAACTATAATGCATGCACATTGTATTAATGTTAGCTATAATGCATGTACATTGTTTTACTGTTAGCTATGTTGTATTACTGTTAGCTATAATGCATGTACATTGTATAACTGTTAGCTATAACGCATGCACATTGTATTACTGTTAACTATAATGCATGTACATTGTATTACTGTTAGCTGTAATGCATGTACATTGTATTACTGTTAGCTATGTTGTATTACTGTTAGCTATAATGCATGTACATTTCATTACTGTTAGCTGTAATGCATGTACATTGTATTACTGTTTGCTGTAATGTATGTACATTGCATTACTGTTAGCTGTAATGCATGTACATTGTATTACTGTTTGCTGTAATGCATGTACATTGTATTACTGTTAGCTATAATGCATGTACATTGGAGCAGACTGGAGACAGTTTGAATTTCGTAAAATGAAACTTACCCTAACTTAACTTTCTCTCAGTTTCACAGACAATAATATAGCTATGTTCTTACTTGTCAGCTTCTTACTTTAGTCTGTAGAACGGACCCTGCTCTCCCAATTGGGTCTGTTAAAAAGCAATGTTTGGAAAGCCACATTTGAGCAGGTTGATTGGCCATTTGCTTCAACTGAAAGTTTGAATTACGTCATAGTTTAGTAAGCATTCAATTGGTATGAACTGTGGGAGAGGCATAGAATGTCCTGGTTTTTGGGGGCGGTGCTTTAGCAGCCGCTCTCAGAGCTAACATGATTTTATTTTCAATACCGCAAATCTACAACCGTGTTTCGTGTTAATGCAAACCTAACAACCACTTATCAAATAGTTCAACCCCCTGATAAGCGCTCGAACTCACTTTTAAACAGTAGATTCTCCTATTTCAACGAAAACATTAATATTATAACATACAGCGACGATTTATACCTATAAACAATTACGTATTTTATAAATTCCAAGTTTATATTCTGTAGCATTAATCGGTACAAAGGAATTAAAGCGCATGAATATAGACGCGCTGAACTATGGTCACGTGACCAAAAGATTACGCCATCTTGTAAATCAAATTCCAGGTCACAAACTATATCGCCATCATGCACATTGAAAGAGTCGTATATTTCGACAAGGACTTCAGATAATAAGTACTTGATTCGGGAGTCTGATTTCGCTTTTTCTATCATTTTAAAAATGTGTACGGTAACGAAACTTTTCTCGATCTGTCCCTATACTCCTTGCTGATGTCAATAAACAATCAATACTCGTTCTAAAAATAGAGATATGCTAATGTCGATCATGTGACTTGCGGTTTCTCCCAAATGTTTAAAAATAGACTTGTATTCCTAAAAAGAATTCGAGATTGATCGAGTTATGAACAATTTCAGTGCTGTTTTTTTTTATTATTTAGTAAATATTTCACATATTTCCAATAATTGGAATGGTAGATAATTTCTACTTAAACATATAAGAGTTAAAGTATTTGTGTTTCCGTAGCGAAAATACGCAAACATCCAGATGTGTCTAAAAATCGGCGCTATAACATTTTGGTTAGTGCGGTACCGTTTACGGGGTGATATAGGGCCCTTGAAAATATAAATGTAAACATCAATTATTAATGTCGAAATACACATTTCTACTTTTCGTCTTTTAAACGAATTGTTTCACTGTTGCCCTAGAGAAATCAATAAAGAAAATAGTAAATGAATATACTCAAAGTGGAATTCATCGTGCTAGATTCAGAGCACTTTGATATTTTATATCTATAGAAAGCTTGGTATTTCTGAAAATATCACGAGTTGAGTAGAAGATACAAATCTCATATCATTGAGTTGAATTAATATCTTGAAGTTGGACATTTGCCAAATTTAAGAGTTAATATTCTTTCTATAGCAGAAATACTCTTCCAGAGGCAAACCATTCAGTTACGTTTCTGACATATTCGAGAAAAGAGTCAACGTTAAGCATAGAACATGTAGATTCTGTACAATGTATAAGAATCAAAGGTAATTGGGATTATTCTACTTTAACGTATGCAAACTGACCTGTTTGTCTAAAACAATAGCGACATTTTACATCTTATATGCTCCGCCCCCATCAGCACTGTAGTGCTTTGATTCATTGTGGAGTTAATATACCTGATTCGGGAGGTATCAGGTCCTGGGATAGACTAGACTTGAAGAAAAGAATATCGTTTTAATCAAGTTGGTCAAGAAACCCTGGGTTCAAAGATTAAATAAAATGAGTACATTTTACTAAACGGTATGCTATCATAATCATCACTTGATATTAAATTTTGATATTCTTTGTCAATGTCGCCCGTGTTCTTCCAGATAGGAAGAGAATCACCGTGGATCGCTGCAGAGGATTAGCAATCCTTCAAAAATAGATGCGATTACATTTAAGTTTGTATTTGTTGTCATGGTTATTATTGTGATTGAATCATCAGTTCGTGTGGTTCCAGGATGTCAAGTGAGTAGTGACAACAATTAAGACCACTGCAGCTCGTGGACGTCGTTGGAGATGACCCACGGGGTGTTGGATAGACTATGCTGAAATCCTGTAGTTCTGCATGTATCAAGTTTCCAGGTTCATTCTGCATTTTCTTTGGCATCGTTTTCAATATGTATATGTTGGACCCGATTAGCTCAGTCGGTTACGCGTCTGACTATCAATCCATAGGTCGTGAGTTCGAATCCCCGCCCGGCAACAGTCTCCGTGATGATTGATATACGACATTTTGTCTCATTATCATTCGTCTCTCATCGCTGATTCAAGTGGGAAAGTTATCAGATACTTGCGGAGATAGGGTTTGCTCGAGAACTGGTTAACCTTTCAAGATCCCAGGAAACAGTGGTTATTTGAGTTGAACTGATCGTCTGTTAGCCTTCGATGGCATAAAAATGACGCCAGACTTTCAATCAATCAATCACTATGTATGTTAACTTGTTACGTTTGTAAATGTACAATGAGCCTAAAATCATCCTTCCTGTTGACGTCATATAACATGTTATGTGAACACAGTAAAATCCCAATTCATTAATTATGTTAAAAGAACGGAAACCCCGTTCGCATTTTAAAATGAAATATCGTAACGGTTCAGAACACTCGCATATTAAAAGGCGAATGCAAATAGATTTAACTAGACATTGAAGGGCGAACATTGTTGAATAAATAATAAATCCTCTTGCCACAAACAATTTATTTTTTAACTTAAATGTTTGGTTGTGATATGATACCGTTATTATAGGACCGTCAGATGTCAAGAACAAGTGTAGAAATAGACGTGTAAAGTATATTTTAATAAAATGCGACCTTTGATACATGGTCCCCATAAAATGATATTGTACGTCACAGGAGTGAGTATCAATCAATGTGACTGGTTTTGATTTTGATTGTGTTTATATCACAGAAACTACAGAACTTCAGTATTACAATCGTATAAACACAAAATAGAAATATCAAACAATAAATTGATGTTGTATGGGATACCGCCTGGTTTTTTGAAATATATTTTCAGTACGTATTTTAAAAGGGTGTATTTTCCGTAATTCTTGATCGATTTTAATAACTTTTCCTTTTCTAAACTTTCTTTTCAACTGGCTGTTTCTCATTTACTTGGTTATGGGTTTTAACTTACTTTTCAATTTCAGAAACTAGATACTGTAAGCTTTCTAAACATATAAATATTTTTTAAAACCAGTTAATAAATAAAAAAAGTATGCACAGCTACCTTTTCTTAATTAAACACTACTATCAGGTTATATACATGTACCTGTTGACAAATTATAGTTCATCTTCAATACTCCGAATTTACAACGTACATAATGAATTACATAGTTTTTATATTTAAATCAATATTCAAACAAAGATCAAAATGACATCCTTATTTATAAATCCTTGAAACGTGTGACGTAGAGCTGTGCTCTGTACCCGGATGTTTGGAATCATTGGAATCCCAAAATTTCACAATGCTATTACGTATATTTTATGTTGTATGTAGTGAATTACTTACAAAATGTTCGTTCTTAAAACCTCTGGAATGGTTTTCGTTGTAATATTATTACATTTGATAGTTCATATCACAACAGCTTTAATAGGTAAGATTCTAGTAATCACGTTTTGTTACAAATTAAAACGTGCATTTTAACATCATAGCGATGTTTTTACATGCATGTATAGTTATGTATACATGTAACATTAGAAATAATTTGCTAAGGGAAATAAATTAATTAACGTTATATCAATAATATATTCATTTTACTAATAAAGTTACACCATCGGTTGTAGTATAGTGTTACTATGTTACACTACTCGATATTGTTATTTAACCATGTGCTTGCAATGTGTGACCCCTGTAAAGGTCACGTCCATTGGAGATAATGGGATAAGGTCACGTGACATTGTACTGGCTCTGTCTTGTGCTGCCCGCTTTGCTTCTCCCCACAACAACCAGATGGACCACAATTCAGCTTCCAGATTCCTTTTCCCGGTCACGTCTGGTCGACTTTGTCTTCTCCGACAAAACTGATAGTCGAGCGCTTGTCGGCGATGTTGAATTATTCTCTTCGTAAAATGTGTCCTATTCAGTGTATTTTCAGTATTCGCTGCAGGCAGTTGTTCGTGAATATCTGCAGTTTCTGCACGAAATATTTAGTATGCTTCTAGGACTCAGAGCCATACAGCAGTACTGTCTTCACGTAGGAGATGGAAAAATTGATTTTGATCTTATTGTGGATATTTTGATTGTGCCATACGGGTCTGAGTATGTTGAAGGCGTGGAGTGCTTTATTGATCCTGATCTATACATTATCATCTGCCACAATCCCTAACAGACTCATAACACTGCCTAGATTCGTGAAGCTTTCAACGTCATCGATGGGTCGTTTTTCCGGTATCACTGGTGGCATCGCGGGTACAGTTTATCCGCATGGTCTTGGTTTTCTTGTCGTTGATGTTTAGATCCGTTTCCCTAGCTATTGTGCTGAGACGCTGTGTCTTTTCATGTGTGTGATGGTGTGAGTTGGACAACCGTCCGATGTCGTTTGCAAAGTCAAGGTATTCCAACTGCTTTGTAAAGATCCATTGTACTGGTTCTGTAGCAAGTGAACGATTCGCATGGGGGAGCTTATCCTGTGCACAACCTTTATTCTTTCTCAGCCGGGCTTGACGAAACTTTATTTAATTATTATGACGATAATTATGAATGGAATGCAAATATCTAAATGTGTTTGAATTGGAGTATTATGTATTCATATACCATTCAGAACATAATTTAAAACGCAATACCATTGAATAGTATTTTTTATGTTAGCTTTAATTATAATGTTTTTGTACAAATCATTAGTGTTAAAATGAGCGATATAGTTTTGTAAATCCTATACATATATATTTGGTTTTACGATAATAAATGATACGCGTGCCACATACACCACAGGGCTATACACCGTAACAGTACGGGATATGCACAAGAAGGTATTTGTCTTGTATACAATGTCATAATTTAGAACATCGGCAGTTATTTTAAGCATACCAAATTCCCGAGGAAATTTCACAAATTACGGTACAAATACTAGATATTATTTTATTTAATATTCAATCGTGTCCATGCCAAAAAGCGTACTTACAACTCATTTTTTCTATTTAACGGTTAAAATATGGAAATTTTGACCTTCTCAAATATTGATTTGAATCAGGGATATGTATCGTTGATTTTATAAAGAAATATACGAACATTGCACAGGTTGTAACTTTAAAGGGTTACATAGCAACAATACATTTATGTGTATGACAAATCACATCGCTCTTTACCATACCGTGAGACAGGTAACCATGGTTAGTTCACTCCAACCCCTCTGATTTTTTTGGCCAACATTCTTTATTTGATTGTCAAATCTATGTAAAGTTCAAACCATCCAAAATACCCACTTATCTTACAATAAAATACATATATACGCCCTAGATCGAGTATACAAGTCAGCTCTGTATACTTTTGAGACCTAACAAAGTGACACCCTACCAAAAGCTTCACTACCTTATAACCTATATCAGTCGATGTGCCTTCAATATGGCCTCACATGCTTCTTTGACGTTATTCAAGATGGCTGCTGCAAATGCGCATCAATAGAAAAAAGATGGCCACCGTGCACACTGAAACACATCAAACATGGCCGCTGCGCTTGTCCACTCGTGTCCATTTTTTTAATTAACATATATATATTAACATATTATAAACGTAAAAATACACATTATAAATGGATCGAATTTTACATGTCTAAAATAGAATGCCGCCTAACCACGGTATGCGTTTTATTCTATTATTGTATATCCTCAGATTCAGCTTATAATGAAGCAAAGCTCCAACCAAAAGATATTGCCACACAAGAAGGTGGGAGTATAAAATTGAACTGCAGCGCCCCATACGATTATCGTAAACGACACTTTATCTTCAATATTACCTTAAGACATAATGGATCGGTGATTGGACATGATACAACATCTGAGTTATTCAAAGACGAGAAAAAGTATTTAATATACAAAAAAGAAAATGCGACTTGGGCAGATGCAGGCCGTTACATGTGTGAGATAAACAAGGGAAGAGACAGGAAAATAAACGATACAACAACAGTAACTATCGCTCGAGGTAATACTATCGTATTTGCTGATTTTAACTGCAATCCCGTAAGATGCATTAATTAAGAACGTCCATATAATAACATAAATGAAAACGTATAGTAATTTTGTTAAAGAAGTGTCAATGAACGTGTCAAAAGCAGCTATCATTATTATAACAGCAATGTATAAATTGTATTAAATTAGAAAATGTTACTGTTATTGAAATGGAATGAGCTATTCCATTGAAGCCTTATATCATTATTTATTTCCAGGTGATCACATGGCAAATCTACTACCACATCATGTAGTAACACAAGAAGGAGGGCATATAGAATTGACTTGCAGCCCACCAGATATGTATCCTATACTTCACCCTCGCAACACGTATACTCTACTTCATAACGGATTGGTGGTTACCAATGTAACAACATCTGAGTTTATCAAAGACGATAAAGAATATTGTATCTATAAAAAAGAAAACGCAAGTCCAGCTGATGCAGGTCGTTACATGTGTGTCATAAACAAGGGAAGAGAAGGAGAGATAAACGCTACAGCAATAGTAGATGTCATTGGAGGTAATAATGGCGTTTTTACACTTTGAATCGAGATCCTATACGATTAATTCCTTACTAAAATACTCAAATAGTCAACATTTGATTTAAGAAGTATTATCTCAGACTTTCCGCGTATGTAATGTTTATGAAATAATGATCCTTTAAAGGGAATTTATCATTTTTTTTTCAAACTTTTAAAATAGGCTAATCTATTTTTTTCCAATTTACATCATGCCTTTATATACTCAATGATCCCGTATCGCCAAAAATATATATTTAAACCTGCCAAAATAATATATCAAAAATGTATTTCCTAACTCGAGCTACGCGCCTAGGTTAGACTAAAATAGATTTCTCGCTTAAAAGTGCAACATATTTTGTGACGTATTAAATAAGTCACGTGATTTAATTTTGATTTCAAACTGATCATTAAGCACAGGGGTGGATCCAGGATTTCAGATTAGAGGGGGCACGACACAAAATCAGAATTGGCGAACACATTTTCAGTAGAAAATAACGCATTTTAATAACATATGGGAGTTTAGGGGAGGGGAGCGGCGTACGCAGGTTTTTTTTAAAGAGAAGAACCGTCATTGATACAGGCTGACACGTAGAAAAACATGTTTCATCTAATAATTATTTTATTTTTTAAACATTTCTAGCGGGCTTTCCTGATATACTCCCTTTAATGATAAATGCACCACACACTTTTTATTGAAACAACTATTGCACAAATTTATCGATAGAAATGTCGGAAATAACTATAATTATTTATAATATTATTATATTTTAAGAGAAATATATCATACTCGCGTAATATTCTACGTAAAGGAATGAGCCTGGTGTATTATTCATTTAAATACTTTACATTTCTATATACCTGCAGATGATACGCGAGCAACTCTCCAACCCTATGATGTAGTAACACATGTAGGTGAGTACACCATTACGTTTACTCTTATTCACAAAGCCGGACACGATTAGCTCAGTCGGTTACGCATCTGACTATCAATCAAGGGGTCGTGAGTTCGAATACCCCGCCCAGCAACAGTCTCCGTGATGATTGATATGCGACATTGTGTCTAATTATCATTTGTCTCTCACCACTGATTCAAGTGGGAAAGTTATCAGTTACTTACGGAGACAGGGTGTGCTCGAGTACTGGTTAATTCCAGGAAACATTGGTTATGTTAACTGATCGTCTGTTAGCCCTCGATGGCATAAAAATGACGCTAAATATTCAATCAATCAATCAATCAATCAATCAATCTTATTCATAAAATTATGGTGGTTACGAAGTTTACAGAAACATATTTATCGTATTCGAGAGAGGTTTATTTACAAATATTAAAAGGTAAATCCGGATAATCCAGTACCTTATTGATGTGTCATATGCAAGGGACAAACAAGAAGGGGAAATAAACGCAACAGCAACTGTGTTTGCATCAGCAAGTGCTAGAAGGGAAGATAAACGCAACAACAACTGTTATTGCATCAGCAAGTCATTCGAGATAATGCTAGAACGGGAGATAAACGCAACAACAACTGTTATTGCATCAGCCAGTCATTCGTGGTAATGCTAGAACGGGAGATAAACGCAACAACAACTTTATTGCATCAGCAAGTCATTCGAGGTAACGCTAGAACGGAAGATAAACGCAACAACAACTGTTATTGAATCAGCAAGTCATTCTAGGTAACGCTAGAACGGGAGATAAACGCAACAACAACTGTTATTGCATCAGCAAGTCATTCGTGGTAATGCTAGAAGAGGAGATAAACGCAACAACAACTGTTATTGCATCAGCCAGTCATTCGAGATAACGCTAGGAGGGGAGATTAACGCAACAACAACTGTTATTGCATCAGTAAATCATTCGAGGTAACGCTAGAAGTGGAGATAAACGCAACAACAACTTTATTGCATCAGCAAGTCATTCGAGATAATGCTAGAAGGGGAGATAAACGCAACAACAACTGTTATTGCATCAGCAAGTCATTCGAGATAATGCTAGAACGGGAGATAAACGCAACAACAACTGTTATTGCATCAGCAAGACATTCTAGGTAATGCTAGAAGGGTAGATAAACGCAACAACAACTGTTATTGCATCAGCAAGTCATTCGAGATAATGCTAGAACGGGAGATAAACGCAACAACAACTGTTATTGCATCAGCCAGTCATTCGTGGTAATGCTAGAACGGGAGATAAACGCAACAACAATTTATTGCATCAGCTAGTCATTCGAGGTAACGCTAGAACGGGAGATAAACGCAACAACAACTGTTATTGAATCAGCAAGTCATTCGAGGTAACGCTAGAACGGGAGGTAAACAGGTAAACGCAACAACAACTGTTATTGCATCAGCCAGTCATTCGTGGTAATGCTAGAAGGGGAGATAAACGCAACAACAACTGTTATTGCATCAGCCAGTCATTCGAGATAACGCTAGAAGGGGAGATTAACGCAACAACAACTGTTATTGCATCAGTAAGTCATTCGAGGTAACGCTAGAAGTGGAGATAAACGCAACAACAACTTTATTGCATCAGCCAGTCATTCGAGAAAATGCTAGAAGGGGAGATAAACGCAACAACAACTGTTATTGCATCAGCAAGTCATTCGTGGTAATGTTAGAAGGGGAGATAAACGCAACAACAACTGTTATTGCATCAGCAAGTCATTCGAGATAATGCTAGAACGGGAGATAAACGCAACAACATCTGTTATTGCATCAGGAAGTCATTCGAGATAATGCTAGAAAGAGAGATAAACAACAACTGTTATTGCATCAGCCAGTCATTTGAGATAATGCTAGAAGGGGAGATAAACGCAACAACAACTGTTATTGCATCAGCAAGTCATTCGAGATAATGCTAGAAAGGGAGATAAACGCAACATAAATTGTCATCAGTAACTCGAAGCTATGCTATCGATTATTTTGTGTTATGGTAACCGTGACCGTATACATAAACTTAATTAAGGCCATCTAGTGATAAAGTGATACAAGTGTTGTCTTTTCCATATTGTAGATGTTTTGACATTGTATACTGGAATTGCATTGGAGTCATTAAGTAGCAATAATTAAAAACAAATCACGACTTTGTTACATTTTGGGGGGATAATTAAACCCGCATTAAACTAAAGATAGTATAGTGTTCTGACAGTGTAAAATAGATAACTATAAATATGGTAAACGGTCCCTTGGAAGCACAATACGTAACCGAACGACGGAAATATCAGTGTCGGATTTACTGAATCTTTTCGCGAGGACAAAACACGCAACACCATTCTCGCCATTTCGTACAGATTAAGTGATATTGTATTCTCAAACAAGATTGAATGACTCCAAGGAATCAAACACTGAGTCAAAACGAATACACCGAATTCAGCTGTAGTTAAATAAAATTCCAAAATGTTGTTCAATATAGTTCAATAAAGAAAGCAATTGCTTAGAATCAAATGACAATAATCAATTGAACAATTGCATATTTCATGTTTATTTGATTATAGACTAACCAACGCGCGTTACAATAGTGTTGGCAGCTGTCACTTTTTATGTTGTTATGGAATCAAACTGTTTCTATTGATGTTATAATATATTACACTCAACTGATCATATGTATAATCTGGAATAGTTTCGTTACTAGTTTGCTGATTATTTAGGTATTTTGTGAAACATGAAATATGTGTTAAACACTTTAATATTGTAAGGCATTATAAAGAAATAAAATTAGATTTTGACTTTTATTATAAGTTTATTATTCCTAAGAACCATTGCGCCTATTCAGTATTGTAACAAATGGAATTCTGAAAATAGAAACATGTTAAGCCGTTGCTAGGGGTATTAGGGATGCTTCATATTTATAGACTACTCCTGAACAACGTTAATAATACTGAGTTATTATTACATTTCATTTATTTAATGTATTATTTCTGCCATAAGAATATATCATTTTATATGATTAATTATGATCATGCTTTTCCTTATTGAAATACCATGAATAGTAATATACATACTTTCACAGTTGCAATAGTATGTTTTGTAATTCATATCAATTTTGTTAAGTTTTATTTCTATTCAGCGGCTGAAGCGACTGAAGCGGCTATTTCGACAAGTGTTGTTGCGATTGCCATTGTAACAGTTGTTTTTCTTGTTTTCTAGGTGAGTATTTGCCGAACAATATCATTATTTATCAAATAATTCTTCTTACTACTGATAATGAACTCATTATATCAGAATATATCATCTCTTTGTTTTTATTGTTATCACTTGTTCATACAATTGCATAGTGTTTGTTTTGCTTAAGATCTTCTGAGGAATAATAACGTAATTGTTTTCTTTTAAAATGAAATATAATTTAAAGCACAATAAGCAAAATGTATGTATGAGGAGCGTATACAACACAAACTGATTAAAGGATATCTTTGAGCGCAGAATGCAAACAAGGAAAATAACTGTATTAATGTTTTTTTATTTGCTACAAACAAAGTAGTGTTGCCAGTCAAATTCATTATATCGGTAAACAAGTCATTACTGTGTGCATAGTTTCAATTCAAATCAAGTGTATTTTTAAACCTTAAGTTTTTTTTTCTATTTTGTCTTTTCTTATCAAAGCCGTAACGTCTCTTATTTTCTTTTCTCCATATAACAGCATTGCTTATCACTATTTTTTCCATATAATAGTATTGTTTAGCGCTACTTTTTTCATATAACAACATTGTTTATCGCTACTTTTTCCATATACCAAAATTGTATATCGCTACTTTTTCCATATAACAACATTGTTTATCTCTACCTTTTCCATATAACAGCATCATTTATCGCTACTTTTTTCGTATAACAGCATTGTTTATAGCTACTTTTTCCATATAACAGCTTTGTTTATCGCTACTTTTTTCATATAACAGCATTGTTTATCGCTACTTTTTTCATATAAGCTACTTATTTCATATAACAGTATTGTTTATCGCTACTTTTTTCATATAACAGCATTGTTTCTCGTTACTTGTTTCATATAACAGCATCGTTTATCCCTACTTTTTCCATATAACAGCTTTGTTTATCGCTACTTTTTTTATTTAACAGCATTGTTTATCGCTACTTTTTTTATTTAACAGCATTGTTTATCGCTACTTTTTTCATATAACAGCATTGTTTATCGCTACTTTTTTTCCATATAACAACATTGTTAATCACTACTTTTCCTTTTACATATAACAGCATTGTTTATCGCTACTTTTTCCAAATAACAGCATCATTTATTGCTACTGTTTCCATATAACAGCATTGTTTATCGCTACTTTTTCAATATAACAGCATTGTTTATTGCTACTTATTTCATATAACAGCATTGTTTATCACTACTTTTTTCCATATAACAGCATTGTTTATCACTACTTTTTTCCATATAACAGCATTGCTTATCGCATCTTTTGACTGTGACTTTAGTTTAGATAAGGTTCGATTTGACATAAAAATGTACCCACTCCCCATTAATGCCGAGATGTTTATTATTGGACTCTTATATGATATAGCATTTTGAAAAAATGAAGTACAGACCTGTGTTTTCGGCAACCAGATCTGTGTGTTCAGCAGTAAAATCCGTGTGTTTCGAGTGTATTTATTTTAGTCCACCATAATTATTATGTTGTTAATATTCGTGACTTTGATTTCCATAAAGAACAGTTTAGTTTTTAAATTATCAATATAACACATTTTCAAGTGAACTAAACTATGTATATATATCTTACATATCTATTTCAGGACATTGAAAAAGCGTTCTTACTTACAAGCGCCAATGACTTAAGTTTCCACCGACTCGCATTCTGAATCTTGACTGTGCCAATGTATGTATATATCTATACATCTGTGGTGTGTGTGTGTATGTGTGTTTGTACGTGTACGTGCGTTCGGGCATACGTATATGTGTTAAGAATAAGGTGAAAAAAAGACTTTAAACTGATACATTAATAATTTAAAATACAACAAAATTCATTAGGAGGATTTTTCGTTGAAGTAATTTTAAAGTTTCTATCCCTGGGAACAATCACCTAAAATTACGAAACACGAGAGGATTGAATATTTGAAGTAGAACAACTGCTGAACCTAATGTAAGAAAAATCACAACGTCCATATAGGTGAATAGCTTTGAAATTCAAACTGCAGTTAACTGAAGCGCCTTTGTCCTAAAATTGAGATTGAGAATATCTTCAAAACAGAAATAAAAATCATTTATTATATTGAAATACCACATGTGATCCAAAAGGACTTCTGCATTTATTCATTACCATTTTGAATAATCAGCCAAAAGTAAAGCATTTACAATAATTGATACTTATTCATGTTTATTTTCATTTTATACAAAGATAGTCGTGTTTTTACACAAAATGTTGAAACACTTATTCGTTGCAAAATATTGAGTGAGTAATGGTCTGTTGTCATTAACGCGATCATTCCGATTATACGAATAAGTCTTCGATACACACCCATGAGCCATCTAACTATTGATTGATTGCATATTTAGCGCAGTTTTATAACATCGATTGCTAACAGATGATCAGTTTACCAAACTATTCTTTCCTATGACCCTGAAAGGTTAACCAGTACTCCAGCACATCCCATCTCCGCAAGAAAGTGGTAACTTTGCCACTTGAATCAGCAGTGAGAGACGAATGATTATGAGACACAATGCCGTATATCATTCATCACGGAGACTGTTGACGGGTGGAGATTCGAACTCACGACCCTTGGATTGATAGTCAGGCGTTCTCCATCTCAAAACTATCGTCGTATGAAAGATGGGGAACCTACGAAATTTACTCTTATTCAGTTATTGTGATTGGTTACAAATATTTACATACAAGTATACCCAAATTTAGGATAGCAATTATTAGATTAATCGTTTCATCGCACTACCTTAAAATAGAATCTGGTAGACGGCATAGACCGAGAAGTATCCTATTTGATGATAGAAAATGCAACTCTTGTCAAACAATTGAAGACGAATATCATTTCATTATGGAGTGTTCATTATATGTAGAATTACGTAGAACATTTATAAATAGATACTTTTGGTATAGACCAAGTATGTATAAACTAGTATAACTTTTCGGTAGTTAAGATGAAAATGTAGTTAGAAATTTAAGCATGTATATTTTTAAATCTTTTGAAAAGAGGAATATCATTGAAAATACATAACACTATTGTATTTACCATGTCTCTGGCTTAAACTGTATTTGATATATTTGTTAAATATATATACGTATGAATGTGTACATGTATATGCATATGGTATGTGTAAGTAAGTACTTGTGTTATGACATGTGTTACTAAATTATATGCATAAATGTTAAGCATGTTCATTTTAAATCACATGAAATAAATTTATATTTTTCAATGATCTGACTAAAAAAAAAAAGTCTGCTTGTAAACATTGATTGTGGCTTTAAAAAATAATAATTTGTATATTCTAATAATTATAAAGTATACTTACTTGTGTATTAACATCATACATGTACTTTCTCCGTAACAAAAACACATAACAGTATTTCTCTATTTTCTGTGTTTGATTTTCCACAAATTTTTGATGTATGGATTTGATTAAATGTAACCTCATTAAATAAAACCAATTGATTATCATGTATCTGTATATATGTTTTATGTATATATATATGTATGTACATTGCGTTATGCATACGTGATATTTTCTCTTTTTTTCTTTACATTTTTATCACAAAAATGTGACCATGTTCACAACGGTCTATGGCCTATTGAATTGCAAATAAAAGTTTCTTCATAATGAGTTTATGATATTTCGTAACTTCAAATAAACGATATCACATAACTTTCTAATTAAAAAAATGTCAATTTCTCTAAATCATTACTGGAAGTCATAACACATTACATGACTGCACAGAACTGATGTCAGAACAATCTTTACTCGTTGGAAAAAGATATCATGTTAAATTATTAAAGTAAATCAAATTGTAGCGTTTCTAAACAATGAGTTCAAGAATCTCAAGTTGAGATGTTAAGTGAAACTGGGGTCTGGCCAGCCAAACTTGACCATTTGAGTGAATTTTTAATGGTCTCGATTTTGTTTGGGTAAACCGCTTCACAAATGGTTGTTTTATAACGAGATTAGAGCTGATACAACAACACTGATATCATTATTGATGCTTCATTTGGATCTCAGTATTCAGGCCAACCAGTTGGTACTCGTTTAATTGTAGCTATAATATCAAGGAAGGTTAATTTCTTGTCAGTTCTATTTGCGACATCGTTATTTACCAGTAGAAAAAAATGTTGTAATATTATTCTTTTTTTTACAATGAACGATTTGTTTACAATATTGAAGCCATATGAACGTCAATGTAGACAATGATTGTTAACTTATTTCAAACATCTAGCGATAACATTGTTATAATATACTTGAACAGAGCTTTTTTATGTGTTTTAGTGTAATATTTGGTATCAAGCAAGTCATACTTTGAATTTGAAAAGTGCATACCTGGCAAACGTTCAGCCTATTAATGGTATGAACAGTATTAAAGGAAGCAGTTTTATGGAAATATATAGCAGCACAGTGGTGATATTCACCAATTATTCTTAAGAATATTCTTAGACTCGAACTCAAGAATAAATCTTGAAAAGCACACTTAGAGAGCATTTTCGAAGCAAAACTTTGCAAGCATGCAGGGACACCTAATAAATAGTCTAATAAACTGTCACACGTATTCTATATGTCATGGTAAACAATATAGCTTGGATTTGGATTTGGATTTTCAAGTTAAGTCTACGAATATTCTCAAGAATGTTTGTTGTGGTGAATCCGACTCTAAGAATAGACTCTTTGAAAATTTTCATACAAAATTGCAGCTAATTTATTACTCAGAAAACATAAAAAAGCTTATGTAGTCAAAATGTATTTCTAAGTTTGATTTAGCGCGAATTACGTCACTGCTATTCGTAAGCATTAGTTTCTATTACATAATTGCTGGTTTTATGGATAAACTTCAAGCTTCATTTTTTTATCAAATTCTTGTTAGCTTTAAGTCCAATTATCGTAGCACAATGTTAATATCGTTTATAAAGACTACACAACGAAGCATTTACGTTTTCTATGTAAACGTGTTGAAACAATATATAATGAAATCACTGCTTTCTGAAATGTTGTTTTGTGGCGTCCCAATATTATTGTATTCATTTGATAGACAGGTATTGATATAAGCTTACTATGGTTAAATCTTCACTTCAGACACATTTGCAGATAGTTGTTGCATGACCTCATCAATGTTAGAAAATGCTATACGTGTAATTTGAAAACATATATCTAGAGAAATGTCCTTTTTACTTTTAATTCTGTATTCGCTTAGTTCATAAATCTTTATGTGACGCATACCTCATCATATTCAACATTCCATATTAGCATAAACGTGTCAAATTATATGAAATGATAGATATCATGAGTAGTGTACGTGTTTTGTTTTATAGATAAATGGCATTATACTCGAATATCTCATAGTTCATCTTTAAGATGAAGTTGTTGTTTTTTTTTCTTAGAAACGAATGGTAGAATAATTAGGTGTTTACGTTTAATATTGTCGAAAGATGTTCCATATCAATGAATAAAATAAGTAATATATAGAATAGGTTTTTAACTCATGTCAATATTCCACGCGTCAAAATGAGTTTTACTTGTTAATTCACAAAAAGTTAATACTAGTATTTCACTCATCTTTAACAAATGTTGTATTACATTACTCGTATAATCTAAATGGCATTCCAGTACGCTTCACGGCTTTGGTCGAATTTTGTTGTTCCTGTGTTTGTTCTTGTCTAACCTATTTGCAACGATCACTATCAAATATACTATGTAAAACCCTAAGTGTTACCACATAGATGTATCAATAATAAATACGTGTTAATAAAAATAAGCAATGTACAAAAGGATTTTAAAATAAGAACAGAAATCTGTAAAAACAATATAACCAGTATATATGTCCTTTTAAATGAAACACAAGTAGTAACACGTATTAAACATCATTACTATCTGAATGATATCTGGTGCAAAATACCGTAACGGTTGTTTATTGTCAAAAATATGTCTAGAAACTCGCTATTATCGCCACTATTTGAATTAGACTTAACCCGTGGAATAACGTAACTGATTAAGTAACTATAGGAGTAAACGTCCGGAAATTTCCGGGCATCATCGATTGAACTTGGGTAAGCGGATTAGTATTAAGTTATATTGATACCGCTGATCTTGATACATTCCTACATAGCATAGTGATTATAGATGCGGATTAACGCTCGGTCGAACCGAGTTCGAATCACGTGACAAGTACTTCGTTTAATTTATGGCGTAACTGGCGAAGTAAATACGATTGGATAGGAAATTTATGATCATTTCATAAAGCGAAACATTAGAAATCATGTCTAATTGGATGAACCGAAGTATGGTCCCCAGGTAGGCCTACACTCAGGGTATCTTATTAGCCAGTCATACATCTCCAATACGTGGGAAGTAGTTAGACGATGACAAAAGGACATTAATTCACCAATATTTTGTGTCTGAGATTTAGTCTCAGACCAAAATGTCAAAAATGTAATATTCCAATAACAAGCAAATTACTATATATATTCGCAAAAACAATCAGATTTAACGATCAGTTGACATAAAATGTTACAGGATCACAATTCTTACCGATAATGGTATATACAACGTTTTACAACGATGTAAGATTATTTTGAGTCTGAGTCCGATTCTCAGGGCATAAAAATAAGTAAAATCTCAAACGACTTTGAACTTTGTAATTCTCTCATGATGTCTCCGCCGCTCCTTCCCTAATACCCTGGAAACAACCGAAAACATTGCCATATCTGGCATATATTTTCTTTCAAGTTAACAACAGTAGTTAAATTCAACCCACGCGGAATTCAAGCATTATGTCAGTTGAGTGATAGCAAGAATGAGACCACTGTATTTGATACAAGTCTAAAGATGATTGGATATAATTTTCCGAATCTCAGTTATGCAGGTGCCAATGTTCTAGGAAATTCTGCATATTCATTTAATGATGTGTGTTACATAATCTGTATGCTAAATGATAGCTTTTGTACACGGAAAGTGATCATGTGCTATTGCTACATGTTGATTTCATATACGTACTTGTAATTGTTTTGTGTTGGTACCCTGTATAATCATAATTAATAGATTCCTTCTATTCCTACTTGAATGTTCTGAAACAATATTGACTATTCAATAATTTATTTTTTATCATATATTTTTATGTTGTTGCTTGTAGCTTAGTTTGCCATTTGTGTTGTAAAATAATGATGATACTAGTCATTAGTGCCAACATTTGTGTTTTTGTTATTTTCTTTTTATTGTCATTATTTATTATATTATTTTTTATTTGTATTATCATACATAAAACAAGTATATACCTATTGTAGGTATGATACTTATACATATATGCTTTTAATTAGATAAAGAGCAAAAATGAGTTTGTTCAAGCCGTGACCCTTGAGTCAAGATTAGCCCTGCCCCGTGGACAAATCAGTTTAACATTGGAACATTTGAATATTTGATATAAATATTACATAAATATTATGAGTAGGGTTTTAATTTTGTTCAAATAAAGAATCGAGGCTCTATTAGGGCACAGCAAGGACACTTTCATTTTTACAGGAGAATACTATCGAAAAACAAAAAGTTTTCTCATCTGTTTAAGTTAGCAAGTATATCGACGTCTGAAACATTTGTTTGTAACAACATTTGAAACGTGGTACTATAATCGCTAAATAATGTCTTGGAACTTGCAGGGGGAGAAAAGGACGAGCCAAATGCATTAAATATATTTGGTTTAAATGGTCTTTATTGGTAATGGTTTTGGGTTTATTCAAATTAATAGGAATCACATTGGAAAACAGTATTTTATAATTTAATAAAGAGCAAACAAGTTGGATTACCGAAAATGATCATTTATACCAAATATTCGCATTTGGCTCATCCTTCCCTTCCCCTATATTGCGTTTGAAGTACCCCGTTTCAACTGTTGTTACAAACCAATGTTTCAGACTTCAATATGATTAAATTATACCTATATTGGAATAAACAAAGTAGGAAAATGGACGAAGAGAGAAAAGACATAACATGTTTATCTTTAAGTGTTCTTCTAATACCGTGCCACTTTATCGCATTGCTTTATCGTTTACAAATTGATCCGATGAAATATTATAACGAAACTCAGTTATATAGATCTTTCATGAATGGTATTGCTCGTTAACACATTAATATCGGTTTTTGTATAAATATGTATCGCATTAAACGCGCCGTTAGTGTCCTGTGTGTACATATAAAGTTTTAATAAAATTAAATTGACATAAAAAATAATGTGGATCGAAGAGACGATAATGACTTGAATATCACTATTTGAAAGTTGATTGAGAGAGAGAGAGAGAGAGAGAGAGAGAGAGAGAGAGAGAGAGAGAGAGAGAGAGAGAGAGAGAGAGAGAGACTCAGATAAAGTTATAAATGTTTGAGTATACTATCACAGTATCACAGTATTTACTTTCACCAGAGACCTATTAACATGAAATTATGTCACTGCATTCATGAGTGAAATGTTTATACAAAAAAAAAACATTCTACACAACACACCAACAATTCTTTGAGGTAAACAGTTACACCTGACCCTGGAGACATATAAAAAGTCATAGAAGTATCCAGGAGTGAGAGATGACAAATTATCATATGAAGTTGCCGTTTTATGAAATATTTCGGATCCATTGCTTGTACCTTCTCCTCTCCCCCACACACTGGATACAGAAGAATACATGAACTTGCTATATTGCTTTACTTAATTTTTCTGAAAAGCTAAACTTGTTGATAGATGTTACCAAAGGAAAGCTCCGTTTAAACCAATCGAAATACACAGTATTAACCAATAAAACCTACGATGAAGCGGTCAGTGTGTCTGTTATAAGCTTGACCTTTTATTGCGGTTGCCATACACATATTTCAGACAATCAGGAACGCAGGGAAATAAATTCAAGGTAAGTTTTGTTTTCGCGTATTAAATATTCTTCGTGTAATCTAACACGGCTTAATACTTCTACTATTTAGAACGGTATCAAACACGTTGTATGCACGTCGCTTCGTATTGTCTTTATATTTTATAACAATTTTATGTATTTAAGTAATGACAGCGTCGTCTTGTTCATGTTCTTATTGATCATATTGTTGTCGGTAATGTTTAGGGTGCGAATTGGGTTAATATCGCCAATTACGTATTCACTCTTCAACTGACCGCAAACATATACGTGAGAAATAAGAATACCGACATTTTTTTTCTGTCATATCGCGACGGTGTCTACGTGCTGCCACACTATAGTATCCTGCTGCAGACACATGGTATGATACCCCGGCCAGTCACATTGTACTGACAAAGGGCTGATCATTAGTATTATCCTCTAAACTAGGCAGCTTTTAGTACCATGTTCCGAGTCTTTGGTCGGGGATCGAACCCACGACTTGCAACATGTGAGACAGACGCTCTTCAACCGCTGCGGTGTTTTAATTACTGTAAACCGAGAGGTGCTGTGTAATTACCCGTGCTGCTACACGAAATCGCTGGGGAGTTTATCTGTCTATAAACGAGTGCTTTTAAAACAATGTTACCATGTCAACAAGTTTAAACTTATATTTCACTTCAAATGTGATTGATTGATTGATTGAATATTTAGCGTCATTTTTATGCCATCGAGGGCTAACTGACGATCAGTTAATCTAACCTCTGTTTCCTGGGATTAACCAGTACTCGAGCACACCCCATCTCCGCAAGTAACTGATAACTTTCCCACTTGAATCAGTGATGAGAGACGAATGATAATGAGACATAATGTCGTATATCAATCATCACGGAGACTGTTGCCGTGCGGAGGATTCGTACTCACGACCCTTGGATTGATAGTCAGACGTGTAACCGACTGAGCTAATCGGGCCCCTGGATTGATAGATGGATCGATTTGTGAAACAAATTCTTACAACTTAGACAAATCACACTCCAAGTCTTCCTTGGTTGAGCCAGTACTAAGCATATGCGGAAAAGATGTCTTGCTCAAGGACACCACACATAGCTGTGGCGGAGGATCGGACCCACGACCCTCCGATCATGGGTTCGGTGCTCTTTTGCTGAACCACGCGCTCTACACATGTTAAACTTGTTTTCTTGCAGAGTGTATGCATTTTGATAATGACTGAACAGTCTCGTGTTTAACTGCCTGTTTATCTCTTTGTAACATTTTTAATATATTATATTGACACCCTTTTGGCAATACGGTGTCAGTGAGTATATAAAGGCATGATATTTTGGGCGAAATATGTTTTAAGCCAATTTTAGATTAGACAAGTTAGACAAATCCTGTTAAAGTCCCTTTAATGTTTTATTTAGTTTTGGTCTGATGGCAAAGAACCACATAGTTTATATTATGCCCTAAAAGATATGTATTTTTATGCATTTATATATTATGCAATTCGTTTATATATATGTTTGTATACTAGTATGTGTGTGTGTGTTGCTTTTTTGAAATTTATGTACGTATATTATTGAGTTTTTTGTTTTTTTGTACTTGCAGACAAGATGTCTGACAGGAAAGCCGTTATCAAGAATGCGGACATGTCCGAGGAGATGCAGCAAGATGCTGTGGACTGCGCCACTCAGGCTCTTGAAAAATATAATATTGAAAAGGACATTGCCGCTTACATCAAGAAAGAATTCGACAAAAAGTACAACCCAACTTGGCACGTAATCGTCGGCAGAAACTTCGGTAGCTACGTAACACACGAGACGAAGCATTTCATCTACTTTTACTTGGGACAAGTTGCCATTCTTTTATTCAAATCTGGTTAAGCTAATGGAACTAAACAAACCAAAGTACCAACAAAAGTAGCTACGCAACAGACGAGAAGAAACATTTCGTCTGCTTCTAACTTGGATAAGTTGCCATTCTGCTATTCAAATAAACAAATGGAACTGAAACTGAACAAAACCAAAGTATCAAACAAAAAGCATTTTCTGTTATATTGATACCATAGACTTATAGCGGAAGTACCAGGCACCGTACACTACTACCTGTTAGATGACCAGCTGGGCGGCCTCTACTGATACAGGTCCTAGCTTGTTGGGTTGAGTCGATCATTTTTTGTACATTTGTGTTCTTTTCCTCCGGCACAATAAAACATCAGGCAATATTCTCATCTGTTGTTGTTTATTGTTTTCTCAGATAATGTTAGATAAATGATAAAAGATAAATGAACAATGTGTCTGTTTCATTCCTCGCCTTCTTGCCATTATATTTACTGAACTACAAGCAACGTCGTGTCATGTCGCAGTTTAAAATTCATTTACTGTGCTTGTATTGGGTATTCGTAATGAATACACCTTTTTAAGGCGTAATGGATCTGTTTTGTAATGCCTCATTGATAAATATTAACCCGCTCAAATTCATATGGTTTTATAGATAGTGGTGTAAATGATCAATTTCATATATTAAAACTGAATTATTAGTTGTCAAAAAAAATCTATTAAAGGAGCCGAAATTGTTTAGCTTAGGAATGCAAAAGAACTTCAACCATAATTCGATATGTGTATAAATGTTATCAGTTGAAATTTATTTATATGGGGAAAAAATAATCATATTAATAATCTTGCCAAACTTATTTATTTCAGTATATTTGAATATACCGGCTTTGTATTGTTTTTATATTTTAATAAATCGAAAATTGCATTCTCACTAGACGTCACAGTATTCAACTAACAAGGTTGCCAAATCAGCATTGACATATCCTATCTAAAGAATAATGATACCTAAAGACGAAGTGGCAAAAAGGGGCCAAACTGCTTCAATAATGTTTGATTTATCTTTTCGAAAATAATATGATGTGTTTTAGATAGTTTCCGGCGTTATCGACAAAATCAAGTTCTAACATAACTTTCTGAAAACATTTTGTATTGTTATAGTTTGCGAACGTAAATTTTTTTTTAGATATTTCGAAAAGTTTTCAACTGCTTTTGGAAAAAGAAGTACTTTTATTTACTGACCACTTTCAAGCATGTTTTAAAGCTGGGCGGTTGTGCAGTGGATAGTGTGTTTGCTGCTCATGTTAGAGGTTATTGGGCCGATTCCCAGTTCCACTCGATAGCCTTTTTAAAAAAGCAGCACTCAATACTTTTTTTCTACCCAGGCAGTGAACACTGTGTAGATCTTACTCCGCAACCGAGCGAAAATGAATAGGTACACGTAGCAAATAAACTAAAATAATGTTAAACTGTTATATACGTTTTGTTTCATCCATAAATTGTGTTCGCAAATCCAAAAACTCTTTTGTTTCGCCATAAACAATACTTCTGATTTATTCTTCTTTTACAAAAGCCAATAGCCTTTAAAATATCATTGTCATTGTCTATTGAAATAAAAATAAATCGTTCAGCATCACCTTTCGAACTAGTAGTATCCCCTATTTGAACTATACGGACGGACGGACGGACGGACGGACGGACGTTCCGCTGGAAGTGATGTTGTAGGGTGCGGTTTTTATATGTTATAAAAACAACTTTTTTTCCATAAAACAAAACCAAACCTATTTTCTTTCTAACCCTAATGTCACAAACCTTGAGATCCAACCCTACTGACACTAAAAAAGAATGAAAAGGGTGAAGAAAAAAAGTAAAAGAAAATGTGTACAAAATTGAATTAACCCCATAATGCCATTCTGTACGCATATGGCACTTGTGGGGTGCACATTTGCACCCCACAAGTACCAAAAAAAACTCATTCTGTACTGTCAACGCAACCCACAACTGCCATTCCAGAAGAACGGACGGACGGACGGACGGACGGACGGACGGACGGACGGACGGACGGACGGACGGACGGACGGGCAGACATTCGGACGATTGACTTTTTAAGTAAGTCGTTGCTTTGCCCGCTGTCGTCTCAATTAGGGGAATATTTGTAAAACATGACAATCCTTTAGCGGATTAAGAAGACATGGAGCGGGTCCGAAAGTATGCCTATTTAACCTTTGATTTGTAAGTTTGACCCCGATCTACGTCACTGAATGTCTGATTAAGCATCCAGTCTCAATAAGATGGTTATTTACAAGTTATTGCAAATTCCTTCTAGGGCTTTAGAATATATGGAGTTGACACGAAACGTAACGGACGGACGAACGTACGGAGAGCAATATCTTCGTTCCGGTGCGTTGGTGATCTATACAGCACGAACCACGGGATCCTTTATCAGATATTATTCCTTACAAATACAGCTTTATATACATTTGAAAAGGAAATATTTTGATAGATACTACCAAGTGTATACTGCTGCTTAACCAATCGGATTGTGCCTGTCCAACCAATCACTAATATTCGATCAGAATAAAAATCGAAGCTTTCATATAACGCGTTGGGATGACTTTCATTTGTCGCTTGGCTAACAACAAGATAACGGATTAAGGTAAGCCTATTTAATTATACAGTATTATAATACCAAACATAATATACCGTTCTGGTGATGTTAATTCATATTAAACAAAAAAATATATATAAATATATATTAAATGTATTTATGTTAATACAGATATTTAATTATCAGTATTTTTTATTTTGTTACACTCCAATGCACACGTATGATATACCGAGGTTATTTTATGTATTCGTTGTAACTACGCACTAAACGATGTGAAAATGTAATTACCGTTCATTTTATTATACCAATTGCCTGTGAGCGAACGCAGTTGTTAGATTACATTATTAGTTATTTGATTTGTTGTTGGTATGTGGGATTGGGTGGATAAATAGGGGGCGAGGTGTTAGCGTGAACTGATTCATTTCATCGACAACTTGATTTTAATAAAACTATAACATCGGACATAGAGCGATGCGATTTTTTCTGGGAACTGACAAATATGCACCTACTACAAGATACAAGATGTTTTATTGAGTAAATAAAGGCCTCCGGCCCAAAATACAACAGTAATTGTTGATCATTGATGTTTTACAAAGTTGTGTTACAATATATTAAATATACATTTGAAGTGTCTGAAAACTGGTACAGTATATAATGTGGAACTATGTTTTATCTATAATTTCAAACAGTTTTGTTACAAAAGAGCAATTTTTCTAATAGTCTCTGGATTCTCGCTTTGAAGCAATCGATAAAAATCTGCATGTTCTGAATGCCCTATATACCAATTATACAGATGTGTTTCTCTAACATGAGTATACTTAGAACAATTAAAAAATACATGGTATTCGTTTTCTATCACCATTACTGCAGCCATTTCAGGCGATATGGGTTGGGTCCCTCCAATAGTCAAACAATGGAAATGTATAGCGAGACATTGGGTACGCAACATCTGTACAATTGATACAAGATTAAATAAAAGAATATTTATTTGGGCACGAAATAAAGCTAATAACTCTTTTAAAAAAGTTTTCACAGTTATAAATCAATTTGATAGTTTACAGCTTCATATTCATACATACTCAAACGTTAACAAAATTAAATTTGTTGATACTGTATATATATTACGGAGTGGAAAGCAAGTGTAAATCAAACAACTAGTATACGTGGTAATGGACGTAACAAATTAAGAACTTATAGGCTTTTTAAAAATGATTATGAAGTAGAAAATTATTGTAAAATTGTGCTTCCAGTGAAGCATAGATCAGCGTTTACAAAATTCAGATGTGGTGTTGCGCCATTAAAACTAAAAACTGGTCGATATGAGGGTATTAATGAGAATGACCGGTTATGTCCTTTCTGTAATAATGCTGTAGAAGATGAGTGTCATGTTATTCTAAAATGTGCCACTTATAAAGATATTAGGACAGATCTGATGCTTAAAGCAGTAAGTAACTTTAATAATTTTGATGACTGTAATAAAATGCAGTTTCTCTTTTCCAATAAAGATATGATAAGAATATGTGCCAAAACCTGTTTTACAATACTACAAAAACGTAGAAATATTTTATATAAATAATGTAATATATCTAAAAATGTAAAACAAATTAATTTTATATTATGTTGAGAAATCGGTGCTAATCAGGTCATTCCAGATCTGATCTGGGGTGATAACTGATCTTTTAAAATATTTTTTAAAAAAGCTTTTGACTATAAAGCGATGCATTTGCATTTATTTTTACTTTCACGATTTAACAAAAGTTATTTTAACACACTTTTAGGTCTAGAGCCAAGATTAGCGCCGGTGTCTCAATTCTTACAGTGTATAATGCTATATAGTATAAATCTATAATTTAAGATAGTTTTCTCTTCGAGATGATAGAATACATGTTTATTTGATCAGTGAGAGACTTTGCAAACGAAAAAAAAGATATAAAGCACATTATTAGTACGTAATTAAAAACGGGTTTGTTTACAAATTAATATTCGTCTCATTCGATAAATCCCTTCGATAGAAAACGGGGAGTTACGAAGCTTGTTCGGAAATGCGTCGGTTGGTCATATAGGATCAATTCATTTAAGAGAGTAACATAGTATGGGGAACTGTAGGGGATACGTTAAAAATTAGATCCCCTTTATTCCCCTCAGTATAATAATGAACTGGAATCCAAAAGCTAATTTATTGCACGTAAGCGACGAATCGTTTATATTAAATTAAAAATAAAATTACTTTTTTAATAACTGTTCTTAACAAACCACCCTTGGTAGCCTCTCTATTGACTGCGATAAAGTGATTTGTGACGTAATAGCGCGTGCGATAGTATCACACGTATATGCAAAGGATGATACTAACCCAAACTAGTATTTTATACTCATTATTTTTTAGTTCCTATAAATAATATAATGGGTTCTATGTTTGATACAGTTTTATTGCAGACATCAATATATCTAAAAAAAAAAAGAAAAGAAAACCGGATAACGATACATAATATTAGTGATGCCACAACTGTTCTAATCTCGTTATTGAACCCCTTATCTAACGGTCATAATCCGCACACTACCACTTGTGTTCTTCCGAACACTGAAAGAGGTACAGCCGGAGAGCAACCGAGTCATTACGGAATTACAAAAATGTAAACAGAAATTAAGCTCGGTCCGCTCTTCTAAGAAATACACATTTCGATTGAAGTTATTTATTTTCTCGCTTTTTAAAAAGTATCACTAATGGGTCTACAGGAATGCTTTTAGCAATACTATAAACACATTTAATTGCAATCATTTTTGTTATTACCAAAAAGTGTGCATTTCGGAAGTTTAATGAGGCTTTAATGTAATATATACATTTTAATGGCGCCACTCCATATTTTGACGAAAATATTGAAAATACGAAAGTGGCGGGTTAGTTGTGCCGTTCAATATATGTTTGATTAATATCTAATTGTCAAATCATATCAGTGGTGTGTTCGATCAATTAATTATCAGATTATGTCTGATGATATGTTCGATTACCCTATTGTCAGATTATATCCGAGATGAATATTTTCATATGGATATGCGTTCATTAGTGTAAAAAAAATGAGTAAACTTGAGTAAAAGACGAGTTCAACCATGTGTCCCATGAAGGAAGTTATCTTTGGTGAAAACTCACCATGGACTTTCAAATGCGTGGTTTGTGAATATGTAACATGTGCTTAATTATGCATATATGAACGGGCTCCATACAGTATTCTTTATTTAATGATAGCAATATAAAGATTGTTAAAATGGTTTTTGTACTTGCAGGCAAAATGTCGGAGAGAAAAGCTGTCATAAAAAATGCTGATATGTCGGAGGACATGCAGCAAGATGCTGTAGACTGCGCCACTCAGGCACTTGAAAAATTCAACATCGAAAAGGACATTGCCGCTTATATCAAGAAAGAATTCGACAAAAAGTACAACCCAACATGGCACGCGATCGTCGGCAGAAACTTCGGTAGCTACGTAACACACGAGACGAAGCATTTCATCTACTTCTACCTTGGACAAGTTGCCATTCTCTTGTTTAAATCTGGATAAACAAATAGCACATATAGACAAATATACACATAGATGATCTGTGATAGCAAACGCCACAACATTCTACATTACGAGAATAATTAATATATACGGGAATATTTAACTTTTGCGAACTGTTTTACTGGCTGGTGGGTTGTCAAAACAATCCTACTTCTAACATAGTGCCTTTGTTGTTCTTAGCCTAACTGATACTCTTTTTATATTATGTATAAATACATTTTATGATTGCAATATGTTTTATGATTCACTTTCGTCCCATTGAATAAAAGCTGATATTGCCAGCACCTCAACAGAAGGTGGCTATACGACCACTGTAGAGAGGCATACTCTGTGTTTGGAAACTTTATGCGTCACCACAGATCACGCTACAATTGTATAACACTTTCCAACATTTATTTAAATGAACGGTTATGATTTAAGTAATAAGTTGCCTCATTTCAACTTAATTACCTTCCAGGTCCCAGTTTCACAGTTTAACTTGACATAGTCCTCAACTCATTTGTTTAAATGCTATAACTTAATTCATTCATATTGATATTTTTTTACTTTATTCTCTACCTATAATTAGAGATTTGTTCCCACTTCAATTATGTGTGGTCATTTAATGTATACTGAGTTCAAGTTACCATTAAAAGAAATTAAATTGAGATTTTTTAGTTAAGTAAAATCTCAGCTTGAAATGTTTTAGTGAAACCGGTCCCTGGGCCCGAATCCCAACCATATATTTTTTTAAAATAATGTATTAAATTTAGATATAAGGTCATTCTTAACAAAACTGCTTGTTAACTGTACTTCGACTCAGTATTATATATGGAAATGTTATTGCATGGCAGATTTTAATTGCGTGAGCCGGGCCCGATTAGCTCAGTCGGTTACGCATCTGACTATCAATCTAGGGGTCGTGAGTTCGAATCCCCGCCCGGCATCAGTCTCCGTGATGAGTGATATACGAGATTGTGTCTCATTGTCATTCGACTTTCACCGTTGATTCAAGTGGGAAAGTTATCAGTTACTTGCGGAGATGGGTTGTACTCGATTACTGGTTAAAATGAAATCAGTATGCTTCAATATATTGCTGAACAAATAAAAAAAAAATGCAAATGTAACCTCGAGTTGATATTTAATTTAGTTACAGCATTATGTTTCAAGGGAGATAACACAATTTGAATACGGTAATACGTGTGTCAAAAGTTACCCGTCACTGATATTTTTATATGATTTTCGGCCAGTTCAGTGATCGACAAAATAAGTATTACAACTTTTATGTGGTTTTGACTTTTCTACAGTAAAGTAAGATCTTGTGTAAATATTTTAATCACATAAAAGAAAGTTACGCATATAAAATTATATTTCCATTTTTATGTAAGATGTAAATTAGTATTTTAAACTTTAATATGTTTCATGATGTTACATCCACATTCCAATATGTATATAAATAATGATATCAGAACGAACTATTTCTCCCGGAAAATGTTTCGAAACAGTGGTTAGTTCTGAAATTTTAACAGATGAGTTATTGAGATTTTTTACTTCTCCTTCTTCGTCATCTTCATCTTCCTTTTAACTTTGATTGCATCTTCTGCTGTCATTACTTTTGCGTAAATATATAACATGTATATACATGTAGCTGTGTACTTGATGTATTCAACTTTTTTGCTTGATATGAATTGCTCATATTTGTTTGTAAACCGTTATAGTCACGCAATTAATTGATTAATTGATTGGATATTAAGCATCATTTTTATGCCATCAAGGGCTAACAGACGATCAGTTAACCTAACCACTGTTTCCTGGGAACCTGAAAGGTAACTACACATAAGCATGACTTACAATTGTTTGAAATTATAATGATTCTATGATTTAATTGATATAAGGGTGTTGACCCCTACGACTCACGTTGATTATAACGTGTTTTTTTTTCAGCCCAAAAGATATGATAAGATATTACAGTGTTTTGTACAATATGGGAATATTTTGTACGAATACGTATTGTGGTGAAAAATATGGTTTTCACCACAATACGTACGAGTACAATATATCCCCATATTGTACAAAACACTGTAAAATTATCTTTTTATTCTAAACCTCAATCTGAAAGAAATTTATTAAAAGAGTTCAGAAAAATCAAGATTCTTTTATATAAATAAACTGCGTGTTCAAAGCAACAGACGCAAAGCGGAGATATTCGGATTTTTTTCAACGTCATCGTCATGACGAATATTTGTCAGTTGTTTGTTTTCATCGATGAAATTTCTACTATTGTTTCCCCTTTTTTAGTCGCCATCTTGAATTTTGAACTGTACAATATAAAAGTTATTGGATCCAATAAACTTCTACATATTGTACGGTCACGTGGTAACATCTGGAGTAGGTGATTGGCTATACACTTACAGGTAGGTATAGAATAATTATATTTACAGCTAGGTCCAAAAACTTTGTGAGAAGATTTGTCCATTACTAACGGAAGGAAGGTGGTTCTTCTCACATCCATTCGGAGGTCTTGGATATGCCATATACAGTAGAATTTCAATAGCTCGAACCAGACGGGACTGGACAAAACAGTTCGAGTTATGGGTTGTTCGAGCCAAGTATTGTTCAACATCAAACCATATTAGTTCACGTATATGCATCGAAACAGATAATTCGGCCGGAACCAGATAAGTAGTTCGAGACATGTGTTGTTCCAGCCATCCGTGTTCGAGCCAACGAAGTTCTACTGTATAACCTGTTACTAGTTGAAACCCCATTCACCAACCTTAGCTGAAGGATACATATATGCACATATTGAGTCTTTAGTGCATTAAAATTTGTGTTGTGTACTTCTAATGTTGATATGCACCAGTGAAAGACATTGTTCTGGTGATGAATTATTTTTTAATAGGTCCGGAATTTTCGGCAATATCACCCGATAAGATAACCAGTAATAACACAAGCGATGAAAACAGATATTTAAAATAATATATTTTATGATTATATGGCAGTTCTATATGGCAGTATGAGACAACACATAATTCCAGTCTTTTCAAATGTAAAAGAAGATGGCAGTCGAAGACGAAGGCATTGATTGGACATACTCCAGAAGAAAGACCTCAACGTTGACAAGAAATAAAATAAAGCAAATAGTTGGAAAAAATAGTGGATATACTCGTATATCATATAACACTCGTTTCCCTGAGCAGTGGACCGAGGGAATTATTATCCCGTTACACAAAAAGGGTGATTAGAATAATGTTAGTAATTATCGTGGCATAACATTAGTAAGTTGTCTTTCTAAACTGTTTACTACCATTTTGAACAAACGAATTGAATTTTTTTGTGTCAAACACGACAGCATTTCTGATGCACAATTTGGATTTAGGAAAGGCAGATCTACAGTGGATGCCATGTTTGCTTTAATTTCTATTATTTAAACAATAATAAACGTCTTTACGTAGCTTTTATTGACCTGAAGAAGTGTTTTGACAGTATATACAGAAACGCTTTATGGTTAAAACTATACAAAACTGGCATACAGGGTAAACTCTTACGGGTCATTAAAAACATGTATGAAAAGGTGAAGTCATGTGTTAAAAGTTGTAATAATTTTTCTGACTTTTTTGAATATTCGATAGGTTTACGTCAAGGGGAGGCAATCTTGCCTATTTTAGTATCTCTATTCATGGAAGACTTAGAACTGTATTTGCAAAATAAGGCTGATTCTGGATTATTGATTGATAACATAGTATTAATAGTATTGCTTTTTGCCGACGATATGGTAATTTTAGGCAAATCACCAGAAGAGTTACAAAATAACTTAAACAGTTTACATACATATTGTAATATTTGGAGTTTGGAAGTAAATAGTTCTAAAACAAAAATTATGGTCTTTCGAAAACGCGGACGTCTATTACATGGCGAGAATTGGTCATATAATGGGCAAAATGTGGAGGTTGTAGATGATTTTAATTACTTGGGTACCATTTTTAATTATACTGGTAATTTTTCATTGAATAACTAACATTTAGTATGTGAAGCTCTAAAGGCTTTAAACATTTTATTGATAAATTTTAAGAAAATACATTTAAAACCCAAAATTTTGTGTCAGTTATTTGATTCATTTGTTGGATCAATATTGTGTTATTCTTCTGAAATATGGAGTTTCACTAAGTCCAAGGAAATTGAACGTCTTCATTTAAAATTTTGTAAACGTCTTTTAAACGTTAGGTTAAGTACATGTACAGCAGGGGTTTACGGTGAACTTGGACGTTATCCGCTTTACATTACCCGATATAGTAGAATTGTAAAGTATTGGTGTAAAATTATTAATACTGACAATATCATTATACATAAATTATATCAACAAGGTGTAAATGATTGTGCAAAAGGATGTAAAAATTGGGTTTCCAATGTTAAGAAACTATTAAATGATTATGGGTTTTCTTACTTATTTACAGATGCTTCTTTTGATAAAAAAACATTTCCTTGTATATTCAAAAAGCGTGTTATTGATTGTTATATCCAAGAATGGTATGGCTCAATTAACAATAGTCATGTTATAGAAGAGTATAAATATTTCAAAAGTAGTTTTGCATACGAACAATATTTAGATATTCTCCAAAACGATTTAAGATTGTTTGTTACTAGAATTAGATTATCAGCACATACTCTTAGAATTCAAACACGTCGTTATGCAAGAAATCACATTCCAAGAAATGAGAGATATTGTCTTTGTTGTAACACTACTGAGGTAGAAGATATATACCATTTTATTTGTATCTGTCCTTGCTACAGTGATTTTAGAAAGAAGTATATAAATAAACATGTTTTTCAAAGACCGTCTATGTACAATCTTATGGAATTGCTTAAAACAAATGATAAAAGTATTTTAGTCAGTTTTGCTCAGTATATTAAGAAATCTCTGAAATTAAGAAACAGCATTTTAAACGTTTAATAGTTTATTTAAATATATTGAATATTTTTTTATCTATTTTTGGAAACATTTCACTTAATCAATGAAAAAAATCATTTAAATATTTAATAAATTTGTTCATCCTCTTATTTTTATGAATTTATGACTTAAAAATTTTTTCATGCATTATTTCGATATTGATAATACAAAAAAAAAAAAGAACTTTCTTTAAATGTAAATGGAAAATGGCGGTACAATTTATGTATTAATTAACAATATATTTTACGTGATATTATGTATTGTAAATATGTTATTATGACGATGTATTTATGTACAAGTCTGAAATAAAATATATGTTCTGTTCTGTTCTGTTCACATATTTCATGCCATAAAACACCATTCATTTTTATATGTGTGGAAATTATTGTTTAAATTGAGTAATTTAAAACAATGATATGCTAATTATGCTATATTAACATAATTATCAACCAATTACATTTTTTAATCTCTTTATTCAATTAATATGCCACGCTGTTGAAGATGCCGATAACTACTATTTATAGCTGCAGTCTTTTTTAGGAATCAGAAAATCATACTTATGTGTAACTCACCCATTAAATACCGAACTTTTATTTGAAAATACGTACTTTCCGTTGATAAAAATAGTGTTATCTTCAAAACGGTTGATGAATACATAAAACAAACAGGAGTTTTCAAAGAATCTCAGAATGATTGTCAGTGTCAATTATGCGGACAAAGTTACATGTATCATATTTGAAATTTAAGCATCTCTCTGCTAGTATGTCTTACTGTCGTTCATTCTTTCTACTGCTAGCTGTTTTTATCATTTTTCCTTTTTGCAATCTTCTTACCTTTCTTTTTATATAAACAGTCAATGTGTGTATTGTGACAATCATAATAAACGTTTTTACATCGACATCGCCGTTAAAATGTGTTTTGAAAAGTTAAAAGGAAAAGGCCATATCAAAGTTGAGAGAACTTGTGGCCCAACCCATTTGCTGAATACATGTTTACTTAAAAAGGCAAAAGAATATGTTTAAACCAAACCGACCACTCTAAATTGCAGCTGTCCAAACTATTCATTGTCTTTGAAAGCATTTTTATTCATGGAGTGTGTCCTTTTTTATTAAATGACAAAAAAATCAACACATCTAGACGATCTAGCTGCAGCGCACACAAAATCTAACCTGGACTCTATGTGTCAAACACATGGAGATCATAAAAGCTAACCTGGACTCTATGTGTCAAACACATGGTGATCTTAAAAGCTAACCTGGACTCTATGTGTCACACACATGGTGATCACAAAAGCTAACCTGGACTCTATGTGTCACACACATGGAGATCACAAAAGCTAACCTGGGCTCTATGTGTCATACACATGGTGATCTTAAAAGCTAACCTGGACTCTATGTGTCACACACATGGTATCACAAAAGCTAACCTGGACTCTTTGTGTCACACACATGGAGATCACAAAAGCTAACCTGGACTCTATGTGTCGCACACATGGTGATCTTAAAAGCTAACCTGGACTCTATGTGTCACAAACATTGAGATCATAAAAGCTAACCTGGACTCTATGTGTCACACATATGGTGATCTTAAAAGTTAACCTGGACTCTATGTGTCACACACATGGTGATCACAAAAGCTAACCTGGACTCTATGTGACACACACATGGAGATCTTAAAAGCTAACCTGGACTCTATGTGTCACACACATGATGATCACAAAAGCTAACCTGAACTCTATGTGTCACACACATGGAGATCACAAAAGCTAACCTGGACTCTATGTGTCACACACATGGTGATCTTAAAAGCTAACCTAGACTCTATGTGTCACACACATGGTGATCTTAAAAGCTAACCTGAACTCTATGTGTCACACACATGGTGATCACAAAAGCTAACCTGGACTCTATGTGTCACACACATGGAGATCATAAAAGCTAACCTGGACTCTTTGTGTCACACACATGGTGATCTTAAAAGCTAACCTGGACTCTATGTGTTACACACATGGTGGTCACAAAAGCTAACCTGGACTCTATGTGTCTCTAGGTGGTCTTCGATTCCTTGCTCACGTTAGGCGCTGGCAACAGACAAAGCCTTTCGAGATGAAAGCAAACCATAAAAGAAAGTGTAAACATTAAAGTTATTTATACAAAACGGTCAATGTTTGCTGTTACTAATACACCAAGATAACACACGGGACGGTATGGATAGAGTGATGGTCGCTCACGCCGCGGGTTCGATCCCAGCTTGATCCGCTGCCTCTCATAAAACCACGAGTTACTGATTCTACACAGAAACGGACTCGAGAGCGATTCATATAAGCTTTGAGCTTACATCGCAATCGTGCTAAAATTAAAATATATATATATATATATATATAAGGCCGCCCTTAAAAAATAAATTGTTTGCCGTGCTCCTAACTACTCACTCAAAATTGCCGCTACCCAAATTTTTTTATTGACTTTCAAAGCGGTTTGTTTATGATTTCTGTCTATTTTTCTTTAAAATGACTATGCAAAATCAAAAATTGACAAAAAAAAACCCAGCTACCTACCTACCCATATGAAAAATACTGAGTCGGAGCTTTGCAAACAAATATTTTTTTTTAAGAATGGCCTAACAAGAGTATTAATTCAGTGTGAACATGACACTTTATAAGGATTATTTTAATAATCCATCAACCGGTAAAACAGTAAACAAAAGTTAATATTCGAGTATTTATTTATTGGTCTTACGCGTATGCCTAGATATGTTTAATGACACGCGCTATTAATAAGTAGAGCTGAGCATGAAACTACAATGAATGGAAACCAGATTGTAGTTTGCATTTTAATATAGAAGGTTATAGTCTTTATTGTCAGTTCCATTTGTTTAACCAGATTTGAATAACAGAATGGCAACTTGTCCCAGGTAGAAGTAGATAAAATGCTTCGTCTCGTGTGTTACGTAGCTACCGAAGTTTCTGCCGACGATAACGTGCCATGTTGGGTTGTACTTTTTGTCAAATTCCTTCTTGATATAAGCGGCAATGTCCTTTTCGATGTTGTATTTTTCAAGAGCCTGAGTGGCACAGTCCACAGCATCCTGCTGCATCTCCTCCGCCATATCAGCATTTTTGATTACAGCTTTTCTATCTGTCATCTTGCCTGTAAGTATAAAAACGGCATTAACAATGTGTATATTGCTATCATTATTTGAAAGCGTCATTACCAGTTATTTCTACCATTTTTATTCAATAAATAACTGGTATATGCGTTATATTTAGCATTCGTTGTGACTATCCGCGTCATATCTCGTGCAAAATAGCGTTTTTATCGTCAAAACATGTTTTAAACTTGCAATTGTCGCTGATACGAGCATTTGAATTAAACCATGGAATAATGTAAATAATTTAGTATATACCAGCTTTGTTATAGTCCAAAATGTTCGGAAAATTCCGGGCATCACCGATTAAACCCGGACAAGCGATTTAAATTAAGACTTTTACTACATATCCTGTATATTCATATATAGCGTGGTAAAATCCGATATAATCTGATAATTAGGTAATCGAACACATCATTTGATATTATTTGACAACTGGATATGAATAGAATAAATACTCTGGTATACCTAGACAAATGGGTAATTGAACACATACTCTAGTATAATATGTTAATTAGGCAATGGAACTCATAATCTTGAATAACAACAGAACAATTCATCTTATATACTCTTAATGATAGTGAATCGAGTCTATTATATGTCTGGTATAATCTTACCAATGGTTATGCTCCCAAAACAAGAAATACAAGAGGACCTGTGAACTCTGTACTGGCGTATAGTGTCATAGTACTTTTTGAAAGTTCACAATATTAACCCCCTTTTGGGGTTTGTCTTCACCCTTTATGGTAAATATTTTTAAAATGCCCCCGTCAATCCCTGAGCAAACGTTATTTACTATGAAAAGGAAATGCTTAAAAGTTGATATTTTCATACCATTCTTTGTAAAAACAGTGTCAGCCCACTTACAGAATTTCTGTACATGACAACCACTTTGTTTGTCCAAACTTCAACCAATATTCATATTAGCCCCTGGACTCATTAGTGAAACCCTGCACCCCGTGTGGGAGTTTTGAAAATATACCTATTCTTTCAAGTTTATCATCTTAGAAGCAAAATGTGACTTGTTTGCCTAAATAATAATTGCTCCGTTTGGAATCATAGCTAACCAAAGTTGGAGGTGTAAATGGGTGCCGTAACCTGTTTTCGATCATGACCTGAATTCGATCACTTCTGATGATTACGAATATCGCGTTGTAGCAAAATGACCAAAGGCCGACAACTCACGAGGGTATAATACAAGTATACTCAAAATAAAATTTACACTTTACAATTTTATTTTTACATGAATAAAATAACGAATATACAGTTATACAATATATACAATTTATAGCGAATTACTCAACAAAAAATACAGCTGGTTCAAAAATGTCCTATGATGGAAATAACACTTTTTACACAGCTCTTTCTCCTACACGTTCTGTATATCTGTATTGCGATCCAAACTGCTTACATCGTATGAATGTTAAAACTGTTATAAAAATACACTAATATTGTATTGAAGATACTATTACCGCGTCCGGATTATCATATATTTAGCGTCAATCGTCCCTTGCGACGATGGCTATATAAACAGGGTTACCTTCCCTGCACTCTGTACTGAGTTTTCTGACTTTAAGTCGCCTCGTACCGGTTATCTTTGACTGTAATCTTTGACTGGGTTCTTCTTCAATTTCGTAGTGCTACTAAACTCAATGATATGAAATTCCACAGAATTTGCATCCAAGATATTTCCCCATTGCTTTTTAGTATGGGCCATAACCACTATGCTCAATACTTGCCTATGTATTTCATTTCTCTCTTAAATCTGGACTACTCCCATCCTGGGACAAAGGAACTGATACGGGAGAAAGGCTTCTCTGTATCAAGATCATCTGTGTCGGCTTCAAATAATGCTGTAGATGTATTTATTGAACAGACAGTAAATTGGCATAAAAAGTCAAGCGGGGATATTACTGGAGTCAGTAGCAATTATTCAGCTTACTACAAATGGTTAGTTACGCGACACAGCCGAGACAGTTATGTAACGACAGCACTGGGAATGGCAGAAATAGATAAATCCGATCGACCAACGCACAAGGATTTGAGACCAGCCGAACTTTATTTGGAAAAGGTAATGCAGTAACTTTCTAATTTCATCAATCCCTTCAATCTGATCCAGAAAGATCTCTTGGCATGTTTGTCGTCAGGAGCAATTGTTCCAGATTTTAGTGTTGCTGGTTTGCTTAAAGTAGATGAATTATGTAGAGGTTGCTTTGAACAGTTTATTTTTTTTAATTTTGAGTTACCACAATTATGGCAACCCTGCTTTGAACAGTTTGTTGAGTCAATATTAGAACAAAAGAATGTACTGTTCCATGCACCCCTCAGTCTTTAAAAACGTCTTTAAAAGCAACTTAACTGAAGTCATCAGACAAATGATGGCATTAACTGCTCAACATAATCATTTAGGACAGATTTTCATGTTATCTGAACATAACAATCTGGATATACAGAAGGTATTAACATTTCCAATATAGCCGATACCTTGGTCATAAGCCACAGCAGATGAGCTGACTGTCAAAACCGACAAGTCGACCATCATGTACCAGAAGATGATATTGCGCTTCAACCATTCCCATGACCTTGCAGATAAAACATACACAATTGGTGGTAACGCTCTGCTTCAATCTCTCTCTGACCTTCCAAACACGTTTAGTGAATTAGAACAGAAGGTTTTTCACTACTCTTTCAAGTGTTGATTTTGTGATTAATGCCTAACTAGAAAATTTCATTAAATCTGCTGAGCGCCTGAGAAGAAGATCGTCTTATACATACATTGTGAGCGGATCCGCAACAAATATTTTGAAATATATAATAATATTTCTGGAACACTTAACACATTACCAGTGGTTCTAATAGTGTCTTGTTTTCATCGAACTCCTCTGTTAGTAAAAGTATGCAGGAAAAAACATGGGTTTGACCAGGTTCTTTTTCATAATTTTGGTGTTTTGACACCCCTTCATTTTTGAAAATTCTGCCCATTTGTGGCAGTGTAACACTACACATCTTTAAACTGTTATATCTTCATTCAACAGTACCCAATGTCATCTTAACTTTGGCAGAACTCATGATGGTCCAATGTTCTCATATGTACATAGATATGTGACCATTTAAGTATTTTCAACAAAAATAATGCCCAACCGATTTACACTGCTCTAATTTCGTGCTACCGTCACTTAGGAGAAGTAATTGGTAAGTGAGACCTCAAGAGTTCTGTTGTTCGTTACTTGATTCTATGCATTTACCAGTTGCGATTCTACGAGTACTGTTGTCCGTAAAGAAAATATCAAATCGCTGAAGCTTCTAAACAAGAACCCACCAAACATTATTAGTTTAGCAACATGGGAGACTCAAGTGTTGTTTCAAACAATGGCTCATATTAAACAATTTGTATGCAGCCTTTACGGAAAGCATACACGCAAAGACATAAAAAAGACCCTAACCAATTAACTTGTAATAACATTAAATCCCTTAGTCAAAGGAATATTTTGACAGTTATGAATATACAAGTATTTGAAAGACTGGCTGTTGAGACTTTTAAAAATCCCAATCCCAACTGACCGTTTGTTGAGAAGAACGTTTATGAAAATTGTTCATTGTTAACTCCATATGACTACTTATGGAAATTCAATCCTTCTTATTGAACTAAAGTGTATATGCTCTGATAAGATGGTGCTTAAGATTCCAAAACTAATAATATTTTTGTACAAATGGATGAAATAATGAACATTTCTCATCTGTCCATAGTATCCTTATGTTAAACTCATACATGTCCCCTTACATGGCCTCTTTACATACTAGCCCCTTGATTCATATAAACTTCAAACCCCTTCTCATAGGGAGAAAAATCTGTGACAAATATCAACACATTTGACTGAATGATTCGAATGAAAAAATCTTATAATATTTATAAATTTTTACCCTTTGGGACCCCCTCCTGAACCTGTAAGTCAGTGGAGCCTATTGGTTTGAACAAATCTGAAACTCCGTGGGTAAGCAGTGATTCTGTGAAAATTAAGTATAAACATCAGTTCCATTTAAAACAAACTTATCAATCTTTCTTGTAATCACATGTGTCTCCTAACTGAGTCCTCGGGATGGAGTCATTTTCATCTCCAGGGACACCAGTTGTATCAATCTATTAGAACTATATTTAGAAAATATTTCTACACAAATAGTTTCAAAATCTGTTTGGTGCTTCGTAAGAAGAAGATTTTTTTAGTGTTTTGTTACTATATTTAGAAACGGCCGATATCTTGAATTTTAGATCGAAAATGTCTCACATACATGAGATACATACATTTGAAGTTCGAGTATGACTGGCCAAAAGAAGGGGTTGCTGCAGAAAGACATATAACGGACGGCAAATGACATACTATATACACGGGACGACAGATGACGTACTATATACACAGGACGACAGATGACGTACTATATAACGGGACAACAGATGATGTACGACAGATGACGTACTGTATACACGGGACGACTGATGACGTAACATATACACGGGACGTCAGACGACAGACTATATACACGGGACGACAGACGGCAGACTATAAACACATGACGACAGATGACAGACTATATACACCAGACGACAGATGACGGACTATATACACGGGACGACAGACGACGGACTATATACACTGGACGACAAACGGCAGACTATTTACACAGAACGACAGACGACGGACTATATACACAGAGCGACAGATGGTGGACTATATATACAGAACGACAGATGACGGCCTATATACACAGAACGACAGATGTCGGACTATATACACCGGACGACAAACGATGGACTATATACATAGAACGACATACGACGGACTATATACACCAGACAACAGACGACGCACGACATACAGCAGCCGACAGACGATAGACTATATACATGGGATGACAGACGATGCATGACATACAGCGGACGACAGACGGTGGACTACATACACCGGATGACAGACGACGGACTATATACACCGGACGACAGATGGCGGACTATATACACCGGACGACAAACAGCAGACTATATACACCGGATGACAGACGGTGGACTATATACACCAGACGACAGACGCACGACATACAGCGGACGATAAACGAAGCACTATTTACACCAGACGACATAGGACGCACAACATACAGCAGACGATAGACTATATACACCGGACAACAGAAGATGCACAACATACAGCGGACGACAGATGTCGGACTATATACACCGGATGACAGACAACGCACTATATACACCTGACGACAGATGGCGGACTATATACACCGGATGGCAGACGGCAGACTTTATACACTGGACGACAGATGATGCACGACATACAGCGGACGATAAACGACGCAATATATACACCGGACGACAGATGGCGCACGACATACAGCGGACGGACGACAGATGACAGACTATATACACATGATGACATACAGCGGACGACAAACGACGGACGGCATACACCGGACGACAGATGATGGACTATATACACCGGACGACAGACGACGCACGACATACAGTGGACAGCAGACGACTGACTATAAACACCGGACGACATACGGCGGACAACGCAAAAAAGGCATTTCAATAGATGAGATTAAAATTAACAGTTTTCAGTTGTTTTGCACAGTTCTATAAAGATAATTTAAGTTGTGTACGAAGTACATGATGCAGAACATGTGCATGTATATAACAACTCCACAAACATCACACCATCCCACGTATGTATTGGAGTGTAACAAAATACAAAATAGTGAAAATGATATACATGTTTTACTATATAATATATATATTTTACTCAAAATGACAATTTGATTTACATTTACTTAACTAAAACGATAAACTATATGTGGTATGTATGTAAAGGCTTACCTTAATCCGTTAATATGCTTATATTCTTATATTAAGCGATGGACGAAAGTCAACTTCAAGGTTTATTCTGATCAGATTTGTGATAGGCTGAACAGGCACACTCCGATTGGTTAAGCTTCAGTATCTACCTGGTAGTATCTATCAACAAGTTTCACTTTTATGTACACTTTTAAAAAATGATTTTTTTAATAATATCTGATAAAGGATCCAAGGAATCGTGCTTCCTGGGAATAGTGTTTCCATACTTTACACCCCCTCCTCTATTAGTTCGGATCTGAACATCATTTTCAAACAGGTAATTCGTTATATATCACCAACTTGAGTAAGCGAGCTCACTCACTGAAAATAAATCATACCACACGTTTAATCTCATTAATCCCTCCCACCACGAGGGAAAAGATTATTAGATTCAAAATACAAAAGCCAATATTTTTCAAAACGAAAAGCGATATTGTCTTTTTTGATGGTTAATACCAATTCTTCAGCATCACCTTTCGAACGAGTATTATCGCCTATTTTAAACTAAACGGACGGACGGGCGGACATACGGACGGATGTTGGTCTTTAAGTAAGACATTGATTTCAATTATACGTGACTACGAAAAGTGGATATTAAGTTTAGTTTATACTAATTTATTTTAGCTCGATTGTATTGTACAAAGTAAACACAAGCATTACCCAGAATTATGTACAATTGCATTCTGGGTAATGCTTTTGTTTACTTTGTTATGAAGGCTTTCATTGGTCCAAATCTATTAGACCACACTTTTATAACCCTCGTACTGACACACACGTTATGGATCAGTTGAAGTGAATTTACGGTTATATATTCTTCGTTTGACAGGGTGAAACATGCAGGAGTCGTTTACTTACCAGTGCGCAGCTATTATGTGAGTGTCGTCGTGTAATAAAATGGTTTTATTTTAATAATACTTCATTTGTACCATTTGTATTGTACAGTGTTTCATTTCTATTACAATCACTACTTCATTGCGCTGGCTCGGCATATTCCCATACCTTCTCGAAAACATGTAGCATAATCTTCTTTTGGGAATCAAAGAAACTATTACGCGTTGTTTACCTCTAGTATATAAAACAGATGTGGCACATTAACCGTTATTACATAAGCATGCGGCGATGCATATCTCAATCATAATTTCCAGATACACAAGTATACGCCATTGCTTTTTCCTTCATATTTCCAACTCATGAATCGATAATGTGGGCGTTCATATATTTATATCGATATGCACCGCATCATCACCCCCCATAAAATCACCATGAAGCATAGAAAGACAACGTCAAACTCGGTTGTGTTGAGAATATCATGAGGGTTACTGAGATGTGCGAATCCAGGAAGTATAACAAGTTATGTAGATATTTAAAGGGAGTGTATCAGGAAAAACGCAATAAAATGTCTTATAAATGAAATAATTATTAAAATAGATAAAAACATATCACCATTAATAAAAAAATGGTATGTCAAATCCACCAAAACGAAACAAAATCGGTACTTGATTTGGAGTGGATATCTTGAAACGAAATCCCCATTCTAAAAATAGACAGCACTTAAATATTGCTTAAAGGGTAACCAAAATGCTATTATTTTTTTTTATATTATTTGAATAAAATCGATTGGTGGTTTATAAAAATGGTTTTGTTTTCATGAAATTCGCTCTTGTTCATCAGTAAATCACGGAAACAGTAACGCACATTACACCTTTCACGGTAATACACGAAAGAATTAACGGAGTTACCCGAACGAGGTCCCCGATGACGTCATACCCATAACGCGATCTAATTCAAGATGGCTTCAATTGGCGAAAACATTTCACGAGAGTTATTTTAATGGGGATATCGACGTTAGTGACATTTTATTGGACTTATCTGGCTCAAGCAGTGATGAAGAACAGGAAACCATAGATTATGGCATTCAACCATACCAGTTAGAACCGGTGGTACTCGATGGAGAAATATTTACAATAATAATTAAGGACTACCTTTACTACTAATAATAAATAATTTCTACCATAAATATAATTAATACAACTACTACATATTTATTATTAGATCTATTGTTATGAATAATTAATAACAATAATAGATAGTGGTAGTTTTAATTATACTAATTGTAGGTCTAGTAACAATTTATCCGTTAATATAACAGTAAAAATAGAAATGACTTATTATTATTCTATTATGTGTTCTTCCATTACCATGCTAAAATTTTACCTATGAAAAAAGAAAACAAACTCGTTTTATAACTTTCCCTTCTTGCGCATTATTAAAAAGAATCTCTGTGCTATAGGTTTACATGTAGATCTACATGTATGTAAATAAATTGCTTCTGTCATCAAATCAGATCAGAAAAGTCAAAGTTAGAATCGGACATAAATTCAAAATTTATCTAAATCGGTAATGCGTATAATATTTATAAATGAATTAAAACGGGATCTTTCACAGACGAACAGATAATTAAAAAAATAGTTACTTTATTATAATGACCAGCAGACATCATGCTGATCTGCGACACCATATAGTTTTATTGCCCCCTTGATGGTATAAAAATTCCGGTCACAGGTGTCAGCTGTAAAACAAATCAGTATTGTCGCATATTGGCGCGTGCATTTGATTAGTCCATATACCCCAGGACAAATATCACGGCTTTGGTAAATTACCGAACTGTAAACTGACATGATTTACGACACCCCGTCCCCAACTTATAACCTCCCGAGGCAATAACGGTAAGCCACATTAGCGCACCGCACAGGATCCTATCCCAGTAATCGCAATTAAAACAAACATTGATTTATTACGGTGCCAATTATCACAACCGGCACGCATAATTTTCAAAAATATAAAAATAGATCGGTGTACATTTTCGGAAAATAGAATTGACCTAGATCTTTCTAGAAAATTCCATGACCTCGCGTGATCACAGGCATGGGTATTTACGTTTGGACGCTATTTTCAAATGTAACTTATAGTGTCATGCATAATATTGCTTCAGAGACTGCTATGCCACGCGAATATAAACAACCGGTTCTTGAAAAATAAATGTATAAATATATAATATATATTTTGCGGTTGAAAATGGGGAGATTTTAATTATTCCCGCGTAAATCTGGACAATTCAATGACCTCGCGTGATCACTGATTAATTGAAATGTATTGTTTTAGCGATTGAAATTGTGGAGATTTGTGTTATTCCCGCGTATCAAGAGTGTCACAATTTCAATCCATGCACTTTCCAACAAGTTACTGTTAGGAAATTTATGCACACTATTACTGTCATTACATTTTTATTTCCAACAATTTCTGATCGAATATTGGTTTTCCACATTGACGTGTGTAAGAGCTTAATTGCGGATTTCTTATAACCATAAACAAGCAGAGCGATGCGATCAGCCATGTTTGTTAACAGCAAGTGACACGATGACAGGTTGGCGCGATATTTTAATCGGTTATTCTGATTGGTTGGCCCCGGTGACGTCATTTCGCCATATATGGAATGGCGAATTTATTTCCGGTGCCGATAAGATTTTACTTGTATATCTGTGCTATATGGCAACTGGTGCTGGTGCGCACTGGCGGATTATATTAAGAATACCAATTTGAATTGATTAGGCAAAAATTATTTTTGCATTAAAGTTACCCTTTAACGAACTTCGCATTGTTATTCGGATTCTTTCTAAGATAAAAAAAATTACTACGTGTAAACCTGTATAACGGATCAAATTAAATTTAAAATGAAATCACGTGAATCATATAATACGTCAAAAATATGTTACAATTTTAAGCGGAAAATCTGTTTTAGTTTAACCTAAGTAAGTTAGGATATCCCTTTCCAATATATTATTTCAGCATTTTAAAAATGTATCAATACGGGGTCAGTGTGAGTACATATTAGCATGGTGTATTAGCCAAACTCACTTTTAAGGTAAATTCAACAAAATATACTTATTTTTATTTTTTGGTGACACATTTCTCTATAAGTACAATTTGCGAGTCATTCCTTAATTGCGTTATATATGTTTTATTTTGCGGAAAGAGAGTACGTTATGACTTTGAAAAAAGGACAAAAGGTTGGGAGCTACTATCACGTAATTACTGGTCACCCCCAGCAGTCCCACTTTAGTAGAATGTCTTGGGTTAAAGGGATTATATTGGCAAGTAACACAAACACTCTGTTAATCCAGACTTTTCCTGTATGCAGTGTGCACAAAATAATGCTTATGTATTGACGTATAACCATTATTTACTTGAAAGTTATCAAATTAACAGTAATTGAATACTGGCCAAAACTTTAATACGTCCCGCAATAAAGTATTGCGTAATGTTAACATTGAACTCCGTAAACTTCCCGAACAAAGCCTCGAAAACGAGATAGAGAACGAGTCTTCACGATGTTATCCGATGACTGATCGGAAACCCGAAAGCGGTTCTTTAAAAATGGAAAATGTAAACAAAATCAAAAACGTGGCTTCAGAAACCCGATGTTTGTAATAAAGAGGTCATGCAATGAGACACTTTAGACGCGTATATCTCTAAGTTGTAAGTGTATCTTCATGCAGGGTGTGTGTATTTAGACCAAGGAATTGACGGTAATATGCCAATATAATCCCTTTAAAAGGACGAAACATTGCAATCAGTAAGTACATTATAATGATGATTTATGGAGATGGAGAGGCAGTACATAATCTGTGTTCTACAGCATGATAAATAATGCAAATGAAGTATCACACCATTCAAATGAAAGTTCCACAATATAAATTACAATTGTATTAAATGGAAAACAACAGTTGAATAAGCTTTATTTAATAGTGCAGCTTTGAAATGACATAACGACATTATATTTTGTGCTTCAATCATTATATGCTGTGCATTCTTTATTATGTTCTGTAGTTTTATCTTTAAATTATGTAGATTTGCCATTATATGATGTACATTAACCATAATATAATGTAGATTTGTCATTATATGATGTACATTAACCATTATATAATGTAGCTTTGTCATTTCATTGTGTGCTTTTATTATTATATTATGTAGATGTAACAGTATATGATGTACATTAACCATTATATTATGTAGATTTGTCATTATATGATGTACATTAACCATTATATAATGTAGATTTGTCATTTCATTGTGTGTTTTTATTATTATACTATGTAGATGTAACAGTATATGATGTAAATCAACCATTATATTTTATAGACATGTCATTATATGATGTAGAGTTGTCATTATATGATGTACATTAACCATTATATCATGTAGACATGTCATTATATGATGTAGATTTGTCATTATATGATGTACATTAACAATTATATTATGTAGATGTGTCATTATATGATGTGCTTTTATCATTTTATTATGTATTTTCTTCATTATGTTATGTAGTCAAAAGTCAAACAATAACATTATATCCTGTAGACAATTCTGTTATTATTATATGCTGTATATACTTTATTATGTGACTTATCATTATGTAGACGATTTTAACGGTTGGGTTTATAAGAAACACCGACTAATTTCCAAAATGGAGGAAGGCACAGAAATGTTTAACTTATTAGAAACTTAAGAATTAAATGCCTACAGGCAAAATTTTCTACGACAGAAACTCTTAACTTATTCGATTTGTAAAAGCCTGACGGACACGGAGTTGGCGAGCCTTGGCGTGAATATGATAGGGGACAGAGTGAGGTTTCATGAAGGATTGTTGAAGGCATCGTCTGCTAGCACTTACACGAGTTCTTGTTTGTATAAATCTACTCCATAATTTTATAAATTTAGATAATCCGAACGTCTTTTGCGCCTCTCATGACTAGTATTTTATAACTTTTAATCTTACGTTAAAATGGTGTGTTTATAGTGTTTAAAACAAAGTTTGGAGCTGCTCTAATACGTTATGCAAAAATAATGTTAGAACAGGTATGGGCAACATATATTGACGCAAAAAAGAAACTGTTCAATTATATATATATATATATATATATATATATATATATATATGGAGATAATTATTTGTGAATAACCAAGACATAAAGGTATATATATATATATACATTGACGCATGATAATTCAAGGTCACATACTAATCGGCTGGCGCAAAATTACCTCGCCAGGCATAACGTCAATGTGTAACAACGGCTGGCTTGCTCACCGGACATGAATCCAATCGATCACATATGGGACCTTTTCGGCCGGAGTAAAATTATAATGTTATAAACAACACTCTGTCCTTGTCAAAGAATGGAATGCCATTACGTCCAAATTACGTCATTCGGCAATACGTCCGGTTGAGAATCGTTGCTTTGATCCAACATAGGAGAGGTGGATACAAACGGTATTGAACAAATTACAGAAATTCAAACATATTTACAGTAAACAAATTCAGAAAATAACACAGACGACAATGGACAATTCTGAAGTTGCAAACTTCAATTTTGATCCGTGAGTCCATTCAACGCAGAAGAAACCAACGTCTTTTATGTTTGATTATTGCGTTGCGGATCATACTGCATAGTGCAGGTAGATAAAAATCCTGAATTCTGTACCAAATTTGTATATCTTAGTAAAAAAATAAAAAATAATATAACAGTAACTTAAAGTCATAGGGTTTTTTGCGTCAGTATATTAAAAAAAATATTTCACTGAACACGTGGTCTTAACTACGCGTTAAAACGTACATTTTATATTTGAGCACATCGAACACAACATGTGTTACTTAAGCGTAGTGTTACTTAGCGTCACTTTAGACAATACCGATAATTTTCAATATAATGCTATCTACATATCTGTATTGTTACTTACTCTGTTATTTATCGAAAACTACAGGGTACGTGATGAAGAAACTAAATGGCATGTGACAATAAAACTACATGGCATGTGATGAGGAATTACCCCGCTCAATTGCTTGAATATTTGTTGCAAACATACATATGCGATAACTTATATTATTCTACCACTCTGTGTGACATTGTCTTACTCGGAGAATAGAAAATACGATGAATAAAACAAAATAATAACGATAGTAGTTACCTGGTGTTCCCTGTTGTCCCGAGCTTATATTAGAAGGAGCATATTTTTAAAAAATTTGCCGCGAAAATATGCCTTATTGTAGCATGCTGTAATATAAAGACTAAAATATTTCAAATCAGACATTTTGCTACGGTATGTTTCATGTTGTAGTTTATATTAAGAACAAATGGTAGATAATAAATATTTTACAGTGTTTTGTATAATATGGGAATAAACTGGTACAAGAACATATGGTGGTGAACAATATATTGGACGAAACGAGACATCAATATCATTTACAACAACAACAACAACAACAACAACAACAACAACAACAACAACAACAACAACAACAACAACAACAACAACATCAGTATTGACTGCAAAAGATGATTGCTCATCACCGTTAAGTCCCGAAGTTCGAGTCCTGCTCGCTCCAAACTTTATGTGAGAAAGTTTGCCAGTTACTTTCAGAAGGATGGTAGTTCTATTCAGATTCATTCTTCACCAATACAACTGGAAACTTTACATATAACCAGGAATGTGTTGAAAATGGATTTAAACTCAATTAAAAACGTAAAGGCTATATAAAAAACTAGTATTGCAAATCTTGTGAGGAGAGAGAACATATTGATGAAACAAGCGTACATTATAAATAGGAGATAGATTATATCAACCTGTATGTGAAAATTTGTTTTGAAATTGATATTCAAATCCTCCTGAAGTACTTGACATAGGCCATTGTTGGCGATTGAAAGTTCGATTATCTTCGGTGTGGTTACATATTTGCAATACCGCAGCGTGGTCTAGTGGTAGAGCGTCCGCCTCGCATGCGGAAGGTCGTGGGTTCGATCCCCGACCGGGTCATACCAAAGACTTTAAAAATGGTACTAGAAGCTTCCTCGCTTGACGCTCAGCATTTAGAGGAGAGTTCTAGGTCTGATCGGCCCGGTGTCAGTATAATGTGACTGGGTGGGGAATCATACCATGTGTCTGCGGTATGATACTCTAGTGTGGCAGCGTTCAGAATACTGTATCAAGCAGACACCGTCGCGATATGACTGAAACACTGCTGAAAGCGACGCTAAACACCATACAACAGCAATATTTTGCACAGTGTTAATATTTATTAATAAACTTTATAGATCCTACTCGATAATTATAAAACATATGTTTCCTAACACATGAATCGTTGTCGTCAATAGTTATTGCAAATCAGTAGCAAATGATACCGACGTGGGTCTTTGAGTTTTATTAAATCTACTGTTAGAGTATATATAAATATATAGTACAGGGTGAATAATTCTTTTCCTTTCAAAAAATGTAAATTGCTAAATTAATAATATAAGCACATAAGCATGTTTACAATGCGCTTTCTGATTTAGCATGTTTTCTTACATAACAGGTCAGGTAAGCTTATGAATATTTTACCTTTCCGAAAAAGTTCAAATTTTCGTCAGTTGCAAATTAATAGAACCAGTTTTACAGAAGGAGTTTTTTTTGCATGGTGATACTTTTGTTTTCAAATTCAAAATGTTTCCAAATCATATTTTCAAAAACATCATTCCCGACTTTTACATATTTCAAGAATCATGGGAAATGTACTTCGGACATTGCATCTCTTTATTACCCAGGTAGAGACAACAGTAGTGTAAATATGTATTCGATGTTGAAACACAATGTGGACATTAGATGTTGATAGAATTTAGACACCATTCAATTATCAGTCCATGCGCATAAATGTCCCACAACACACACTGTTTAAATGGTATTCGTTTAATCATATTTTATTGCCTTTATAATTGCAGCAATGGGGTTGGGCCACAAGTTCTCACAACATTAGTTACGGACCTTCCCCTAAAATATTACAAATAATTGAAGAAACATTGCATAACACACGATAAAGGGTATCCTCTTTTAATTCAATAATTAAAGTCACACGCATACAAAACAAATCAAAATATCATCTAATGCAGGAGGTCATGGGTTTGATCCACGGCCAGATCATGCCCGTGATTTGAAAATGGTAATAGATGCTTCTTCTCTTGTCGCTCGGAATTTAGGAGATATTTCTAGGTCTGGTCGGTCCGGTGTCAGTTTAATGTGACTGGGTATATACCATTTGTCTGCGTCATAAAGTCACAAGTAGACAGCGTCGCGATATAAATAATAACAATTCATAGCGTCTAATAGCAGTCCCACCTTCAGTACTTTGGATACTTTGATTTTTCAGATATATTGACAAAAGCGAATCCTGATAGACACTACCAAGTGTGTACTCCAGCTTAACCAATCAAATTGTATTGATTCAACCAATCACAAATCCGATCAGTATAAACATTGAAACCTTGGTGTCGCGTTGTGTTGACTTTCACTCCGTCCGATAAGCTGAAAGAACATTAACAGATTAAGGTGAGTCCGTATATTTATAAAAGATTAACATACCATACAGTTTATTATTCTAGTTAAATAATGTTAATCCATTTGTAATTTTGAACAAACATATGTGATTTTATATATATATATTATAGTATTATAATGTAGTACCTGTTTTTAGTTTGTTACACTCCGATGCACACGTGTGACATACCGGAGTTGTTATGTGCATGTACTGTTACTATGCACTACTAATAATTTTCTTTATGGAACTATACAAAAGTCGATAACTTTTTATCTTAATACACCGGCTTATTGCTGGGAGGCGCTCACAAATGTTATGATGGTCTCGATTGGTTTAAATATAGCGTATATACGCTTATACAACAAATGTGTTGGACCGCAACTTGTCTCAATTCACATTAAGCACATCAGTTATAATGTTTCAAAGTTAAACACAATTCAATTGACAACGGCTATGTTAAAACTAGCATTAATATTGTCACATTGCATATATCCCAAAAATCATAGTATCTATATGATCCGACGAGTTTATATAGCATGTGAGTAGTCATGAATCCTTAGCTGGATCCTATTCATATAAAGCTATTAGTTCATGTATGTAAATTTGTCCACCCTGTTTAGATGTGTTGCATGTCATTCCATAGTATATAAGTCATGGTCGACACCAAATTTATGGTTTGGTAGGGCCCTTGATATTGTATCTATGGGTTGCATTGTAGCTAGTCGCACTAGCCGTAGTCTGGTCTGTACATTTATGTCTTGGTTATTCACAAATAATTATCTCCATTGTTATATATACACTGAAAGGAGAAAAAAAGTATACATTTTGGTTTTTAAAATTATTTCATTATTGGCTTAGTTTATTCATGTGATGGAAAATGAACTGTTTTTTTTTCTTATTGTTTTGCTTTGAAATGAATTAAATATAATGATGAAATATAAATAAACAAAATTTATATGCAATACATTTATTGTTCCTTGACCTGTCGACGTTTATAGGTATGTATACTTTCTTTTTCCTTTCACTGTATATGAACCGGCTACATACAGTATTCTTTATCTAATAATAGTAATATAGCCAGTGTTAATGCATTTTTTAAACTTATAGGCAAGATGTCGGAGAGAAAAGCTGTTATCAAAAATGCTGATATGGCGGAGGACATGCAGCAAGATGCTGTGGACTGTGCCACTCAGGCTCTTGAAAAATACAACATCGAAAAAGACATTGCCGCATACATCAAGAAAGAATTCGACAAAAAGTACAACCCAACATGGCACGTAATCGTCGGCAGAAACTTCGGTAGCTACGTAACACACGAGACGAAGCATTTTATCTACTTCTACCTGGGACAAGTTGCCATTCTGTTATTCAAATCTGGTTAAACTAAAGGAACTGATTGTGAATATGATCTGTGATAACAAACGCCACTACATTCTACATTAACGTGCATACTACATTCTGGTATATATTCGTATTAATTAATTGCTCAGGGCTACTAATTGATATTTCTGGTTGACATATGACATACATGCACATGGACGAGACCAATAAATATATACGGGAAGATTTAACTTTTCCACGCTGTTTTACTGGCTGGTGGGTTATCAAAACAACCCTAGTTCCTACTACTATAGCGCCATGCCTATTAATACATACTTAATTGATACTTATATGATATTTTGTTAGTAACATCAAACACTACTCGTTTTGTATAAATAAATTTTATTAATGCAATATGTTTCATGGTTAACTTTCGTCTCGTTTAATAAAGGCTTGGTATCTATTGTTGCCAATGCCCCAAGTAAGGACTAGAAGACCACTGTAGAAATGCACACCCTCCTGCGAAGGGAACTCTGTGCGTTCACTACCTATCACTGTACAATTTTATTCTTGAAATATTTGCAACATTTTAAGTTCACTTAAGCCAAAGGCCCTAAGTTAGCTTTTTGTGATTACTATGTGTTCGTTTATCATTTTTAAGCTCAACTTTTCCATTAATAGGTAGAGCTTTTTCGTCACTAATTCGTTTGCATGTTGGTTCCTGTCCGCGGCCTTACCCCCTTACACGTCACCCATTATTAAAATAAAATATATCGAAATTATCTGTTATAAGATAGTCCTTGAAAACTGTTTGTTTTCTGTTTGCTATACTCCTGTCAGACAAAAATGGACACAATGCATGTAAAAAGGGTTTCTTTCAAGAAACAATTTAGGTTTTGGTAGCTTCAATTTGAGTGGGTACGAGTGAGGACGGTAAACAAACATTTTTGAAGTACATCCTCAATACATAACTTTTTGACACATTTCGCCGCTAAGATTGTATGTTCGAGTCCCACTCGCTTCAAATACTTAACGTGAAGAATTTGCCAGTTACTTGCGGAAAGACGGCGGTTCTACTAAGATTCATTCTAATTTTTTCCTCCACCAATAAAACTGGATATGCCACAGATAATCTGAAATGTATTGAAATGGCGTTAACCCCCTTTAAAAACAGCATTCGTCCGTGCTAGTGCAAGTCCTCATCTTGTCCATACCTTTCCCATATTTTATCTGTGCTGTATTAAAATCAGCAGCAATATCAGAATAACTATTTGCCCCAGATTTATTTGCTTCAGTCCTATTTCTATTTGGTTACCTGCATGAACATACACGCCCACGCGTTGTCAAACTGACACTAGTAAACTTGACGTTGGTCATGCGTCGGTATGTCGAGTAAAGACATGTGTGATGGAGTTCTGCAACAGCGGAGAGGAACACAGAGAGAGAGAGGTCAAAATGTTGAAGCTACCATCACGTAGTTTTTATCGCCCCTGCGTTCCCAACTTAGAATTTCTTTGGTTAAAACTAAAAGGGCTAACACCGCGCGATGTATGGCTACCACTATGATGTTTGTGATGAGGTGTATTCTACAATACAATCAAATATACAGTACAAACGAAACGTAATATACCATAAATAATATACAATACAAATGAAACACCATGTCGTTCAACATTTTAAAATACAAATGGTAGATTACACAACGCAAATGAAAAATTATATAATACAACTTATCCATTGTATAAAACAAATACAACTCTATACAATTCAAAGGACACAGTATGTCGTACAAATCAAGCACATTAGAACATTTAATTAAACAGCGAACCATTATACAACATTGACGGATTATTTTAAAATACTAACGAAACTTTATATAATACAAATAAAACAGTGTTCAGTTCAAATGAAACAATATACAAAACAAATGAACGGTATAGAATACGAATGAAACAGTATATAAATGATAAGTGAAATATTATATAATAACATGATTTACAATATAATATCAATTAAACATTATGCAATATAAATAAAACAGTATATAATACAAATGAAATAATATAATACATTGCAATACAAATGGAACGATATAAACCACAAATGAAACAATAAATAATACGAATAAAACAGTCTACAATACAAATGAAACAGTATATATGAATGGAACATTATGTAATAAAAATGAAATACGTTATGATATCAATTAAATATTATACAATACAAACCAAACATCAGATAATACAAATGAAACAGTATACAATACAAATGAAACAGTATATGATACAAATGAAACAGTATATGGTACAAATGAAACAGTATACAATACACATGAAACAGTATACAATACACATGAAACGAAAAAGTATATGATACAAATGAAACAGTATATGGTACAAATGAAACAGTATGTAATACAAATAAAATAATGTAAAATACAAATGAAATATTATATGATAAAATTGAAATACACTAACATAACACTTAAACATTACACAATACAAACCAAGCTTTATATAATGCAAATGAAATAGTATAAATCACAATACAATTGTAACAATTTACTCTACACATGAAACAGTAAATGATACAAATGAAACAGTTTACAATACATATGAAACAGTATATAATATGAAAGAACATTATGTTATAAAAATTAAATACATTATGATACCAATTAAATAATATACAATACATACCAAATATTAAACATTACAAATTAAATAGTACATAATACGAATTAAATAGTATACAATACAAATGAAACAGTATACAATTTAAATGATATATTTTACAATATAATTATACAATACAACTGAAACATTGTACAATAAAAACGATATAAAATAAACAAGAACAGTAAATAAAAAAGTAGCAATAAAAAGTATACAATACAAATGACGGAATGCAAATATAATTATAATTATTTAAAATTGAATCTCGATTTATGATTAAGTGTAACTATGTTGAAAACAAGGCAGACACACATAGTCGTTACCTCTCCTGAACTGGATAAATGTATACCATTGATTGAAATTACTATTACAGTACTGCTTTCATGAATGAAACGTGCGTAAAAAATAACCATTCATAAATAATAATGACGTTTTGCCTACCTAACATACCAACCAACAGTTACACCCGGCCCTGAAGCTAAGGAGGGGCTAAAACTGCTTTGTATGAGTATTTTCTGGAAAGCTAAACTTGTTGATAGATATAACCAGAGGAAAGGCCCGTTTAAACCAATCGACATACAAATAATTAACCAATAGAAACCCGCAACTAACCTGTCGCGATAAGACAAGCTGAATGTTTGTTATAAGGGTTGAGCCAATGTTTCCATTCGCATATTTCAGACAATCAGGAACGTTTCGACACAGAGAATAACAAATTCAAGGTATGTTACATTTATTTTCACTTGTTAAATGTAATATTCTACTTAAAACTTAACATAACCTAACACGGTCTTAATACTACATATGTAAATCTGCTTTTGGTTGCTCAGTAGAGATTATGTCTCTGTTTTATTAGCTGTACTGACCAATAGGGCTTATGTCACGGTAAATTGTCCGTGGTCCGTTCGTTAACTTTTAGTTTTAGACATTTTGTTTTACCTATTACATCACAGATTAGCAAAAGGATCGGTCTACAAGTTCTAACAACATTAATTAAGGCCCTTGCCGACAAAATGTTATCGTATAAATACTGATCAAGATGAATTACAATATATTTAACATATCTGAAGCAAAAAAATATGATGAAATATTTGATGTAATAGATTAAGGACAGATGTAGGATCAGCGGAGGAGTCTAAAGTCTGACAAGCGTGTATGCATAACAAACTACGCATTAATTATCAAATCGTTTGGTGTCCTTAATGACCTTCTGAATAAGATTGAATAACGTGATATTATCATTTTCTGTAAGTGTATCTTTGCTAAATAAAACTCAATAACACTAAGAGGATGAAATGAACCTGAGGCACGAAAAATAGTTCGTTCATTTTGATAATAGGGACATTGCGGCAGCTTGCTGAAGCTTATTTCAAGTGATTCGTGTAAAGGTCATAGTTTAAGTTACTACGTTTGTTTCATAATCGAGCATACAGTAACGATAAACACCTGTTCCCGGTTAAATAATAAGTAGGTATTTTGAACGCTTTAAAAATATGAATTTCAATACGACATTTAAAAGATGTAAGAGTTTCTGTATTATGTATATGTTCTGTTATACTTTCCACAAAGATATACATGATGGAATAAACGATTTTTTGTTCATTTGCGTTCTCGTGTTGAGTGTTGTAAAGTTGATGAATTTCTTAAATTATAATGGTAAGTTATACCTACAGTTTCTGGAAAAATATCAGATAAATATTCTTTTTTTTTTTATATTTTCTTCTATCTTCTACCGATACCCAACCTGTTTCTTTATATAAATTTTCTATTATCGATGTGCTAGCACTCCCAATTTTTTTTTACTCTTAACCAAAGTTGCATACCAGTTATATGATCATGAGATCTCGGATATGTTTTTAAAAGATTCGATCATAAATGCCCCACCATCTCCAATCCTCTCTCTCCATTTAACAGGGTTTATAAGCTAATATTGTATGAAGCTTTAAAAAAAACAACATTTTATCTGAAAATTCAAGGTCTAGCCCATATGCATTGCAGGAATGTTCCGTAAACGATGTGTTTAAGTCAGGTCCCTGGGGTAAATTTTTGGACCGCCGCAAGGATCACTGTTTTAAGGAGAGTTTAAATGTTCTTCTATACGCGATATCACCCACATTAACTCCGATTGAGCATGTCTGGGATGAGTAGTATGCAGAGATATTGCATTAACGCTCGTCAGCCACCTCCGAGAAACGTTACTGAGCTTTCCCAAGGCGTAGAATGACATTTCTCAACAATGTTTTGCAAATGTTGTACTTTCAATGACGCTGATATGTGTTGCCTGCATTGCTGTAAATGGTTTTTAAATCAAGTACTTCTAATTGCAAAGTTGGTGATTTTAGGTGTTGCTGTTTGAAGGAATTGTAATATTTCCCAATAACATTCAAACATCATGTTGGGCTTATGTTGCCAAGGTTATTAATATTGATAAACAAGAACCTGTTTTACGAAATCAGATTTTTGCGGTTTTAAAGTTCCTAAGTGTAGCCAGGACAAGTTCTTGAATCAGTCGCTGATTCGATCAATTCAATCACAACTGCCGCCGCCACTCGCATACAAGCACAATTTGTCCAAAAATACGAGTAAATCTGATATTATCTCAATATCGGTTATTTGAAATTTGTATTAGCTGTACTGGTCGTAGGTCAGCAGGGCTAATGTCATGGTAAATTGCCCGTCGTCCGTCCGTTAATATATTTTCTTGTAGACGTGATAGGTTCCCCATTTCTTTGAATCTTAACCAAACTTGCGCAGTAGTTATATAACTACGATATCTCGAATAAATTCGTAACCAGGGATATTCAACTACAAATGCCCCGGAAACAAGGCTTATATGCATGTTTTAACGAAACTTACAAAAATCTCTAAATGTTCAATACCTTAGATGTTGTACATAGCTGTGCATAGATGTCCCTTAAAAGGTTTGTTGAAGCCGGGTCCCTGGGTTCAAATTTAGAGCCACCAGAGGAGTAACTGTTAACATACATGTAGAATATATATAGGGAAAATAGTGTATACGCGTTAGCGCCCACATTGAATTTGTTTATGGATTTTAACCAACCTTACTTAGCAGTAATATAACCAGAAGCTCTCTGATGAACGTTTGTGGCAGCCAAGACTACAAATGCCCCCGCAACAGGGTTAAGGGAAACTTGGAATAGGGAAAGTTGCCGTTGATATTTCCAGGCCTAAACCCCAGATGTGTATTACCTTGTCATGCTCTGAAATGTTTGTTAAAGCCGGGTTCCTGGGATCAAATTTAGGCACGAGTCTACGTCATGGGCATGTAAGCAAGGAAAATTTGCAAAATAAATCCTCTAAAATGATAATCTGTCAACTTGTTGCAAGTAGAGCGATTAACGTTCTTGTAATCAAAACAATTAAATAAAGTAAGAATGAAACATATATCTACATTTTTATTTTGAAAATTCTGTTGTTTATCACGAGTGTTTGTACTTGTAGGCAAGATGTCTGACAGGAAAGCCGTTATCAAAAATGCGGACATGTCCGAGGAGATGCAGCAGGATGCTGTAGACTGCGCCACTCAGGCTCTTGAAAAATACAACATCGAAAAGGACATTGCCGCTTATATCAAGAAAGAATTCGACAAAAAGTACAACCCAACATGGCACGTTATCGTCGGCAGAAACTTCGGTAGCTACGTAACACACGAGACGAAGCATTTCATCTACTTTTACCTAGGACAAGTTGCCATTCTGTTATTCAAATCTGGTTAAACAAATGGAACTGAAACTGAACAAACCAAAATACCAACAAAAAGCATTATCTGTGATATTGATTCATACAGACTTATAACGTAAGTGCCACGCACTGTACCATACTGCCAGTTATATTACCAACTACACGGCTCCTGCAGTTAGAAGTCCGTGCTTGTTGAGCATTTTTGTACATTTTTGTGCAACTCCTTCAACCCAATAAAATCTCAATCAATATATCCATCTCTTGTTTATTATTCTATTTAAGAATGTTGATTCGCAAGATAATTCAACAATGTGTTCGTTTCATTCCCCCATTTTATATCCTTTACATTAACTGAACTGTAACCAGCGTGCTTGTGATATTGTGTTATCGTGTTACTAGTTTATGTTCGTTCACCGTGCTGATATTGCGGTACACAAACCGTATTATTGTAAAGGAACCCGTTATCTTTCATCGATTAATATTTACAACGCAGTTTGGGAAAATCTGATTATATATTGAAGGTAGTTATGGAGATCTCCAGATATAACGTTGTAATACATTTGGTTGGTTAATTATATATGCATAATTATATAGTATTTATTTAACTGTTTATTTATATACATACACTCAGCAAAAGTTCTAATTGGGCACCTGGATTTATTTATATTTTATCACACGAGTTTTATTTCAATATACTCGTGTTGACGACATCAATAAAACTAGGCGACCGATTATCTTTGTATGTTAAGTGCTTGTATATACATGTTTATAAATATAGCCGTGAAAGTTCCCGCTCAGGTAATATTCGACACATCTAAGGCAGATTAGGGAGAGTAATATCGATTTTCTTTTACTAGGACACGGTTAAACAGAATTAAAATGTAATAACACAGTACCATTAGGCCATTATAAATTAATTGCTAGATTATCATCCATTTTTTCTTAAAAAGAGGGACGGAAGGATTTTTCTTATGAAAATAAAAAGGGTCGGGCCGGCATAAAAAATATTGGGCGGGCGCAGATGATAATCTAGCAATTAATTGTATTATGGCCTTACATATAAACTGAATTGCATTTGTCAGTTGTGACGCAATGGTCAACAGGCCAGTTTGGATTATGGGCGTGAATAGATCACAAATCAATACACAAGACCAGCCTTAAAAATTGTTTGTTTACTGTGCTCCGACACAATATTTATTATTTGGGTAGGTAGGTAGTTATTTATTTTTACTAAATTTAGATTTTGCATAATCATTTTAAAGAAAAATAACAGAAATCATTAAAACAAATTAAACGCTATGAAAGTCAATAATTTTTTTTTGGTATCTGTAATTTTGAGTGAGAAGGAACGAGCACGGCAAACAAGTTGTATTTTTAAGGAAGGTCTAATACTATCTATCAACACATCAATAAAGTATGGCATACAATACCAAACTGCTACACAATGTCGAAACTTTATATTGAAATATACACATTAGTATGATTAATAACTTCTATAAGACTTAAGAAAACAATAGATAAACGATGATCTGCAAGTCGTCGTCCTTCCTTACGTAACTGGCAAACTTTTGAAAAAAGTTTTTGGTAAACGGTATGCAGTCATAAGACGAGATCCATCGGGAACCCAACTTCAATGATGTAATTGTTTCGCCTCAATAAATTGTGTTACATCAACAATGAAAGGGACACGTGCCAATGTTGATAACACATGAAGAGATATTAAAACACAACACATGAAGAGATATTAAAATGCAACACAGAATATAGTAAAACGCAACACAGGAATTGATATTTTAAAACCCGAAACGTGAAGAGATATTAAAACGCAACATAGTAAGAGATATGAAAACGTAACACATGAAGATATATGAAAACGCAACATAGTAAGATATATGAAAACGCAACACATGAAGAGATATTAAAACGCAACATAGTAAGATATATGAAAACGCAACACATGAAGAGATATTAAAACTCAACATAGTAAGAGATATGAAAACGCAACACATGAAGAGAAATGAAAACGCAACATATTTAGCACGAGTGTATATAATATCCATATATTAGATGTTACTGAATAATTTCGTACCTCCTGCATTAGTGTCACTTTTTTCATTTCCAAGTAATATAAATCCCATCTGTATCCTGTGTTGAGTTTTAATATATCTTAATGTTTTGCGTTTTAATAGTTCTTCCTGTGTTGCGTTTTCATATGTTTTGAGTGTAGTATTGTTTCTGAAATATATATATCCACCCTTCCGTAAACAACACATAAAGCCTTTGCATAAAACTGTGCCCTAACCCATACATTAAGCAGCGAAAGATTACTAAGGTAGTTCAGGGACAGACAGGGATGTAAGTATTCCAATTTTGAAATCGTTTTCAATTATTCTGTATTTTCAGAGATACACTGAGGGACTTTAAAAACGCAAAAGTCAGATTTCGTACAAATAAACAAGTTTTGTATTTATAAATTTTAATCAAAATTGGCAGCAATAATCATACATATAAGCCTAATAAATTGTGTATTTTTTTTTGGAAAATATCATCAATTTCCTGAGAATTCACGTTTCAAACAGCGAAACCCTAAAGTCACCAAATTTGCAGTTAGAAGCGGTTGTAACTACCATTTACAGCAATGCAGAACATACCGCATTTACAGCATAAAATTTGCGATATAGTGTTAAAAATGCTGTTTTACTCCATAATAAATGCTTGGGGAAACCTCAGTAACGTTTCTCGGTGGTGGCTGACGAGCGTTTATGCGTCTACCCAACTCATACCAGACATGTTCAATTGAAGTGTTGCGTTTTTAAAGTCTCTCAGTGTAGTGTAAAGTGAATATATATTAAACTTACCGCGTGCCACTTTAAATTGTAATATAACAATACTATAAGACTGATCCAAACTATTAAATATTAGTATATTAATATTTACAAATAGATAACAAAGCCGTATAAAAATGTGAAATATGCAGTAATATAAGACCGATGCAAAGTAAAAAATATTAGCATTGATTTGACAACTAATATGTCTCTGATAGTAACAAATGTATAACACTACAATATGAAACGCGAAATATACATGTACAGTGTGGTTATGATGCTCTCTGTTATGATTAATCTGTGTAAATGTACCCCGCCCACGCTGTAAGCAAGTTATACTTCGTTACCTTGGCCTTTATACTGACATGTAAATGAATTTATACACGGCAGCTGTCAAACATGTTCAATTGTAGTTTACACTCATGATTAACAGTTCAAAACAACATTAAAGCAACTGTGGAAGAGTTACCGAAGCAAAAGGATGACGATAGTTCTCTCCTATAATTTCTACTCGACACAGCGGCGTCCTGACACTGGCGTTACAAAGCAATTTGCCATAAGCCGCTACAGGAAAGTAACAGCTTCAGAAATGACATGTTTGCTCTGTTGTATCCCAGAAACAATCAAATCATATCATTTAAAACATACAAAAAATGGGGTATCCCCGGTAAACAATTTGCCCTTATAAATCAAATTATCTTATTTAATCTCAAACTTGATCTACATTTCAGTAGGCCTACTGTTCCTGCTATGCTGTGAATTTCTTACTTTAAACATATACTGTACGGATCAGCTAACCCAACACTTTTGTATTTTAATATCTTCATCAAAATATTGAGTAGCGTTATCAAATTTGTATACGACATTAACACACAATTATGTATATATTTTACTTTACAATGCTCTTGTTAGATACAATTGCAAAGGAATGGCAACTTATATTTTTAAATTTTATCACATAATTTCAAAATTCAAAGTGTGACTTCACTAGTTTTGTTAAAATGTTGATACCTTGTTATATTGTTTTTTTATATATTAATTTGCAGATAGTGATTCTTGGAGATTAACATCTCACTACACAGTTGGCCACCTTTTTACTTACTGGAACACGACTCTTGCACTAAAAAAGCAATATATAATTTTCTCCGAATTATTTTTAAAATAGTTCATAGGGGCTGTGATTTCTTGCTGCAAATGTGTAAAGTAAAAGCTGACATAGCAATAACTGCAACAAGACATCACTGGTGTTAACATATTTACTTTTATTCGATTTTAACAAATGCATGTATGTGCGCAATACAAACGTAACATTATACAATACAAACGAACTATTATACACAACAAAAGAAACATTATACAATACACATGATACACATTACTATAGCAAACAAACAGTGTAATATACAAGCGAAACATTATATAATATACATGATACATTAGCTAACGTGCATGATACATTATATAGTACACATGATATATTATATAAAAGACATGAACCATACATTACATAATACACATGAGACATGATACAATATATAATAAACATGAAACTTTATATAATACACATGAAACAATATATATTACACGTGAAACTCTATATAGTTCACATGAAACAATATATGATAAACATGATATTTTATGTAATACACATGAAACAGTATATATTACACGTGAAACTCTATACAGTTCACATGAAACAATATATGATAATACACATGATACATTGTGTAATACACATTATATAGAATACAATATACGTGATACATTATACATTACACATGATACATTGTGTAATACACATTATATAGAATACAATATACGTGATACGTTATACATAACACATGATACATTATATAATACACATGATACACTATAAAGTACACATGTATTATCTAATACACACGGTATATGTTATGTTCAACAATTAATATAATACTTATGTGAGATCCTTGGGTTTGTATGTGATATGATCCGGTACTTCCGTAACTTGGAGCTACACAAATGAATAAATATTAAAAAAAAACATGCTTTGATTTAATATAATATCCAGGAAAAGATATATCAGTATATCATATAAAACACATGATACATTATTTAATATACAACATACATTATAAAACATTATATAATACAAACGGAACAACATACAATACAAATCGTGCATTATAAAACATAAATACATTATACATTACTACAAATGAAACAGTATACATGTATATGCAAATGAAATGTGTTACAATATAAACGAAGCAGTATGTAATAAAAAAGGTATAATATACGATACAAATGAAACAATACACAATTCAAATGAAATGGTATACACTATAAATCATACTTCATACAATACAAACAAAACAATATATAATACAAATCAAACGCATGGCGGTACAAATGTAATGCATACAATATAAATGATAAAACAAACAATACAAAGGATAAAATATACAATACATATAAAACATTACATATTACAAATAAAACATTATACAATACAATTGATACATTGTGTAATACAAATGAAACACGTCATATTAATACAACAACTAAGCAGTATATAATGCAAACAATGCATTATACAACACAAATGTAACATTATAAAACACAGATGTAACATTGTACAACACACATGTAACATTATACAACACAAATGTCACATTATACAACAGAAATGTACCATTATACAACACAAATATACCATTATATAACACAAATGTCACATTATAAAACACATATGTAACATTATACAACACAAATGTAACATTATACAACACAAATATACCATTATACAACACAAATGTCACATTATACAACACAAATGTACCATTATACAACACAAATGTCACATTATAAAACACAGATGTCACATTATACAACAGAAATGTCACATTATAAAACACATATGTAACATTATATAACACAAATATACCATTATACAAAACAAATGTCACATTATAAAACACAAATGTCACATTATACAACACAAATATACCATTATACAAAACAAATGTCACATTATACAACACAAATGTCACATTATAAAACACATATGTAACATTATATAACACAAATATACCATTATACAACACAAATGTCACATTATACAACACAAATGTCACATTATACAGCAGAAATGTACCATTATACAAAACAAATATACCATTATACAACATAAATGTCACATTATAAAACACATATGTCACATTATACAACACAAATTGTCACATTATAAAACACATATGTAACATTATATAACACAAATATACCATTATACAACACAAATGTCACATTATAAAACACATATGTAACATTATACAACAATAATGTAACATTATACAACACAAATGTCACATTATAAAACACATATGTAACATTATACAACACAAATGTAACATTATACAACACAAATCTACCATTATACAACACAAATGTCACATTATACAATACAAATGTAACATTATACAACACAAATGTCACATTATAAAACACAGATGTCACATTATACAACACAAATGTCACATTATAAAACACATATGTAACATTATATAACACGAATATACCATTTTACAACACAAATGTCACATTATAAAACACAAATGTCACATTATACAACACAAATGTCACATTATAAAACACATATGTTACATTATATAACACAAATATACCATTATACAACACAAATGTAACATTATAAAACACAAATGTCACATTATACAACACAAATGTAACATTATACAACACAAATGTAACATTATGAAACACATATGTCACATTATACAACACAAATGTACCATTATACAACACAAATGTAACATTATAAAACACAGATGTCACATAATACAACACAAATATCACATTATAAAACACATATGTAACATTATATAACACAAATATACCATTATAAAACACAAATGTCACATTATAAAACACAAATGTCACATTATACAACACAAATGTAACATTATACAACACATATGTAACATTATACAGCAAAAATGTAACATTATACAACACAAATATACCATTATACAACACAAATGTCACATTATACAACACAAATGTACCATTTTACAACACAAATGCCACATTATAAAACACAGATGTCACATTATACAACACAAATGTCACATTATAAAACACATATGTAACATTACATAACACAAATATACCATTATACAACACAAATGTCACATTATAAAACACGTATGTAACATTATACAACACAAATGTAACATTATACAACACAAATGTCACATTATAAAACACATATGTAACATTATACAACACAAATGTAACATTATACAACACAAATATCACATTATAAAACACATATGTAACATTATATAACACAAATATACCATTAAACAAAACAAATGTCACATTATACAACACAAATATCACATTATAAAACACATATGTAACATTATATAACACAAATATACTATTAAACAAAACAAATGTCACATTATAAAACACAAATGTCACATAATACAACACAAATGTAACATTTTAAAACACATATGTAACATTATACAACACAAATATACCATTATACAACACAAATGTCACATTATAAAACACAAATGTCACATTATAAAACACAAATGTAACATTATACAACACAGATATACCATTATACAACACAAATGTCACATTATAAAACACATATGTCACATTATATAACACAAATGTAACATTATACAACACATATATACCATTATACAACACAAATGTCACATTATACAACACAAATGTACCATTATACAACACAAATGTCACATTATAAAACACAGATGTCACATCATACAACACAAATGTCACATTATAAAACACATATGTAACATTATGCAACACAAATGTAACATTATACATTCCAACGAACTGTAGTGTACAAATGATGCATTATACAATATAAAGTATACATTATACAATATAAATTATACATTATACAACAAAAATATACATTAAACAATATAAATTATACATTATACAACAAAAATATACATTATATAATGTAAATTATACATTTCACTATACAAAAATACATTATACAACACAAAATATACATTATACAATGTAAATTATACATTATACAACACAAAATATACATTATACAACACTAAATTTACATTATGCAATATAATTTATACATTATACAACACAAAATATACATTATACAACACAAAATATACATTGCTCAACACAAAATATACGTTATACAACACAAAATATACATTGTACAATATAAATCATACAACTCAAAATATACATTACACAATGCAAAATATAAATTATACAATACAAATTATACCTAATACAATACAATTGAAACATTGTATAATAATACAAACAATACAAAATGTACTATAAGTTATAAAACTACAATAGAAAGTGTCCACAATGAAATAAAACTGATGGAATACAAATAGATAAAATGCAATGAAATTTAATATCATTATTTTCATTACAAAAATGAATGGAACTGGTTTCCTTGCAACAATTAATTCAATAAACCCATGATATACTTTTATATGTTAGCCTTGTTTAATATCACTATTGTCCGTTTTACTCGGCCCTTATACGTAAATGGCTGTTTTACAACTGGACTAAGCGTCAAACATTTTCTTTAATTGTCCTGTATAGCATGTAAACCAGTATGAATTATTAAGATAAAGTGTACCGTTACGCGTAAAATTACGTTTTCTGTCACACGTAACCTATTTTTGAGTTTACTTGTACACAATTTACGTTTACGAACTAAAGGTGTGTACAAATCTGTCATTCATAAATAATAATGGCGTTTTACCTGACACCACAACAACCAGTTACACCTGGCCCTTGAGCAAAGATAAAAAGCCAGGCGGATCTTTACGTAGGTTACTCTTTATAACATATCTTCTGTCCTTTCCCATACATTACACAAGTTTTGCTTTTTTGTGTCAGAATATTTCTAAAAAGCTAAACTTGTTGATAGATATAACCATAGGAAAGGTCCGTTTAAACCAATCAAAATACACATTATTAACAAATAAAAACCTGCAACGAAATGGCCGTGCGATAAGGGCAATGTTTGTTGTATATGGTTGCCATTCGCTTTTTTAGACAGAGAGGAACCACAAATACAAGGTACGTTGCGTTTATTTTCGCTTATTAAATTATTCTATATCTATTAATTCTAAAATATTTTAATACGGTTTTACAATATTCAATTATTTGGAAGCATATTAGGCAGTAAGCGCGCGTGTACTCGCCTGGTTCATATTTCCCATTGATCATACATGTATTATTGTCACTATTTTTTAGAGTGCGAGTTTGAGTGTCTGACCGGGCCCCAGTTTCACAAAAATACTTAAGACTCTTATTTTACTTAAACTCAATAGTGTGCTCAGTTTTATACTTAAATTGAGCACACTATTTCAGTTTAAGTAAAATAGCAGACTTAAGTATTTTCGAGAAACCGGGCCCTGGTTTCTAGACTAGTGTGTACAGCTTTTTCATTGCTTAGATATCCAATGCACTGTCTGTTACACCTTAATGATTGCTTTACCCAATTTTTGGATAAGAACAAAATCAATAGATGACTTGCTTTTAAATATAGCATTACAATAGTTTTCTCATTGTTATCGCTTCTACAATTTGAACAGACATAGTATTATTTTTGTTTGGAATTTATTGCATTCTGCGAAACGATATTTCTCGAGATTCTGCGTGATTACCCGTGCTTTCACACTAATTGTTTTCGCCGTAATGAGCAATCTCCATTACAGATGTTTATCGATCTATGTAAAGGCCTGTATCAAGGATAAACTCTATAAAAGTCGTAAAAAATAAAATAATTATTAAAATGGATAAAAAAGCATCTCATTACCATTAATAATTAATATCCGAAAGGTTTTGATATGTCAAATCCACCAAAACGTGACAAAACTGATTTTTAGATTGGAAACTTGTAGTAAACTTGAAACAGAATCCCCATTCTGAAAATAGACAGCTTAACGTCATCGGAGCTCTTTCTAATATGAAACAATTTTTACTACGTGTAAGCCTGTGTCAATAGCTGATCTACTCTTTAAAAAAAACCCGGTGTACTCCCCCATAAACTCCGATATTTGATTCAAATTCACTATATTTCTATTGAAAGACATGTGTGCCCGTTCAGATTTTGTGTTGGGCCCCTTTAAACTGAAACCTCGATCCGCTCCTGTGTATAACGGATCAAATTAAAATAAAAAAGAAATCACGTAACGCAATTAATACGCCATAACATATGTCGCAATTTTAAGCGGGAACTCTATTTAAGTCTAGTCTAGGTGCGTAGCTCAAGTTAGGTAGCTTCTGCCGTCTCTTTAGAATCATACTAGTCGATAAAATCATCTCATTTCATATGCACCGTCTAACTGTTCAAGAGAAAGTTGTTCTTGATTTTTTATGTATCTGTCTGATAGAGGTTATTTTTCAATGTACGAAAAATAAAGTAATGACGTGATAACGTGTTTGACACTTTACTTTTGATATCTGATGTCTTCAAACGATTGCTATTTACAACGAGGGCTGAATGTAGGAGTGTCCATACATTATTAGCATTTCACTCAACAATGAAAATAGTCCCTCGTGGAGTGTCAATACTAATTAGCATATCGACAATGAAAATAGTCCCTGAAGCAAATGTAATATTACCGGCTTCTTTATGTCGTCGTCAATTACATGTGTTTCTTAAAGAAACTCTGAAATATACTATGTTTTTTTTTAAATTAGCAAAGATTTTCTAATGAGAATAGCTTCATAATGGTTAATGCCAGTATTTCCCCTGTGGCGAGCTATCAATCCTTGGTTCATGAGTTTGAATCCCCATCCAACCACAGTATTCGTGATGATTGATATATGGCATTACGTCTTATTGTCCCGCCTCTCACCGCTGATTCAAGTGGGAACGTTATCCGTTACTTGCTGAGATGGGTGTGTCACTAGATGGCATAGCAATGACTCTAAATATTCAAACAAACAAACAAATGGCGCCTCTCAGGACCTTGAGTCCTTTGATTATTTTTTATTAATATATTATTTTAGCATGAATAAATATCTATTTGACAATGCAGTGTCAGTGAGTATATAAAGACATGATATGTTGGGAAAATATGTTTTTAGCCAATTTTAAAAGTTTGAAAAATTCTGATAAATTCCCTTTAATAGCGATTGTGTGTAAACATTCATTCTTATTTTCATTAAGCGTATTCGAAGACATTCTTAAAATATATTGTAAAGCATGTTACTGATCTATGTGTGTGTGTCAATATGAATATTTGTACTTGCAGGCAAAATGTCCGAACGGAAAGCAGTTATCAAGAATGCGGACATGTCCGAGGAGATGCAGCAGGATGCTGTGGACTGCGCCACTCAGGCTCTTGAAAAATACAATATCGAAAAGGACATTGCCGCTTACATCAAGAAGGAATTCGACAAAAAGTACAACCCAACATGGCACGCAATCATCGGCAGAAACTTCGGTAGCTACGTAACACATGAGACGAAACATTTCATCTACTTTTACCTGGGACAAGTTGCCATTCTGTTGTTCAAATCTGGTTAAGCTAATGGAACTTGAACTGAACAATCCAAAGTAACAACAAAACGCAGCATCTGTGATATTGATTCATACAGACTTCTAACGGAAGTGCCATACTGTACCATACTGCCAGTTTGATGTCGATCATTTTTGTACATTTTGCGTAACTCCTTCATCACAGCATACATAATTATTTATATCATGTTTTATTATTGTTTTCGATAATGTTGATTCGAGAAATAAATGAACAATGTGTTCGATTTCACTCCCCAATTTTATAGACATTACATTTACTGAACTACAAACGATTTCATTGTGCTATCCAGGTGTCGCGTTACTGTTTCGTGTTCGTTTATTGTGCTTATACATCTGAGAATGTGTAATGCATATGCAATGGAACTGATTCGTTATTCATCACTGATTAATAATTGCAGATGCATGTTGAAAAACACAACATCTTTCAGGTTATATATGACATATTCAGTTTTATTGGTTAAGGAAGACCTCAGAATGAATCTGAGTAGAACCCACGCCCTTCCGCAAGTAACTGCCAAACGCTTTCACATAAAGTTTTAGAAGCGAGCGTGACTCGAACCTACGTCTTAGCGGTGAAGGGTAAATGATCGTGAAACGGCGCCTTAGACCACCTGGCCAAGGACAACCTCAAAGTTGTGAAGATATTCAAGTATAAGATACAAGCAGAAGCGAAGATCTTCACATATAAGATAACATCGAAGAGATCATTATATATAACGTTGAGATACATTATATTTACTTACATTATACATATATGTATGTATTTAAATTAAGCACGTGAGGGAACTCGCGTAGATAATATTCGAAACAAAATAACACAGGACCACTGAGTATAGAGCGTAAAACTAGCGGACTGGCCGAGTTGTTCAAAGTACTGTTAGCTAGCACTCAGTTACCCGAAACATTGCATGTATAATATCTTTAGAATTTGAGGTTTTTTGTTTTCATTTGGAGTACAACGGTTACATAGAATGACATTTTGTTATGCCTACCAGTAAATCGTTACTTTGAATGTAATAAATATCAAAATACCATGATTCGAAAATGCATCTTAACGTGGTATTTAGATGACATTATTTTGAACAACTGCGCCAATAAATATAAATATATAGGGCCTACAATTTTGACAATGTCGATAATTTCAAAAGAATGTTATTTTTTATATATATACATACATATACAAAGTATTAAAGTAATATGTTGGTGAAACAGAAGCCATGCCGTCCGGAACAATGTGAATGGTTTTCAGTGGTGCTGCTCATTACACAACTGTGGACAAACGCAGAACTAGTTCCAAGAAAATAGAGATAACCAAAGAATATATTAACAGAATATGTGTTATTAAACCTCGGAGTGATTTCATAATAAAAAACATCTTCAACACAGCACATGGTATATAAAGTATCTAGTTTTGTTGTTGGAATGATATCAGATACACATGAGAGAATTGCACGTATTCACCAATCATTTTTGAGAACATTTTTAGACTTCAGCTTGAAAATCCAAATTTCAACCTTAGATATCTAGTTTACCGTGACATATAGAATAACTCTGGATGTTTATTTGACTATATACACCGAACGACTGCAGAAACGCAACACTCATATAGATAGCAATAAAATATTTAGTTCTTTATTGTTCTTTTGAAATTTATTTTATTGATAATTTAACATCTCCCTTACTTTCATGGAAACTTTCATCAAAATCTATCCCGAGTATCACTCACTTCATTTTACTGATTTTGAAACATACAGCCCCTTACTTAAATTCACAAAATCAGTATCTTGTATAGCCTCCTTGTGCATTGATTCACGCAAGACAGCGACTGGATAATTGAAACCCGGATGTATGGTATGTTATTCCACTCTTGAACAAGGCGTCCACTTTTACGGTTCGGTGATTTCAATAATTTTATTGCGAAATTAATAGAAATGCCATAGAAACAAAATCTGTAATCAAAATACAGACAAACATATTTTAAACGAAGTTATACAAGTAATAACAGTGTTGCAATTTAGTGAATTAAGGTTACTGAGTTGTGTGTTTCAAATCAATAAAAAGAAATGATAATCGCAATATATTTTGATGAAACATTCTTGGAAAATGTTATCAAATAAAATATACTTCAATGAAATCGATAAAGAACTCTATGTTTTATTGCTGTTTGTCTGAATGTAGCATTTTAAAGTATTTCGGCGTATATTAGGTGTCTCTACATGCTTGCACATTTTAGTCTAAAAACGGTCTACAAGTGTGTGTTGAGTCTAAGACTATTCTTTAGAAAAGGTAGGTGAATACCATCTCATGTCACTCCCGGAAATGGGCCTGATTTGTGTCATCTATAATTAGCGGTGCTCAACTTACATATGATAGTGTCGTGCTGAAAAAAGTAGCGAGTTCCCTTTCACCACCAGTTTTATAATCCTGATATTGGTCTGAAAAGTTCTTTATTTGACAGAAAAGAACATTGATTGTGTTCACGGTGAGCGGGCGGTAGTGTAGTGGATAGAATGCTTGTCGCTCACATACTCATTTCTGGTTCTATCCGGGAAGCGGACCTGAGAGCTGTTCGTACAATCTTTGAGTTTTCTTCGCAATCAACCTAAAATAAATTGGTATAAACTAAACTAATTGTGTTCCAGGACAGCATGCTTCTAAAAGCCACAACGTATGCGGCTTATAACATTGTTACGATGTGATTGATAAATGAAAAGGTTGATCTCAGAACCTGATGATTTCGTGTACTGAAATTTTATTTTACCGTTAATTTCGTTTCTATTTTGTAAAGGGGCTTAACTCTTAGGCATCATATTTCACATATCCGTCGCCATCAACAAGGTTCTTTTATAGAAGGATAGGAAACTTGCATCTCTTTTCTAAACTGTGATAAAATAGCATAATTTGCCAGTCATTTAAATCCCATAGGCAACTGATTTGTTTACATAAAATAAAAGGTAGCCTATATGTAATCTTAGATGTATTATAATGTTTTAAACGTACAAATGATATTGAATTTAAAATACATGTATTGCCGTTTGAAATAAAATTTTAACAATTTTAAACACAATTTGCTGGTAAAGGTTTTATTTTGTAGCGAATTTATTGTGCAAAGAAAGAATTTTAATTTGTTTAATTTCTGAGATGAATGGAAGTTAGGATGATTTAAATCGATATTTTGCGAGATTTTACGTGAATACATGAGCTTTTATAACATCTCAATTAGTTGTCTCTGTATAAATCCTTGTCATCAATAACAAATTTGTAATAGCTTTTTTTTCTCCATCGGTTTTATAGACATAAGCATTATGAGATAAAATTCTTATTTTTATTAAATTTGTTAATATTTTCTAAAATATTAATTTCCATATTGGGATACTTAGAAATTATTTATTTTCATATGGTTTTAAGTCCATGGGTGTATTGTTCCAAGGCTGTTTCTCTGTCCTGTGGGACTTTTACATAAACACAAAAGCTTATTATTCTGTTTTAGTTTTTTCAAGCCAAGCATTTCGTTAATCCTAGATTACATCTTCTAAGTTGCGTCTTTATTATGTAGTCATAGATCTTATGGTGATATACTTTTAGCTAGTGCACACCCATTTTATTGTTACTAAATATGTTTAGAGTAGGCTTATCTAGCAGATCAGTCATGTGTCTTAATTTCTGTAACAACAGTTTTAACACAACATACTTTTATGTCCATACAAAACATTTTGAGTTCTACCATACCGATAAATTACTGTATGAATAAAGGGAAAGAACTGCGGTAAAAATATCATTCTGCCAACCAAGAGTTATTTAAAAAAAAAACGATCGACAACTGGCACGCATTCCGGCGTCTGCTGACTGGAGACTCAGAGCGAAATTAAAATTAACCGATGACAATGTTGCGGGAAGTCAGAAAATAGTAATTATTTGTACGGACCAGAATAAACTGGATAAGGTAAAACATGTTAATTTTGAATAGCAAAGATTCATTATTTCACATTGGGGATGAGTTGCAAGATAGAGTTGTTTTTCAGATAATAACATCTGTAATCAGGAACATGTAAAACATATTAAGTCACTTACAATACATCCTACTTTAATAATATTAGACCTACAATTTCAAAATTTTCATTTCTTATCACTGACTACTCCGTACCAATGTTTTCAACCACCTAAACTTGTTGATAGAAGCTACCAGAGTATAGATGACTCTCAACCAATGAAAATTTAATATTTCAGTGAATCAACCAATTGGAACTCTGTATTGACTGATTCCTACTTCAAGATTATTTGCTTAAGTCATAAGAGTATCTGCAGGGAACCAGTTGAAGTCTGGCGGATTCAGAAGCTGGAGAAAGAAACATTCTGATTTAAAATATCTGCTGTGAGCAGCGTTCCTTAAATTACTCTTCCTGAAACATTGCAGAGAATTGAGGTTAGTAAATGTGTATAAAACTGTGGTAAATGAATTCAGTGCAATGAGCAAACAAATTGAAACAGTTATTGGTCTTGTTCGTCCAGTTCGCTTAAAAATAAAAATGAGTTCCAAAGCAATATTTAATTCTGTGTAGAAGATTTGATTATTTTTAAAAAGATCCATTTTGATAATAATCTCTCGGAACGCGAGACATGTATTGTTATATTATTAAAGGAGACATGGCAATGTAAAATTGATTTATTCCTCGTGGTCGCACTGCAATATTGTTTTTCGCAGACAGCATCAATGGCGGATCTACTCTTTGAAAAAAAAAAACCGGCGCACGACCCAACTAAAGTCCCATATTTTACTAAAATCCAATATTTCTACTGAAAAATATGTATCCCTGTTCAGATTTGTGTTGCATCCCCCTCCTTCAGTATCCCGCCCCCTCCTGGATCCGTACTTGAGCATCGCCTGGTTAGGTGGGTCCAAATAAGGGAGCTAGGACCAACTGTATCTGCTGTAAAGCCAGTGTCAATGGTGGCAAGTCAATGTTAAATTCACAGACCCTATCTTACTACAGCTTTTGGATAGCTATAAATAGTAAATAATTATCAAACATCAATGATCTTGGTTTTTCATCATAGCTCTGCCAATAATTGCATAAACTGTCAGCCAAATGACGTTCAACACTAAGTCAGTAAGTTTCCATAACTAAAACTTTAAGAAATCCCAGTCACTCCCTTTGGGTTTCTTAATTTATAAATTTTTACTTTATGAACACTAACTATTACATAGTAACAGTGGGCCTGTGGCAAAATTGTCATAAATTGCATTTCTATCAAGACGCAAAAGGTTCAGGTTGCAGAGATCAGACTGATATATTTTCTGTCTTCAAGCTGAAATCCCTCTTGCCATTTAAAGAGCTTCAGCACCTTTCCCCTATGCCTGTAACATGGTGAAAAGGCTCTGTTGTTAGAAAACAACAGCAGATTCAGGGCTCCTGTTTGCCCATTTTTAAGGGCCCTTATTCTGCCCCATTCCTAACCGCAAACTGTATCTTATTTTCTCAATCCAAAGTAACAAAATTACCATTTTCAAAATGCAAAGAAACCAAAAGAAATATTTGGGGGAAATTTTGGAGATTTTTTAGTATAGTCTTCTACAATCACATTTTGTATACATTAAATATACACTTCTACAAGCACATCACATTTTGTATACATTAAATATATACTTCTATAAGAATATCACATTTTGTATACATTAAATATACATTTCTATAAGAAAATCACATTTTGTATACATTAAATATACAGTTCACATATATATTTATGCATATATGAAGAAACTTGTGCTATTTAATTTTCCCAATTTCTTAAAATATTTCTTAATTTCCCCAAAGTCAGGGACCCCATACCCTATCGCAAAAATGTGAGCAAGAGCCCTGAGATTTTCTAAAATTTTTGAATATGTGGTTGGTGTGTTTTCGGGAAATCGTAGTATAAAGCACATATTTACAATTTTTAAGGGGTGAGCAAGTCCTTTTTGCTATTTTAGAATGGAATGGGGTGTAGGAGCACCCTGCATGTTGGTTCTGGCACCAGTGCAGTAATCAATATTTTGAAATCCTAATTTTTTTTAAGAAAACCTTTCCTCTAAGGAACCTATGTTGTTGACATATTGTCCCTTTGTTATTCTTCAATGCTTGTGTGATTCGATTGCCCGTGTAGAATATTGGTAAACACTGCAAATGATCCGGAACCCTTCAAGTTTGGCAGCGGTTGGCATGATGTAAATTCCGCACTGCACTGCAGGACATTGATGCAGTTATAGCCTGATACTTTAGCTGGCCATTCTCCACTATTCCCTTGCCTGGGGGTAGCTGGGGATCAGAGCACATCTGCCTGGATACGTTGGTGATGTGTTGGAACTATCACTGAGCACCATTCCTTTTGTTGAATTATTAATTAGATCTACTAATTAAATATTAGTTTATATTAAAAGAGAATTGTTCAAATCATTTTTATTACAATACTGAATAATTAAAATTATTTTTTAAAATGGTTCAAATGCATCTCATTATCATTAATAAATAAAACCTTAATGGCTTTTAAGTATGTTAAATCTACCAAAATGTGACACAATCGATATTTGAATGGAGTGTAAACTTGTGATGAAACGAAATCTCCAGTCTAAAAATAGACAGCACTTAAATAATGCTAAATGACCTTTTCATTGTCATTCAGACGTGCCTAGATTAGACTAAAATAGATTTCCTGCTTAAAATTGCAACATATTTTGTGATGTATTAGATGAGTCGTGCGATTACATTTTGATTTCAGTGTGATCTGTTTTACAGGTTTACACGGAATACAATTTATTTCATCTTAAGTCTAATAATATAAATTTTGTCATAGTTTTATTTTCTTTATAAACTTGCAGTCGAACAAAGCCTGAAACTCCAATCTGCATATTTGTTTAAAATATAATGTGCTTTATGATATCGGTATATAATTATGTTATGTGATGTTTATTGATTTTGTTGCCATATTTGTAATCATATTATATATATGACTATTCCTCATGGGTCTCAGACCTTCTGGAAATTATAGAAATTAACTTGTCAAACTTGTCATCTTAGAAAGAATGACGTTGTGAATGTAATTAAGTGCTGTCTATTTTTAGAATTGGGATTTCGTTTCAAGTTTTGCACTCCAACTTATACATTGATTTTGTCACATTTTGGTGAATTTGACATACCAAACCGTTTGGATTTTTTTTTAATTATGATAATTAGATGCTCTTTTTGTATTTTTAAAATATTTTTTTTTTTAGACATTTATAGCGTTTTTTTCCTGATATAATCCTTTTAAAGCAGAACCCTAGTCACATTGCAAACAAAGGTTTTCATATGAAATATTTATTACACGTTTTACTTCATATTATATTCTCTTATATTATTCAATTTCAAAAGTTATCATGTTTTATAAAATGTTTGATATCGTAACTGACTAAATATATAGCTGATTTAATTTTATTTAAATCTGTTGGCCACACCGCCATTTTCATAAATTTTGACATGACTCTTTTTCTGAAAAGTATACATCTGCATGATGCAAATATGAACTTAAATTGCCCTATTATTGTTGGCACCTATTTATTTAGGTTCTTTTAGTGAATTGTAAATTGGATGGAAAGACTTTTTCATATTTTTGCAGTCACTGTAATAATAAACAAACAAATAAATAATACTATATTCTGTTTTTATCGATATGATAGAAAAAAAAACAAGGAAATATCAATTTGTGTTTTTACTCATATTTTCAAATAAGTGTGACACCATTTTTGAGGAATTTCAAATTGATAAATAATTTCAACTACACAAACAATATTTATTAGGCCAATGTAAGGGGACTTTGGATTTTACACAGAAATTCTATTGAAGAACAGAAAATTCTCACTTTCTCAGCCATTACTGAAAAAGTGTCTAGCCGTCACAGTTGATATCTCGTTCTGTGGATTATTATTATTATTAAATGTTGCACAATGTTTATTTTATGTGAAGCGTTAAAAAAAATGCAAAATGAACTTTGCTCGAAAAGGAAATACTGACCTGAATTGTACTGAATGTTTAGAAGCAAAACACAGACGGAGTTGAAATTTGTTTACTAACATCAGGGCTTTTTTCTGGAAATTGAGAAGAGGTCCAAGCCTCCAAGATTAGGGGAAAAAACGCACGGTTTAGGGGAAAAATAATTAATTGGAAAATAAAGCGTAGTACTTTCAAGATCATATTCTAACCAATAATAATTTTGGCCGATTCTGGCAAGAGAAAGTAGTTCTTGATTTTTTATGTATCTGTCGGATGAAAGTATTTTTTCAATGTATGAAAAATAAACTAAAGGCGTTAGAACGTGTAGAGTCTGTACTTTTGATATTTGATGACTGCACACAATTGCTGATTACTACGAAGGCTGAAATGTAGGAGTGTCCATACTAATTAGCATATCGCATAGCAACAATGAAAATAGTCCCTGATACAAATGCAATATTACTGGCTTACTGCCTGTCGTCAATCATGGCTGATTTCGAACTGATATTAGATTAAAAAATGTTTAACACAATTACAGAAAAGTTCTATAATATGCTGTAATGGGCCATATAATGTATAGAGTCAGATTCAGATCAGTTCATTTAAAAGTATGTATAAGTCTTGGAGCAGACTAACTGGAAGATCGCCACTTTCGACAAACAAATTTTAATTGTAATGTATTATTGAGGGCATTTTACAAGTTAACAAAACAATGCAATCATAAAGGGTTTTTCAGCATCTAATTTCAGCAAATATAGGATAAAATCACTACTTGAAATGGTTTATTTTGTAAAACCTCTGTAGAATTTGTTTGAAGCAAAAAATACGAAAATACCCAGAGGTCGCTCATCTTTTAGAAATCTGTCCTAAAAGTCGGCGCCTTAAAAAATCAGATCCTTAAAGTCGATGCATAGGTTACTGCAGTCCTGTTTATTAGGGATGTTTTAAGACTTAACTGTTAATATCAACTTTATGAAATTTATAATCATTTCGAAATACACATATACCTAATGAAAATATTCTTCATTACAGATCAAACATTAAAAATACAAACTTATCAGTTGTGTATTAACTTTGAAATATGACAAGTTGTCCATTAAAATAAACCTCCATTATTATATTTTTATGGCAACAATATTTTAATATTTTTAATAAAACATAGAATACTTAAAATGCACTATTTATGCATCATCAGTTTTATGCATCATGATGGATGGAGAGTATCGCAATTGATACCCTGTGTCCGGGTTGTATTAGACGATGCATAATGAACACAAAACTTAACTTTTTTCAACACAGGATAGCATACCCATCCCATACCCATCAATTTTTTTTGTTACATGTGTTTCTGAGAGAAACACTGAAAAGTATCTATGCTTTTTATTTGAATAAGCTACGATTTTCTAACAATAATTGCTTCATAAATGGTCAATACCAGTACTTCTACTTCTCCCTGTGGTTAGCGTATTACTATCAATCCTCGGTTTGTGAGTTTGAAACCTATCCAGCCACAGTATTCGTGATGATTGATATATGACATTACATCGCATTTATACGATTCTCACTAATTGGGGGGAAAAACGCATGAATTATCAATACGAATCCATTGAATGTCGGCCACAGTTTAATAAGGTAAAAAAGCCCTGAACATGTGATTATTATTGACAGAAAACAGTTTATTTAAAAGAAATAATTTACATGTAGAAATTTATTATATAAATTATATAATATTCATTATCTACAGGCACCATGTCTGAGCGGAAGGCAGTAATTAAGAATGCGGACATGTCCGAAGAGATGCAGCAGGATGCTGTTGACTGTGCCACTCAAGCTCTGGAGAAATACAACATCGAAAAGGACATTGCTGCCTTTATCAAGAAAGAATTTGACAAAAAATACAACCCAACATGGCACTGCATTGTGGGTAGAAACTTTGGAAGCTATGTAACTCACGAGACGAAGCACTTCATCTACTTCTACTTGGGACAAGTTGCCATTCTGCTGTTTAAGTCCGGTTGAAAAAGCCAACGATGGCAGATGTATATGATGGTGTGTTCATTTTAAAAGACTGTGCCATATTTAATGTTAATACCTTGTTCTGTTTGTGAAGCTGTGAAATGTGCTGGTCTAGTTATCATTCAGCTGACCCTATAAAAAAGATATGCTTGCAATGGCCTTTTCATGTTGTTTAATTTCAGTCGCTAGATTATTGGTGATCTATTTTATTCATTCCGCAATAGATATGTGGGGATCGGGATAGATCTCCTAATAAACTATACAATTAATTTACATGCATATTAAATTCAGGCATTACCTTCAGCAGTTGTGAAATGGGTTCTGTGATAACCTTAATTGTTTATGTTTTGATAAGTTTTGACATGTCAAATAACATTAAAAATGAACGTTGATTATAGTTTGCTGTACTAAATTTGTTGTTTTATTATTTTAAATTCAATTTTGTGTGAAAAAAGTGTTTTCGGTCAATTAAAACTATTTTCATCAATCATTTAAATTATTTGATTCCTTTTCAAAGCTGTAATTTTTATCATATTAAAAAATTGTACAATTTACTAGGTCATCCTTAAAATATATTTGTTTGCTGTGCTCCGTCCAAGTATTTTTTATGGGAGTAGGTAGGCTAGCTATTTATTTTTGTACCCCCAGATACAAAGTATTTGGGGGCTATATAGGAGTCGTGGCTCATGGGTCTGTCCATTTGTGGACAGTTTTTATGATCACTATTTCTAAGCAACCATTGGCCAGAATTCAGTGAAACTTAACAAGCTGGTTACTGGTACCAAGACTAGATGTGCATATTGTCAGCAATGAACTTTTTCAGACATTTTTTTTTTGTGGTCCCTATTTCTTGGCAACCATTGGTTGGAATTCATTGACACTTTACAAAAGTGATTGGTTACTCTTAATTGGTTCACTTTGTCAAAACGGGCAGCAAAAGGGAGCAATAACTGTGTTACAGTGCCGTCTAAGGGTATTCATCACTTTCAGTGATATTTCTAGTTTGCCTGATTTTGTATTGTAATTTTTAAACAAAAACGGACAGAAATCATGAAGATAAAATATCAGGGCTTTAAAAAGTTTGTGTAGTTGCAATTTTGAGTGTGTAGGTAGGGGCGTGGCAGACAATTTTTTTTAAGAATGGCCTTTGACTCAATATTGTCATTGATTGCTTTCTTCCACACTAAATAAATTCTTGAAACAAGGTTTAAACATATATCTTTACGTGGCCTGATCATCCAGTATCTGTTAATATTTTCCTTGTTTACACTCTGCGGCTTGCATCTTGGATTTTAATTATTGGTTTATGCATTATTTACATATCAAGAACTTGCATACATTTGCATTTATTTATTGGAATTGGACCATATTTTCACACTAGTTGCTACATGTAAAGTTCTTGGATAAGTTTTAATAAAAGCTTTCCTAATTAAGGAGCTGAACTATGATCACTGTGTCCTGTTGTCACCTCTCTCTATTGATGCACTGGATATTTGCAAAGTTTCTTGAGTACAGTGGTGTCTCCCATTTCAAGGCTTTCCCTTTGCAAAAAAATCATGTATTTCCACAGAATAGATCATAAAATTCCCCATATATCCAAACAGTAAGATATTGGTCTTTTCACAAAACATTAAAAATTATGTGTAATGTTCACCCCAATTAATAAAGCTACAGTGCCTTCCATCAATTCTGTAAAAAGGCCCTTGTATTTTGACATGCATGTTAATTGAAATCTGATTCAAGTTGTTGCAGTATTAAACTCAAAACATTAAAAGCACACACTATATATATAAAATTGTCATATTTAATACATCTTGTTAGTAAATGTGAAAAATTAAAAGATTTGACCTGAAAATCAAATATTAACTCTAATCAAAATTTTAATGTAAATGAACTGAGAGAGCTTAACATGAATACAGAAATAGATTTATGATAGGTATCAGAGTAAAGATCTACTTTTTCAAATATCCTAACTTCAGTTCATCTCAGAAATACAAATCAAAATTCTTTCTTTGCATTATTAAGTTCTCTACAAAAACGAGACCATTCCTAGCAAATTGTGTTTAAAATTGTTGAAATTCTTATGATTAAACTAAAAATCAAAGAAAATACTTGAAATTTTATTGCAAACTGCAATATTGTAAATTCAGGATCATTTTGCATGTTATAACATCACAAAACATCTAAGGATACATACACCTTGCATTTTATGTAAAAGAAATCAGTTGCCTGTGGAATTTGAATGATTAATTTGCCAAATTATTAACTTTTTGCATGCTATTTTATCAACATTTAGTAGCAAATTTTTTATTCTTCTATATAAGTCCTTGTGATTATAAATGATACTTTGTTGATTATTTGCCTTAAAGATTTCATTGGTATTTTCACTAATCTTGCATAGTGATATAACCATAATATCTGGGATATGTTCTTGAATTGGCCAAATTGAATGAGTTCAGTCCTTTAAAAAAGTAAAAATGCACTATTGGACATTGTGTATACTCTATAGCACCAGATCCTGCAATTTTTATTCAATCTTCACTAATATTACATGGTAGTTGAATGTATGCATGATATCTCCAATAAGTAACGTCTTGAACCGGCCTAATATATAGACTGGTAATCAATATTAGAGTTAAATTGTTAAACATTGCACTACCGGGCATTTGACCATTAGTGCACTTTTCATTGGATCCTCACCAAACTTATATAGTATAATTATAATGACAATATCTTGGACAATATTTTACTTAGTTTAATCTTGAACTGGGGAAATCTAATAAATCAAGTTCTTATCCATAGAATTATCAAAAAATGAATTCATGACTTCTACACACTCTTCTGATAGAATCTGACTGGTTTTTAGTTTGACTTCGGAAGATAAGTCCGGGAGCTGTATTGTACTCTCCTCTGCTTCTGCATTGTTTTGTTAAAATTATCAGCTGCCACTACCAATACATAAATGTCGTGTGCATGTTTGTTCATTACCATAAAGGGGCCCAAGTAGGATAATTGACTCCAATTATTTTATTCATATGCTATAAAAAAAAATGAAAATATATACAAAAGCCCAAATATATTTGTAACACGCCTCTTATTTTGTACATCTATGAACCTTCACAGTAACTACTACATCAATGGAATAAAGTAACTGAGATCGGCAGTATTGTTAACCCATTATACTTTATTTTAGAAAACTCAGAATCTCTCTTTGGATTTTATTGAAAACTAATTTTTGTACTCAATATAATTAAAGTAAAACATATTGGGACAAATTCCATAACCTTTGCTTGTATTTTGTTATAAATCTGTTACTTTTTATACAACAATTGGGGTAGATTTCTATAGCATATTTCATATTATTATTCAGTTAAAGTCAAAGCTATTGTTTCTGTGACAAGCTTCATTAAGTTCAGACAGCAATTGTTTGATTGCCAGACAGACGTGTTTAATCAAAGGATAATTGTTAATTATTTGCAATGGACTCTTATGTATAGATTGGTTTCCTTTTAAAATTGATACTTGTCTATAACATCTGATGAGCCTCATCCGATTCTTAAATGAGCTATCACATTATTTTCACTTTAGTTTCAACATATATTCACATTTAGTTTTTTAATCAAGAAACAGTTTACATATTTTTAGTAAATGCAGTGACCTTGAAACCATTGACTTCATAATCTTGAGTATCCTCTTGACATGCAGTGCAAGCATTACATATATGAAATCCCATAGATATATCTCGAGAGGAACTCTAGTTACAATGTCAATACATTTAAGGGGCATGTGAATCTGCCATACTGATGTTATACATTTGAAACATTTAACAGATAAATAAATCTGCAGAAAAGAAAAGTAATATATTAACTACAGTACCATAACTTATAAAAGTATTGTCTTCTTAAATTTTTATTTAGAGGTTGATACATGACAAACCCGGGACGGGAGATGAATAATGACTAGGCTCTGTCGTGTATTAATATCTTTAATATGCATGTTCGGTTGCACCACTCAAAAGGAGTTACTACGTTTTCAATCATCGGAACTGCTGTCGTCACTACAAGGCAATGGTCCAGTTGTCAACCTATTAATACACGTTTCTAAATTATGTGTACACATACTTTCATTATATTTTAACAGAGTATAAAATAAAAGGAAAATTGTTATAAAAATAAATTTAATTTTAAAAAAAAAAATCGTCATTGACGCATCTTGAACAAGCATGGATCACTATGCAGTTGATTCCCTTGATTTGTTTACATTGACACAGAATGGACGTAATAAAATAAATTAATGTATGCAAACATTTAATACTATATCAGCGATGTTCTTTAACAAAGAACACTTATTTTTTATCCGTGAAAAAATATACCGACATGTTGAATACAAACAGACCATGATGTTTTACGTGGCCATTGGTTTCATGTGCACGCGTTCACCAGGCAGATTATGATTATGAGTTTTCGGTTCAGGTTGATAAGTGATGATCAGCGCATGGAGGCAATGACCGGCTTAAAATATACTCAATTTTATGCCCCCCCCCCCCCCACCCCACCTTAAAAAATTTTTTGGGGTAGGCATATAGTAATCACAGCGTCCGTCCATCCGTCCTGTATTTCATGTCCAGTCTGTAACTTTGTCATGCATAGATGGATTTTTTTGATACTTGCTACAAATGATCAACATAAAATGAGGACGTGTTGCGAGCAAGACCCACACCTGTACCTCAAAGGTCAAGGTCACAATTTGAGTTTGTTTGACAATGCTTTGAGTCTGTGTGAGATTTCGTGTCTGGCCTGTAACTTTGTCATGTATTGATGGATTTTAATGATACATGCTACAAATGATCAACATAATATGACGATGTGTCGCGCCCAGAATCTTACTCCAAAGGTCAAGGTCACAATTTAACTTTGATGGCACTTTCAGTCTGATTTTGTATCCGGTCTGAAACTTTGTCACCTATGGATAAATTTTAAACACACTTTGCTCAATTCATCAGCATGACATTACAACATGTCGCGTGTAAGACCCACATGCGTACCTCAAAGCTCAAGGTCACACTTTGAGTTTGTTTGACAACACTTTCAGTCTGTGAGATTTCATATCTGGCCTGTAATTTTGTCATGCATGGATGGATTTTGTTAATACTAGCTGCAAATGATCAACATAACATGACGACATGTTGCACTTAATACCCAGACTCCAACTTCAAAGGTCAAGGTCACAATTTAACTTTGTTTGATGACACTTTCAGTCTTGAGATTTCGTGTCTGGTCTGTAACTTTGTCATCTATGGATAAATTTTAAAAACACTTGACTCAATTCATCAGAATGACATGAAGTGTCAGATGTATGACCAACATGCGTACCTCAAAGGTCAAGTTTGTTTGACAACACTTTGAGTCTGTGTGAGATTTCATGTCCGGCCAGTAACTTCGTCATGCATAGATGGATTTTATAAATACTTGCTACAAATAATCAACAAAACATGACGACCTGTTGCACTTAATACCCAGACTCTCATTTCAAAGGACAAGGTCACAATTTAACTTTGTTTGATAACACTTTCAGTCATTTTGAGATTGTATGTTCTGTAACTTTGTCATATATGGATAAATTTTAAAAACACTGGGCTCAGTTGATCAACATGACATAATTAAATGTCGCATATAAGAACCTTTCCTCAAAGGTCAAGGTCACACTTTCAATTTGTTTGATATTGCATGTCTGGTCTGTGACTTTGTCTTTTAACTTGGCTCAATTTATCAAGATGACATGACAACGTGTCATAAGCAAGACCTAGACTCGTACCTCAAGGGTCAAGGTCACACTTTTAGTAAATATGACAACACTTTGAATCTGTTTGAGATTTCAAGTCCGTCCTTTAACTTTATCATACATGGATGGAATTCAAAAGCACTATATATAATAATTGATCTGTAACATTGTCTTAATTTAGGGATTTTAAAATAGCTTGACACAAGTGATCAGCATGTCATGATGATATTTCACCTGCATTTAACTGTTGAAATACCAAGACCATTACATCAGATGTCAACGTCAATGTTACACAAAGGTCAAGGTCATGCTTTAATGTAAAAAAAACCCCATGAAATTGCATGTCTAGTCTGAAACATCAGTCAATTACTCTTGGTATTCATGGATACATCACCCCTATTATAACATATATTGTTGTTTTTCACAGACCATTTGGGGGGCATGCAACACTTACCAGTGACATTTCTTGTTGTTACTATTATATAGTTACATGTGTGTTAAAAAAAACATAATGTTGTCCTCTTCACACAACAAGTTTGAATGACAAGTCCATTTCTTCAGATTCAAAACGTTTGGTTAGCTGCCAAATTTTTTCATAAGATTAATACTTATAAACCTATGATATCGGATTGAAATTTAAAGTACACATAAGCACATGAAAATAGTCTCAATAACATTGTATTTAACTCACCTAGTCATAACTTAACACAGTTGCTCTATTTTATTAAGGAACTGACTAAATACATACACCTATATCTAATGGAATGAGTGAAAAAAAAAATTTTTGTTAGTGACCATGACCCGAGATTGACCTAAAAGAGCAATGCTTATGCACTTTGAATATGAAATTTTATCACTATATTGTAAAGACAACTCATACCGCAGCAGTGGGCTAGTGGCAGAGTGTCTGCCTCGCATGTTGATGGTTATGGTTTTGATCCCTAACCAGATCATGGTTTGAGAAAAGGTACTAGAAGCTTCCTCGCTTGATTTTCAGCATTTAGAGGATAGTTCTAGGTCTGGTCAGCATGGTATCAGTATAATGTTACTGGATGTTGTGTCATATCATTAATTTTTTCTGTCGCATCATATTCGGTTAGGCAGCGCATAGAATACAGAACATTTCAAATATACATCATCATGATACGACTGAAAAATTGCTGAAAGCGACACCAAACATCATACAACTAAACAACATAGAAGAGAGTTCAAATTATTGAGCAAGGACAATTTTGTTGTATTTATAGTAAATGACATTGACCTCTAACAGGGTAACCTCAAAAACAAGCAAGGTACCGGTCCTCATAATGTGGTCACAAAAGGAAATAATTCATTTTGGATTATTTAAAAGAAAAAATAATGAGTTGTTTCCCTTGCATTACACTTGTAAGAATACCGGTAGTCACCTTTGCTGCTGACAATAGATCTTTGATGAAGTTGCTTTATTTTGTTTTATTTATTGGACTTTTGCAAAACTCGGGATAAGACATGAATTCATTTCAATTTCAAACATATTAGTGTATTCAGGATTGATTGAATGCTTAGTGTTATTTTTATGCCTTCGAGGACCTACAGATGATCATTTAACCTAATAACTTGTTTCTGGGATCCAGTGGAAGGTTATCCAGTTTTCATGTACATCCATCTCTGCAATAACTGTTAAGGTTTCCACTTGAATCAGCAGTGAGAGACGCAATGTCCTATATTGATCATCACATATACTGCAGCAAGGCAGAGATTCGAACTTGAGACCCCTTGATTGATAGACCACTACCAACTGGGCCCGGCTGTGTGTTTTCACTAAGTTGGTATGTTTTCCAGTTGTTTATCTATTACCATTAGTAGTTACTTTCGGAAGGATGGTGGTTATACTCAATCTGACACTGCAGTCTGAGGTCTTCCTCCACCAGTAAAACTAGGATGTGCCATATATAACCTGAAATGTGTTGAAAATGGCGATAAAAACCCCATTCATTAAAAAAAAAAAACAAAAAAAAAACACCATTAGTACAATAGAAAACAGGATCTAGTAAATATCAGTTTATGTTTTTAATTATTTTGTGTTACATTTTCAAAAGTAGTGTGACTTCTAGTCAACCATAAAATTTTACTCTTAATTTTTCCAGATACGAATATGTTTGGATTAAACGTGGGAAGTAATTGACAAATCAACCATAATATTATATACAAACAAATTGCAAAAACTTTTATTAACAAAAATCAAAACAAAGGTGCCAGAATTGAAAACATGACATGAAAGTGTACATACTTCAATATCACAACCATCTCGAACTTCTGGTCATTCAACTGATCTTGAATCAATCAATGGACTGAAGATATAGTTATATAAGTCAACAATAGCAGGGTGGTGAAACCATGGGACAGTTTAATATTGAACACAGCTAATTATCTTAAAACTTATAATTCACTTTCAGGTCAGATTTTGGTTATAATTTTCTTGATATCCTGTGGAGTTGGACTAAACAAAGTGCAGAAACCCCTAGAAAACTAGTACTATCTACCATATTTATAGTTGCCCAGGTACACTGGGGACTTTTCCCAAACACTTTTATCATATCATTAATGGTATCGTTCACATATACTTCACTGAAAATTGGTTGATTGAGTTGTTTCTGAAAACTAGGAATTAATATATCTAGAGGACTATCAATACTGTAGATAGAATTTAGTTTGTTTAAATTCATTGAAAATTGAAATTAAAAAAGTTCTAAAAGAAAATTTTACCTGAATTGAGAAAAACCAGCTGTACAGTGTAACCAGCCGTATATTGCCGTTATCTCTTTATTCAGGGAATGTTCAATTATTACTGTAACACTTGTATTTAATTTGCATCATTTTAATTTCATTTAATCATCAAGTTCATATCTCACAGTTCACTTTAACATTAACTTCTTAATTCTTCTTCACTTCAAATGTTCCCTAATTAACTTTATTTCTCCTTAATTCCTAACTATTTTAACCTACTTACGCCTCTTAACCCCTCAATCTCTTTTTTCCTTACTTCACCTTTCAACCTCCCATTTCTTACTTAACCTACATACTTTCATATTTCACACTCTTTCTTCTCAAACTCCTCCCATATTTAGTATCACTCAATCATCTCTCTCATAATCTTTCAACTCCATAATCAACCTAATTAATCTTTTCTTTCATTGGTCAGTTCCATTCATTAACTACTAATACCCATCACTCAAACAACTTATCAATTACACCATACAGGATGTACCCAATTTGTGACAGAATTATTATGAGAACATCTGGTACTAATTTTTCCTTCCAGCTCAGGAATGTACAACATTTGTAACACCCCATGACTCTGAGCTTATCTACTTGTGCACTTTGATCAAACTTAGGATTGATTATATATAAGTGATTATTTATCTAGTCTTAATAATTGTATTAATTACTTTTGACAGAAACTTCTAATAAAGCAATATGGAACAATATCAAATACTGCAAACATTCTGGCACTAATATTTCCTTCCAGCCCAGGATGTACAACATATGTGACGCCCCATGACTCAGAACGTATCTACTTGTGCACTTTGATCAAACTTAGGATTGATTATATATAAGTGATTATTTATCTAGTCTTAATAACTGTATTAATTATTTTTGACAGAAACTGTACAATATTAAAAATTACTCATAAAAATATTAAAAGAATTATTACATGGTTACGACTGTATGATGAAAACATCACATGATTTTGACATCTTGAATGATACATGTTGGCAATATATGACAAACTACTTGATCAGGTTATATTTAAACCATCTATAACAAGGATAAAAACTTGTTTCTTAATTTGCACATCCTTGGTGGGAGGGTAGGTGGGGGAAAAGAACAAATGAATTTCAAAGTTGAGTTACTGTGTAAGTGAAACTTGACAAGTATCTGTTACATAAAAGATATCTTTTGTACAAATGAACATAAAAATTAAATCCATGAGGTACTTTGTATTACAAGTGGACATTAAAAAAAAGAATTTGATTGGTCATTGATGTTTAGATAGACATTACAGCTCTTCTGTCAATACTTAGATACGGCAAGGTGATTTTATCCGAAATGATAATTAATATCATTAAAAACAAATGTATATGAAAAAGCAATGATAAATAAAAACATCATGAGAATAATATATATATATATATATATTATTAAGCAATGGGATCAAAGCAGAACAAAATTACTGTATTATAATGCTGAATATTATGTATTTTTAACAGACATGTTTAATGTAATGTCGTTGCTAAACTGAGAATGTAGGATTTATTGTAACAATTAGTTATAACAGCAAATACTGAAACACTGTATACTCCCAAACCACCTTGCAAGTAACTCGATATGATCAGGGTTCTACAATATTTATAGCTCAGGTCAACATATATATTACAACATCCCTACTAAAGAACAATGGAATGGGAAAAAATTTGAAATGTCTAAAAATAGAAATTCAGCATGGATTTAAAATCATCCTGTTTCTGTATTGCACAATTCTTTATTGACATGCACATGGATAAATTATTGATAAAATATCAATAAAATTGTACCTTTATGGCATGCATGGATTCAGATATGTTCTAAAGTATCAATAAACTGCACAAACCACTTCAGATCAATAAAGTTGCACAATTCCTTATAGCCATGCACAAATATAGATCTATACATTATGGATAAATTATCATAAAACTGCACATTTCTTTATAGACATGCACAAATATAGACCTATACATTATAGATAAAAATTACAAGTATCAATAAAATTGCACAATTCCTTATGGACATATACAGATATAGATACATTATAGATAAAGTATAAACAACATTGCACATATCCTGATATTGACATATAACATGTTAATATTACACTCATCTAACCAGTTCAGAATGTGTGTGAAACTCCTTGTACTGAAAGTTGATATGACATAACACATCTGGTAATTCAAAGACGACTGCTTTTGTAAACTTCAATAATTTTTTCTTGGCTAAAGTTTATAAGAGTTAGTGAACCTTTCAGGTAATGTTTCGACTTTCTTTGGCTAATTATTTTTAAGATGGTGGTCCTGCCATTTGATGTTTGAATATATATGAGAGCTATCCCAACAAAAGGACGGAACAAAAGAGCGACAGTTTTTCTTTTATATCAACTATTTTTAAGAATTTCAAAACTCTTACTAGATGTTCAATGTATAGCATTTTGGCAAAATAAAATAAATCTAATTTTTCTGATGACATTAGAGCTTATTTATATTTGCCTAAGCAAAGTAAGAAATAAAAAACTTTAATATTTTAATACTGGCAACCAGTATTAAATATTAATTTTGTTTTTATTATTGTTTTCTAAATAAACAATAATAAAAACAAATAAATATTTTTTTGTAAAACACAAAAGCTGTTTAACTATATTATTCTTTCTTGCTGTGATCAGAGATTGTAAACATCCAAATATCAGAAGTGTTGCAAATGAGAGGTTTTCCAGTGGCCATGGCAACCAGGTATCTTGGTCAAATGAAAGTTGGAGCTAGTGATAAACAGTTGAGTTATGGTAACTAGCTAAAATTATTAACAGTTTTACTTAACCATGGCAAACACTGACAGGAAACAAAAGTCCTTGTATGACCATTATATATTGCCATAGAGACGGAAGCCTTCTTGGTATTTTATAGTGTTTTATTTGCAAAATATAAAAGTTATAGATGTTCACATACCATTTGTGTGATGTTCCAGAGTATTTTTTAATTACATATATATTAGTGACACTTAAAACTTACATACCTACATACAGACTTGCAGAACACTAATATATCAACTCCACATCTGTGGTGCAACTTGCAAAGCTGCCATCTTAGAAGTACCACTTGAACAAGTAGTAACATGCACCTTAGGAGTACTACTTGTTCCAATGGCATTACTCCTTAAACAAGTAGTAACAGAAATATCTAAAGTATTATTTGTTCCCACAGCATTACTCTTTAAACAAGTAGTAGTAACAGACACAACTTAAACACAACTCCACAAACAACACAACTTTAAACAATTATGTAATAAAACTATATCATAAAGAGTAAGTTCACACAGTACCATTTATTACTATTATACAGAATCACAGTTTTTTTTCTTAAATAGATAACAACAACATGCTGGCTATTAATCAATGAAATAATGCATAATTTGATATATTTCATGGAAAGATAACACACTACAGTAGGCAGTAATACATACATATTACCTCTTTCAATACATTTTATTGTTTAAATATACCGGTATATAGGACTGTTCACTTAGATAAACATGATCCTGTTTCACCAAAATATACTTAAAAAACTGAAATCTAAGAAAAGCAGCAATGTGACAATGTTTTAGAATGGTTCCAGCAAAACTGCATTTGTTTTTTTTGATATTGATTTTATAGTAATAACCATCCAAAACTTAATTGAAGGATTTTAAGTATTTAAGTAAAATATTGGTGAAACAGAAGGCCCATCACTTTTATCTACAAACATTCTCCTAGTTTCATCAAGGGAACAGCTTCTTTTTAAAAATTAATTTTGTACAACACAAACTCCATTATCAATTACTATATTGATCATTTTCACAGTAATTCTTCCATGGATGCATACATTGACCTCTTTTATCAATCATTGATCACTTTGTCATTCATTAGTCCATGGCTATACCTGCTGTATTAAACATCCCTTTTGTTATACATGACCCTTCAATGCTATGCATGAATATCTGCTATGTTACACATACATAGAATAGAATCTTATGTGTCACAAAGGATAATGCTCATACATGTATGATGTTTGATGTATGACTGTCTGCTATGTTACATAATTTATGATCATCTGTTTTTATATTTGATGATGAAATGGCATGTTATAAATTAATGTCTTGTGTGTTACATATTATGATCTGCTGTAATACACAATGATTATCTGCTATTTAACATGTGACCTTCTGTTATGTTACACATGACCATTAGCTACATTACATATCATCATCTGCTATTTAACATATGCCTGCTATGTTACATATGACTGTCAGCTACATTGCATATAACAATCTGCTATATAACATAAGACCCTCTGCTATGTTCTATATGGTCATCAGTTACACTACATATAGCCATCTACTAGTTAATGTATGTCTCCCCACCATGTTACTCATGACTGTCAGCTACATTACCTATTATAATATGCTATTTAATGCATGTCCCTCTGCTATGTTACACATGACTGTCGGCTACATTACATTTTATCATATGCTATTTAACATATGACCCTCCGCTATGTTACACATGACTGTCAGGTGCATTACCTATTATCACGTACTATTGAATGTATGTCCCTCTGCTATGTTGCACATGACTGTCAGCTACATTACATATTATCATATGCTATTTAACATATGACCCTCTGCTTTGTTACACATGACTGTCAGCTACATTACATATTGTCACATACTATTTAATGTATGACCCTCTGATATGTTACACATGACTGTCAGCTACATTACATATTATCATATGCTATTTAATGTATGTCCCTCTGCTTTGTTACACATGACTGTCAGCTATATTATATATTATCATATGCTATTTAACACATGACCCTCTGCTATGTTACACATGACTGTCAGCTACATTACATATTATCATATGCTTTTTAATGTATGTCCCTCTGCTATGTTACACATGACTGTCAGCTTCATTACATATTATCATATACTATTTAATGTATGTCCCTTTGCTATGCTACACATGACTGTCAGCTACATTACATATTATCATATGCTATTTAATGTATGTCTCTCTGCTATGTTACACATGACTGTTGGCTACATTACATATCATCATCTGCTATTTAACTACTATTTACATATGACCATTTGCTATGTTTCATAATTGTGATCATGTAACATATAACCATCTGCTATGTAACATGGACTATCTGGCTATATAATCATTTGCTATTTTTAGTATGTATGAATGGATTATTGTCATATGCTATCTAGCTCAAATGTTATGTAAATTCGGTGTTCTCTCAAACAAACTCTCCACGCCAGGGTATATCTGGCACTTGAAACCTCCATCTTGTTGACATCTTCCGAGCTTCTGACAACGAATTCTCAAAGTCATAAAACCCAATATTGTCCAGAAGTTCATATACGCCTGCTCTACCCCCTACCTGCAATGAAATGTTATCAGATAGAACCCTTTACTTTTGCAGCACATTTTGGATACAATACTTTTGGGAATGATTTGTACAGAATATTCATATATATATAATGACAGAGAAAAATGTCCACAACAGCTATTAGACCAGCACTTTTCTAAACATACTGAAAGGATAATCTTGCTATAAAATTAATATTCATTAACCAACGGAGCATGACTGTAGCCAAAGTGGTAGAGATTCAGAACCAAGATGGGTTTGATTCCTGACCAGAACAAGGTGCCCTTGGGCAAGGCACTTTATTGGCATATGCTGATACTGCTTCGACACAGAAAGATGTTTAGTGTGATTTGTCTCGGTTGTAAGAACATTGTTTGTAGTAGGTGTAAAATAAATAAGTTTGAACTATATTCAGGTATATAAAATTTGGTTAAAATCCAATAACAATTTTTTTTTACATAAAAATAATAAATAGCAAAATGGCAACAGACGGCCATACCTCCTTCATCCACTGACTGAATGGCCGTTTCCAGTGGGATGTAGCGTCACTGTGAAGGTAGGCGTTAAACAGTATGATGTAGATGTATCTCTCCAGGTATAGTATGGATTGACACAGCATCTTCTCCCTATCTTTCTCTGTCTGACATTTCTTTATCTGTTAAAACGTCAAATAAAACGCAAAGTTCAAGTCCATAATTATATAGCCCTTTACTTCATATAGACACATTTGGACACCTCTAATAATGATGCTTTTTGACACCTCTAATATAGACACCTTTGGACACCTCTAATATAGACACCTTTGGACACCTCTAATATAGACACCTTTGGACACCTCTAATAAAGACGCTTTTTGACACCTCTAATATAGAAGGCTTTTAAATTATTGGGTGAATTATGTTTATATTAACTGACAGAGTGGAAAACAGTGCAGGAAGTGTTCAGATTGCTTGTTACGAGCAATCTGAACTCTTCCTGCACTGTTTTCAAAGGCCTTCAGTGATTGGTATCTATGGAGCAAAGGGATAGTTAACTTGTTTTATTTTATAGAAACTATGTTGGGAAAGTACATATATTAGTAACTTTGCTATTTGATGCACAGTACATATATTATTACTCTGTCATAATTATCATACATATATAGTTAACTTGTTATATTTGACAGGGTATAGTACATAATTATACCGTATTCTTGTTACATTTGACAAATTACAGTACAAACATAGTTGCCTTGTTACATTTGACAGGACAGTACATAATTATATAGTATTCTTGTTACATTTGACAAAGTACAATACAAAAATAGTTGCCTTGTTACATTTGACAGAGTACAGTACATAATTATATAGAATTCTTGTTATATTTGACAGAGTAAAGTTCATAATTCTAAATATAATATAAGTTACCTGGTTACATTTGACAGAGGACAGTACATAATTCTAAATATAATATAGTGACCTGGTTATATTTGACAGAGTACAGTACATAATTCTTATATAGAAACCTCATTATATTTGACCGGGTACAGTACATTATTCTTATACATGTATAGATACCTCATTATATTTGACAGAGTACAGTACATAATTCTTATATAGATACCTCATTATATTTGACAGGGTACAGTACATAATTCTTATATAGATACCTCATTATATTTGACAGAGTACAGTACATAATTCTTATATAGATACCTCATTATATTTGACAGAGTACAATACATAATTCTTATATAGATACCTCATTATATTTGACAGGGTACAGTACATAATTCTTGTATAGATACCGTACCTTGTAATATCTGACAGGGTACAGTACATAAATCTTGTATAGATACCTTGTTATATTTGACAGGGTACATTACATAATTCTTATAAAGATACCTTGTTATATTTGACAGGGTACAGTACATAATTCTTATATAGATATCTTGTTATTTTTGACAGGGTACAGTACATAATTCTTATATAGATATCTTGTTATATTTGACAGGGTACAGTACATAATTCTTATATAGATATCTTGTTATATTTGACAAAGTACAGTAAAAAAAATTTATATAGATATCTTGTAATACATGTATTTGACAAAGTTCAGTACATAATTCCTATATAGATATATTGTTATATTTGACAGGGTACAGTACATAATTCCTATATAGATACATTGTTATATTTGACAGGGTACAGTACATAATTCTTATATAGATACCTTGTTATATTTGACAAAGTACAGTACATAATTCCTATATAGATATATTGTTATATTTGACAGGGTACAGTACATAATTCTTATATAGATACCTTGTTATATTTGACAAATATAATCTCCCTCATATGGAACATCATAGGTGTACTGGTGTTGAAGATCTCGTCCAGTATAAAGTCCACCTCCCTCTTCACCTGGTGACCATCTGGCAACATACGCACTAGCTTCTGTACAATCTATAACACATGGATTATTGAAAGACACACAATTCTGTTCCTTCACCATTCTGATATAATTCTGTTCATGCACCAGTCTGATATAATTCTGGTCATACATCACTGTCTGATATAAATATGGTCATGTACCAGTCTGATATAATTCTGGTCATGCACCAGTCTGATATAATTCTGGCCATGTACCAGTCTGATATAATTCTGGTCACAAACCATTCTGATATAATTCTGATCAATATAATTCTGTTCATGTACCAGTCTGATATAATTCTGGTCATGACTACCAGTCTCATATAATTCAGAGCATGTACCCATCTTATTTAAATCTATATAAGGAGAACAGATATAAAATCATAGTTGTATTAAAATACACTTCAGTTATCAGTAATTGTGGTTATAATATTGCAAGTCCTTGCCAAGATTTCAAGATACAAGATACAAGATGTTTTATTGAGTAAATAAAGGCCTCCGGCCCAAAATACAACAGTAATTATTGATCATTGATGTTTACAAAGTTGTGTTACAATATATTAAATATACATTTGAAATGTCTGAAAACTGGTACAGTATATAATGTGGAACTATGTTTTATCTATAATTTCAAACAGTTTTGTTATAAAAAGAGCAATTTTTCTAATAGTCTCTGGATTCTCGCTTTGAAGCAATCGATAAAAATCTGCATGTTCTGAATGCCCTATATACCAATTATACAGATGTGTTTCTCTAACATGAGTATACTTAGAACAATTAAAAAATACATGGTATTCGTTTTCTATCACCATTATATTGGAATTTAAGAAACAAAATAAACATATTCTATTTTCTCTTTCAATGTTAAAATGTCGACCAATTTCAATATTTAGTCTGTGAGAGGAGCATCTAAAACGTGCAAATGATCGTTTGAGACTGAACGAAAGGTCAATGTTTAAATATCTTTCAGGATTTAATAAGGATTTAATATTTTTATATGTATCACACCTGGGTGAGTTGATTATATCATCATGCCAAGTTTGAGTCATACAATCTGAGATCCTTCGTTTAAATGTTAAGACAAATAGGTTAATGTCACCAACATCTTGTGCTAGCCACACATACCCAAACCCATACCTATACAATAATGTTTTAACGTTTGTGACATATGGACTTTGTGCATACTGCAGGTAAACTTGTAACCATTGATTCTCAAAAATGTAATTATTAAAAAACTCTGGAGATTGCTGTTAGCCTTCTGGTATACTGTCGTTACAGTTGGAGGCAAACAATTGGGTAAGAAACAAAGACTGGTTTTCAATAACAGGTTATTAACTGAATAAAAACAAGAGGCCCATGGGCCTTAACAGTCACCTGAGTGATTGAGGGGGGTCAGGGGCACATATTCAAACACCAATTTTGACCTCATCAAACATGGATTTTGACCGTCATGTCAGCAACAACAAATCACACCAAAACCATTCAAGTAAGTCTATTCAGTAATGAAATTATTTTTTTTTTGTCATTTTCTTTTATATAGATTTAGTAAAGTAGGCTCCACCCACAGGGCCAAATGCTGAGACACAAGGATATGTTATTCACAATTTCTATAAACTCAACAATCATGTTTACCATTTGCTTCCCAGTTCTTCTTATAAGAAGAAGATTTTTTAAGTTTACCTTGAATTTGACCGATCCCCAAGGCCACAAAGGGGTGGGGGAACTCAGTTAAACAAAGATATTAATTGTCATGTCAGCAACAGCAAAACACACCAAAAACCATTCAAATAAACTATTTCAGTCATGAGAAATAAAAGTTTTTGTGATTTTCTCTATATGGATTGAGTAATGTAGACCCCGCTCCCAGGGCTGAATGGCGAGACCCAGGGACCTGAAATTCACAATTTTTATGAAAGGCCTGTAGGCCTCATTAATTATGCTTACAATTTGTTTCCCAGCTGCCTTCCCAAATTAATAAGAATTTTTTATCTCTGCCCTTGGTCTCTGGGGGTCAAGGACATAAATTCAAACAAAAACTTTGACCTTCATGTCAGCAACAACAAATCATTCAAATGAGTCTATTCAGTCATGAGAAATAACAATTTTTGTCATTTTCTCTTATACAGATTTAGTTAAGTAAGCTTCTATATTAAGAAGAATATTTTTAAGTATACTATGAAATTGGCTGATAAGGCTCCACCCCACAAGGCCCCCTAGGGGTGGGGGCCATGGAATTTACAATTCTGATTCACCTTTGGGTACCAAAGCTACATACAAAATTTCATTTTAATCAGGTTTTTGAGAAAAAGTAAAAAATGTGAATTGTTTACAGAAGGATGACACACAACAACAGACAAAAGGTGATCGCAAAAGGTTACTTGAGACAAAGTCTCAGGTAACCTTACAATCTTTGGATAAAGTTAAACCAGACAGAGCATCCAACTGCTTCCAGTGAATGCCCGGTCTGCACTGCAACAACTGACTTAATTAACTGCACCGTAATATGCAGTAGTTTTGGTTCCAATGCTTCTCTGCACACATGATTTAGACTGAAGGTTGGAAACACACACAGTGCAGCATTAACAATTTGGTGGTGTATATTACCAGTTTTCTGTAAATAGTGACAATAATAGTGTTAATGCACACATGTCACTTTAAACATTTCATTCCATCCTTACCAACAGCTACTCAGAGATGAGACTTATATAACATCATTAAGTCATAGATCTGGGACTGCTGCATGGCCCAGTCAACAAAATGCTCAATGTTGGAAACTGTTAATGAGAGTGGGGGGGGAGGGGTATTAAAAGTTTAAATCAAAGTAAGAAACTAAACAAATAACTGGTTTTATAAATGACAGATTTCCCCATTTTTCCATCCAGCATGATAATGACTAAATTGAGATATATCATTGATGAATGATACAAACATGTCAGTGAATTATAATAGCAGAATAACTAAAAATATTTCTATTGTTTTCAATAATGTAAAATAAAAGATTGCACACATTTGACTACAGCACATCATTTTTATAGACATCAATAAATGTCATGAATTTGATAGAAACACAAGATATACTTACAATAAAGTCGCCTTTTGTATACTGAGCATTTGGAAGGCTGATACGTTCTTGTTCACCTTGTCGGGAGCCTTTTGGAAAACCCTGTAATGTTTTAAAGGCCCAACATTAAAACGCAAGGTTAGTAAATATTTGTAAGAGGAAACTACCAAATTACAAATCAACTGATGGTGAATTAACACAGAGCCATGTGTATAGAGTGCATCTCCCTCGAATTTCAATTTTTTGGCAGTTAAAGTTTCACTTTTTTTTTAAACTGCATATAACAAACATTTATAGGAAATTATTATTTTGCCAATTAAATGTATTAACAATAATCTAGTATTATGCAACATTATAACAAAAATATTGCATCGATGACGTGAAATTTTGAAAAATGGTTCTCTGATTTGAATCATGTACTGAATTATGTAAAACCTGCCCAAGAACCATCTTGTAGTTTTTATATGGCAGTTTAAGCAAACAACTGTACATTTGATTCTAAAAGAAATCTTATAAGTGCATCAAATAAGAGCTTTTCTCCTCTTTCCATCATAGATAAATATAGATTTAGGTATCTAAATAAAGTCTTTATCATTATAATTTCATGATGTGACATTAATCTTGATCAAGTGCATAATCTAAATACCAGCAGTAATTAATTAAAGGGGCATAAAGTAAACCTCACTTAACACTAGTCCTGAAATATGTATCGATTAATGATGCAGACTTTTAATTAAGATTCCGGCTTACGGATTGAAGACCTGAGGAGACCAATTTATATCTGTTAATGGAGCCTGCTGGTTAAATTGAAACAAGGCCACGTGCATCATGCACGTGTTGTGACATCGCATGTGACATCTGATGCATGTGGGTAAATGACATCATATATTTCAAATACTTAATATGGCGATATATGACAAATCCAGAGTTAGTTTATTTTTTGTCATTTTATCCAGTTTTATCGGTATGATATCGAAGGATATATCAATTTGTATTTTATAAAAATAAAAAAATTATGTTTTCAAAACTAATGCGACACCACTAGTTTTATGAAAATTGTATCATTTTTCTAAAGGATTTTCTTAAATATAAAGTTTCACATAATGATATTTTATTATCATCAACGTTATTTCATGTATTGATACTTTATTATCATCAACGTAATTTCCCCCAACTTAATGAAGATTGTACAAATACATATATATTTAACAGTGAACAAAATTAATCAACATTAAAATATAAACAGAATCCGACATTTCAATATACACTCTTTTTTCTGTGTGTCAGTAACTAAGTTCTATATAAATACATTAATATGCAAAGAATATGCATCTTATGATCATTATCATATAAACATTTTGTCATTTAAACATTATTTGTCGTTTACTCCGGTTACAACAGTGTATTGCTTCTATTGGTTGACACTTAGCTTTGTGTCCGTTTTATCATGGTTTACATAGTAAATACATTTATAAGTATATTGCAATCCATATAGTGATACTTACATATTGCTATGACCATATTATGTTATTGTTCATTATTAAGTGTAAAGATTGATTCAATCCATAAAGTGATACTTACATATTGCTATTACCATATTACGTTATTGTTCATTATTAAGCGTAAAGATTGATTCAATCCATATAGTGATACTTACATATTGCTATTGCCATATTATGATATTGTTCATTATAAAGTGTAAAGATTGATTCAATCCATAAAGTGATACTTACATATTACTATTGCCATATTATGTTATTGTTCATTATTAAGCGTAAAGATTGATTCAATCCATAAAGTGATACTTACATATTGCTATTACCATATTATGTTATTGTTCATTATAAAGTGTAAAGATTGATTTAATCCATAAAGTGATACTTACATATTACTATTGCCATATTATGTTATTGTTCATTATTAAGCGTAAAGATTGATTCAATCCATATAGTGATACTTACATATTGCTATTGCCATATTATGATATTGTTCATTATAAAGTGTAAAGATTGATTCAATCCATAAAGTGATACTTACATATTGCTATTACCGTATTATGATATTGTTCATTATAAAGTGTAAAGATTGATTCAATCCATAAAGTGATACTTACATATTGCTATTACCATATTATGTTATTGTTCATTATAAAGTGTAAAGATTGATTAAATGCATACGAGTAAAATGGATTTCAACATTGCCATGTACTGTTCCTTTAATTCTGTAAAACTAAAAACTGCCAATAATGATCTAATTTACTCGGAACTGCGTAGAAAACTAGAACAGTATCAGTCTAAATGTCAGATATAGTTTAATGACGTTGCCTGGCTACAAATAATGATTCAATAAAAATCAATCTTACAGGAATCAGTCATTAATTTTTATTAAAAGTGAGATTGTATATATTATGATAGTACATGTAAAGTGTCTTGCAGTGTTTTACATTTTATCTAGCGGAAATATGTCGTATACATAATGTAGTAATTATGCTAACAGCTAACTTATATTCTCTCAAAATATCGAATCTTAAAAACATCTTCATGCAGCATGGTCTCCAATGCTGTCTAAAAGTTACTTACCTCTAACATCTGTGTTTGTGGGTAATTCAACCCACTTCTTTTCAAGGACAACTTGAGAAAGTTTGCCAGTTATTTATACGAAGTTTCAGGATCATTTGCTAACTTGTTTGTTATATATAGATACCTAAACCAATGTCTCCCTTCAAGCGTCTCTTAGAGCATGGCTTAATATAACTACAATCAATCATTCTGGAGGTTTAATTAATAAGACTTTTAAAACATTATATTTTTTATGCAGCATTCAGTTTTATTGGTAGAGGAAGACTTTGGATGGAACCTTGGTAGTACTGAGTGACTGTCCTTCTACAAACAACTAACAAAAGGTTGTACCTTGTGATGGTCCTTCTACAAACAACTTACAAATGGTTGAACCTAGTGACCGTCCTTAAACAAACAACTTACAAAAGGTTGTACCTAGTGATTGTCCTTCTACAAACAACTTACAAAAGGTTGTACTTAGTGACTGTCCTACAAACAACTTGCAAAAGGTTGTACCTAGTTACTGTCCTTCTACACACAACTTACAAATGATTGTACATATTGACTGTCCTTCTACAAACAATTTACAAAAGGTTGTACCTAGTGACTGTCAATCTACTAACAACTTGCAAAAGGTTGTACCTAGTGACTGTCCTTCTACTAACAACTTACAAAAAGTTATACCTAGTGCCTGTCCTTCTACAAACAACTTACAAAAGATTGTACCTAGTGACTGTCCTACAAACAACTTGCAAAAGTTTGTACCTAGTGACTGTCCTTCTAAAAACAACTTACAAAAGGTTGTTACTAGTGACTGTTCTTCTACAAACAACTTACAAAAGGTTGTTCCTAGTGACTGTCCTTCTACAAACAACTTGCAAAAGGTTGTAACTAGTGACTGTCCTTCTACAAACAACTTTTTACTTAGTGACTCTTTCTATAAACAACTTACAAAAGGTTGTACCTAGTGACTGTCCTTCTACAAACAACTTACAAAAAGTTGTACCTAGTGCCTATCCTTCTACACACAACTAACAGAAAGTTGTACCTAGTGACTGTCCTTTTACAAACAACTTACAAAAGGTTGTACCTAGTGACGGTCCTTCTACAAACAACTTACAAAAGGTTGTACCTAGTGACTGTCCATCTACAAACAACTTACAAAAGGTTGTACCTAGTTACTGTCCTTCTACACACAACTTACAAATGCATGTACCTATTGACTGTCCTTCCACAAACAACTTACAAAATGTTGTACCTAGTGACTGTTCTTCTACAACAACTTGCAAAAAGTTGGGCTCAAAACCTCAGTGTTTGAGACCAGTTTACAGCTGGGGTACCTCTTTTCATCATGGTAAGTAGTTTAAATGTGTTGATATGAAAAAGAAATTGTAATGACATGTGTATCATAATCTGATACAATACAAATATAGTTTAATCTTATAACTCACCTTCAAATGACAGAGTATCAGACCAGCAATGGCCATTGCAAATGTTGAGCGACTTTTTCCAGTTCTACAGAAGAAGACAAATGCAGTGTCTGTGTTGTTCTTGAGTCTTTCTTGTTTGCAGTGATTACACACCACCTCCATCAGCTTATCAATGTCCTAAAAACATGTAAATACATGTATGTATGGTATTTATATAATGATATGCACATACATAATATACATGTATATACACATATTCAATATGTGTAGCCGTGCCAAATTTGCTCAGTGTGTAGAATGGCTTACTATCAATCTTGGGGTCATGAGATTGAATCCCAGCATCAAGCCACAGTCTCTGTGATGGTTGATATACAACATTCCATCTCATTGTCATTTATCTTTCACTGATGATTCAAGTTGGAAAATTATCAGTTACTGTAAAACACTTTAAATTCAGCATTTTTTTACATGAATTTGCTCTGATTTGTCCTGTTTTATTTATCCCTGAAATGTTGAATTTGCGATGTTCAAAAAGTGAAATCACAGGAATTGAATTTTTATTCAGATATTGTAAACATTCAGACAATGAACATGATTGAAAGTTTTTGCGAAATCTTCGAATTCGCGAGGGTTGAAACTCATGAATTAAGTAGCGAAAATAAAGTTCTCGCTAATAAAAAGTGTTTTACAGTATTTATAGAGATTGGTGTGCTCAAGTGCTAGTTAACCATTCAGGATCCCTTGAGAGAGTGGTTCTGTTAACTGACTGTCTGTTAGCTCTCTAATGGCAGAAAAATGAAGCTAAATATTCAAACAAACAACTGTATCAACTGCCTCATTTCTCATTAAGAAAGTAAAATTAGAGTCCTAATAATGGGTGAACCAGTGTCTGTATAATTTGACTTGGCAGAATATTATGTCAAGTGTCTGCTGGGGAATCTAATCTTCAGTGAGCAAGCAAGGCAAGTAGACCCCAGGCTGGGCAAGTAGACCCCAGGCTGGGCAAGTAGACCCCAAAGATATGTAATTAAAGACTGTTAAAAGTGAAGTTCAACACCATAAAATAACTAATCTAGTGAAAATGCAGCTGGCAATGCATCACTCTCAATTAAATTCTACTCTGGTTCAAACTGTCTAATGAAAAAATACAGTAGATTACCAAGTGAATTGATAAATGTTTTCCTGATTTTCTAGCTCTAACACTGTGTTGTTCCTAACAACACTTTGTGCGAAGAACTTTTTGCTATAGTTCTTTGGACTATTAACGTTCAAATATATATAGTCTGAATTGAATTCATATAGTAAGTAAAACCAGGAAGAACTAAATAATTGTTACTTATTTTAGGCCAAATGTGAAACAAATAATCAATTTTATATAAATGTATATTTTTAAAGACCAAAAATTTCCGGTTTGGTCTCATGTGATATAAATATTCCAATCTGACTATAAGTTTTGAAAGCTTTTGTAGTCTGATCTAAAATGTGATAGCCTGGGTCTCGGACTATATTTTTCGCAGACTGTAACAATCACACCACTTACAAACAATGCAGACCTTAAGTTATTTAATTATTATTAACACTAGTCTACCCCAATCCATGATAGACTACCTGAATCCATATAGATTACCCCAATCCATGATAGACTACCCCAATCCATGATAGATTACCCCATTCAAGTCTGTTAAAGCACAATGAAAAAGCAGAGAATTCCATCCCAAAATTCATAGCACTTTAGCACTTAACAAGTTGTGACTTCATTCAACTTTTTATGAAGCAACTGACCAATCACGGTGCTCTAATCTCATTGCTACTTGACATACCCAAGCAGAGAGGGCTGAGTTCATTCTAAAGTCTATTAATAATGGAATTTTCCTAAGAGCAAAGATGGCAAAGTTTATTTTAGGATTCAGCAAGATAATTTATTCCATGATGCACAGACCAACATGCACATCAACATTTTTATAAGCAGCAAGTAGAATTGTGTATTGGAAATATATTTGTAGTACAAAAATACCATATGTGTTAACATTACTGACCTGTTCTGTGGGACTTTCCTCAGACAGTAGCGGGACCCTGTAGTAGGTCATGTCAAGTGTCTGGAGTCGTTGATTATCTGCCAAATCCAAGATTGTGTAACATTTCGAGACATCACGCTCCACAGGCGGATTGCACAGTTCATTGTATATCTGATACATAAAACAGTTCAACATATGAAGAAGTCTTTTTTTCAGTTGATCAGCATTCTTATTTAATCAAGAAGGCCAAGCTCATTCCCTACTGACATATCTGAGGCAACATAAACTCTATCTGAGTAATAGTTTCTTTAAATCAATGTCTTCTTTTTTATTTTCTAACTCGTGTCATTTTTTTTATCGCAGAAGACAAAACAATGTAAGAGGCAACCAAGAAACATGTTTTTATAGATACTGAAATAAGGTACATTTCAAAACACATCCTTTTAAAGTATTTCCTTTCTGTTGCCATGGCAACCAAATTTCAAAACTACAACCGTCACAGCATCAGGGCAGCCACCTTGATATTTGATAGAAGAATGAACACAATCCCAAAGGAATATGTAACCACCATTGAACATTTTGTATCAAAATGGTCTCCTTATTGGCTGACAAGAAAATTTGACTATGATGCATATTTGATATTTGATAAACCTGTAAAATGATGCACAAAATTATCGTGATCAAGATTTTGCTTGGAGACGATTTGTTGATATGAGAAATCTTATTTTTAGAAAAAAACAGACTTGGCATATTTGCCAAAAGAATTATTTGAAACTTGCATTAATCAACAGCAAAATGAGTCAGAAGATGATTTCTCAACTTTTCTGCTCAATAGAATAGGTGCATATCTTGTATTATTCAATGCTAAATAGAATAGTTACATGCCTTGAACTATTCAATGCTAAATAGAATAGTTGCATGTCTTGAAATATTAAATGCTTAATAGAATGGCTGCATGTCTTGAACTATTCAATTCTAAATAGAAAATCTGCATGTCTCGAACTATTCAATGCTTAATAGAATAGCTGCACCTCTTGAACTATTCAATGCTTAATATAAAAAGCAGCATGTCTTGAACTATTCAATGCTAAAAAGAAAAGTTGCATGTCTTGAAATATTCAATGCTTAATAGAATAGCTGCATGTCTTGAACTATTCAATGCTTAATATAAATACCTGCATGTCTTGAATTATTCAATGCTTAATAGAATATTTGCATGTCTTATGCTATTCAATGCTAAATAGAATTTTTGCATGTCTTGAAATATTCAATACTAAATATAAATAGCTGCATCTCTTGAACTATTCAATGCTTAATAGAATAGTTGCATGTCTTGAAATATGCAATGCTTAATAGAATAGATGCATGTCTTGAACTATTCAATGCTAGAAATAAATAGCTGCATGTCTTGAACTATTCAATGCTAAATATCAATAGCTGCATGTCTTGAACTATTCAATGCTAAATATAAATAGCTGCATGTCTTGAAATATTCAATGCTAGATATAAATAGCTGCATGTCTTGAACAATTCAATGCTAAATATAAATAGCTGCATGTCTTGAACTATTCAATGCTAAATATCAATAGCTGCATGTCTTGAAATATTCAATGCTAGATATAAATAACTGCATGTCTTGAACAATTCAATGCTAAATATAAATAGCTGCATCTCTTGAACAATTCAATGCTAAATATAAATAGCTGCATCTCTTAAACTATTCAATGCTAAATATAAAAAACTTTATGTTTTGAACAGTTCAATGCTAAATCTAAATAGCTGCATCTCTTGAACTTTTAAATGCTTAATATAAATAGCTTCATGTCTTCAACTATTCAATGTTAAATAGAATAGCTACATGTCTCTTAAATTATTCAAGTAGAGGTCTGAATATTACACATATATCATAATTTTGGACAGACGCAAAGAAGAGAAAAGTTTCATGAAAGTGATAATTATAATTCTAACAAGATATATTAGTAATTTTTCTTCTATAATTATTATGGCAGAGGATTTTATGACCCCACTTACCTGGAATGTTTTGTTTTTTCTTATCAATCTTTTTAATTCTTCTTCCTTATCCTACAACAAAAAATAGTTTCACATTACATTGTTGTTGTTAAACTAGAAAGAGAGTGCCACTGCTGTGCTTGTAACCTTATTGTAGCAATGCAAATTAAATTTATTTTTGCTCAGTTGCGAAAAAGCTTAAAGCTTATTTAAACTGCTTTCTAATCCATCTCCTGAGTGCAGTTATTTTATTAGAGGCATTGGATGAAGCTTGGGATCAAACTCACAACCTCTGGTGTGCCAGCACTCTGTCCACTACACTATCTTGGCAATGCCATTTGACCAGTTTTGATAAGTGACAGTAGTAACACTGCGGAGATGACATTATGCACAATTGAACATTGTACAATGCTTGCTAACAAATTTCACTATAAACAGTTGAGGAGATTACAAGAAGAAGTGCTGATAAGAAAAAATACAATTATTAAAAATAATTAAATATTTCTGTCATAAGTTGATAGAGCAGAACATCATGATGATAACAGCAACTTGACTTTATTTATTCTCTTATATTCTCTAACAGTTTTGGTTAAAATCAGTTGAGAAGTTTAATAGAAGTAGCGCTGATAAGATTTACAATTAAAACTATCGAAGATCCATAACTCCATCAAAGATCGATGGACCAGAACATGACAATATGTGTAAATGAGCTTCATATTGAAACTCCTTAGCATATGTCAATGTGGCCATAATTGGCAGCATTGTTTAAGAGACGTAGTCAGCTCACAAATTTAAACATTAAAATAATGAAAGGACCATAATTCCACCAAAAGTCACTGGACTGGAACACTGACAATATGCACAATGACTTCATACATGTACTTCCTAGCAAGTTTTGTGAAAATCAGTTGATGAATTAAGGAGGACTCAATAGAGCTGAAAAAAAGGATGACATACGGACACACATGACCCACTCTATGCTAAATGTAGGGGTCATAGTGCAAAATATTGAAAAGCATGATCAAGTTTTTCAGCTCACCTTTTTTCTGAGTAGGAACACTGTGGCTCTGTTAAAACACAGTTCATTATTATAACGTTTTTTTTTCATGGCTCCAAATTTTATTAATTAACATTTCAAATAGGATTTGTTAAAAACTTCATAACAGCACTTGGCTGGTTTTATTGTAATGAACTAATCTAAATTGCAATGTTTTGTGAAATATCTCAGAAACGAGTCACATGGTTAGGTTAACTGATCGTCTGTTAGGCATCAATGACATAAATATAATACCAAATGTATTTAAACAAACAAACAAACTGGTATGTGAGAATAAGTCATAAGTTCTTCAAATATATGTAATGTGTGTCACCATTTATAAATTGATGGATTTGAATGCCCAAAGCATAGTGAAATAAGCAAATTCAGTGAATTTATGCCCCCCGCCTTTTTCAAAAGATTTGATTCAGGTATTCTTAAGTTGTTGAACAGAAACCCCTAAAAATATGATTTTTCACAAATAAAAGTGGCATAACTGTAAAACGACAAATACCACAACCCCTTAAATCAAACTTAGCCTGTGTTTTATAATTATAAACATTGTATTAAAATTTCAAAAGATCTGATTCAGGCATCTTTAAGATATTGCACATAATTCAAAGTGTGACGGAAGGACGAACCAACCGGCAGACTGAGACCCAAATAATTGTCTCCTGCTTTTCGCAAAGCGCAAAGCAGGGGACAATAGACTCATTATCAAAAGAAGTCAATCTGTGATGGGTATGTCCATTCTACACACAGTTGGGTTAAAATTGAGAAAATGAAGAGGGATTTTTGTGGCCAAATGGAAACTCTCCAGACAGTGAAGGAATGGCCTCATAATAATGTTTTTATTTACATTTCATTCAGTGTTAAGGTCAGTAAGGACATACATCATGATTGATTTTGCAAGGGGAAGCTTTCTATAGGGATGATGTTGCCTATATATCAATTCTATTCTATACCTTTGTTATTCTGTTGACTGCGATTATATTTCCTCCACCCGATGAAATATTTCCAAAAGTTTCAAAATGCAATAGCCATAGCAGATGACATAGAGATTCAAATTTGATTTAATTGCTGTTTTTGTTCTATCTAACAATGAGCAAATCACTTCAAATATGCAGTAGTCAAAGCATACAATTTCCACTAAAATGACATGAAATGCAGATGACTACAGCGCATAAGTATAGCAACAGTAAAAATAGTCACCCTTCACCATCCCAATAAGCGACAATTAATATAGCCGCCATTTTCTTTTTTGAAAATGTCTCAATACCACAATTTCAAATTGATGTTTAAAAATAGGTAATATACATGCTTTGTTATTCAAAATATCAATTTGAACTTACGCAATAGTCAATGTTTGTGCTTTTCTCTTTTGTCATTTCGTGAAATTCTGTCATTTTCTACTGACATTTATGCGATTATACGAATATGTTTATCTCTTTTTTTATACATGTGCTTTAAAATCAGAACTTTTAGTATGCCTGCAACATTCAAAGTATTATCTATAACGACGAAATACATAAAAAATACTAGATTTTAAACACCACTTGTTTTGCAGTGTTCACACAATTTGGTCAGAAACACATTATATGGGGGTCATCTCAAAGTATAAGTGAGGCAACCCATGTTATTCTATGTTGTTTGATCATTTATTTCTTTCTATCTATCAACCAGGTTGTTTGGTTTATTATAAAATAAACTTCATCTGTTTTTCAAATATTTTGTTTATATGATTTTATGGTCATAACTACATTATATGGAAGTCTTCTGTTGAAACTAACATAGCAACTATGATAATGTGTTTGGTGTGTCATCAATGTGTTGGTTTATGATATCAAAAAGGCATACAATAAAATTATAGGAAACAAAACTGTACACACTCAAGGTCATCATCTATTCGAATTAAAAAATATTTTCATTATTTATATAAAAAAAAAATTCTATCTGTCTTTGATCTGTATTCATGAGCTCGTTGGTAAATCTGTATATCATATTCTGACAAGAAATTAAAGAAAGATGACATGATGGGCAAAACTGTGAACAAGCAAGCCTTCTCTGAGGCTGTTCAGTCCACCTTTGATTATGGTATTTACTTTTTATTCAGTGTAAAGGTGGGGGACAAATCATGATTGTTTTTACTTATATTTTAGTCAGTGTAAAGGAGGAGAGGTGCAATGTGTGTGTGTGTGTGTGTGTGTGTGTGTGTGTGTGTGTGTATGTGTGTGTGTGAGGGGGAGTGGGTGGTGACATGTGTAGTAACCCCCTCTGTTAAGATCACCCCTTAAGTGTTATTAAAGTGATGTAATCTTTGTGTATGTGTGTGTGTGAGGGGGAGTGGGTGGTGACATGTGTAGTAACCCCCTCTGTTAAGATCGACCCTTAAGTGTTATTAAAAAGATGTAATCTTTGTGTATGAATGTGTGTGTGAGGGGGGGGGGGGTGGTTACAGGTGTAGTAACCCCCTCTATAGACCGACCCTCAAGTGATATTGAAGTGATGTAAACCTTGTGTATGTGTGTGTGTGTGAGGGGGAGTGGGTGGTGACAGGTGTAGTAACCCCCTCTGTAGACCGACCCTCAAGTGATATTGAAGTGATGTAAACCTTGTGTATGTGTGTGTGTGTGAGGGGGAGTGGGTGGTTACAGGTGTAGTAACCCCCTCTGTAGACCGACCCTCAAGTGTTATTGAAGCGATGTAATCTTTGTGTATGAATGTGTGTGTGAGGGGGAGTGGGTGGTTACAGGTGTAGTAACCCCCTCTGTAGACCGACCCTCAAGTGTTATTGAAGTGATGTAATCTTTGTGTATGTGTGTGTGTGAAGGGGAGTGGGTGGTGACAGGTGTAGTAACCCCCTCTGTAGATAGACCCTCAAGTGATATTGAAGTGATGTAATCTTTGTGCATGAATGTGTGTGTGAGGGGGAGTGGGTGGTTACAGGTGTAGTAACCACCTCTGTAGATAGACCCTCAAGTGATATTGAAGTGATGTAATCTTTGTGCATGAATGTGTGTGTGAGGGGGAGTGGGTGGTTACAGGTGTAGTAACCACCTCTGTAGATAGACCCTCAAGTGATATTGAAGTGATGTAATCTTTGTGTATGAATGTGTGTGTGAGGGGGAGTGGGTGGTGACAGGTGTAGTAACCCCCTCTGTAGATAGACCCTCAAGTGATAGTGAAGTGATGTAATCTTTGTGCATGAATGTGTGTGTGAGGGGGAGTGGGTGGTTACAGGTGTAGTAACCACCTCTGTAGATAGACCCTTAAGTGATATTGAAGTGATGTAATCTTTGTGCATGAATGTGTGTGTGAGGGGGAGTGGGTGGTTACAGGTGTAGTAACCACCTCTGTAGATAGACCCTCAAGTGATATTGAAGTGATGTAATCTTTGTGTATGAATGTGTGTGTGAGGGGGAGTGGATGGTGACAGGTGTAGTAACCCCCTCTGTAGACCGACCCTCAAGTGTTATTGAAGTGATGTAATTTTTTATTACATCAGCCTCAGACCAGGACACAAGTTTGCAGTTGTTTTACCTCTAACTCTGTTTTTGTAAAGTTCGGAAAGATGATGGGTTCCTCTATCTTGGCAGCATCTCGGACACTGTATGTAGAATCATCTATTTCCACCATGATGTCATTACGCAGGTTCACAACCACTATGTGTGTGTGTTTGATTTTTGTGTTTAGCAGATGGTTCACCACTTTTGAAAGACCCTGGATCAATAAACAATGTAAGTTAGGTCCAATTTCTAATCTAATATGATTTAACTGTAACAATTCTTCGACGCTTATCTGTTTTAAAACAAATCTAAGTAACATTAGACATATAGAGCAATCAATTAATGGCATTTCATACTGTAAGAATAAATGTGGATTTCGTAAAAATTGGTGGCCATGGCCATTTGGATTTTCCTGCCATTTTAAAAGTCTCGAGGCGGATCTTGGTCTAAATGTGAAAGATTTTTATGTTTACAATATTTCAGCTAATTTGTTTATTATTCATATCATCATAGTACATGTGTACCGGGACAGCCCCAAGATCAATATCATCATAGTACGTGCATACTGGGACAGCCCCAAGATCAATAGCATCATAGTACATGCGTACCAGGACAGCCCAAGATCAATATCATCATAGTACATGCATACCGGGACAGCCCAAAGATCAATATCATCATACTACATGCGTACCCGGACAGCCCCAAGATCAGTATCATCAAAGAACATGCGTACCGGGACAGCCCCAAGATCAATATCATCATACTACATGCGTACCGGGACAGCCCCAAGATCAATATCATCATAGTACATGCGTACCGGGACAGCCCCAAGATCAATATCATCATAGTACATGTGTACCCGGAGAGCCCCAAGATCAATATCATCATAGTACATGCGTACCTGGACAGCTTCAAGATCAATATCATCATAGTACATGCGTACCGGGACAGCCCCAAGATCAATATCATCATACTACATGCGTACCGGGACAGCCCAAAGATCAATATCATCATAGTACATGCGTACCGGGACAGCCCCAAGATCAATATCATCATAGTACATGCATACCGGGACAGCCCCAAGATCAATATCATCATAGTACATGCGTACCTGGACAGCTTCAAGATCAATATCATCATAGTACATGTGTACCGGGACAGCCCCAAGATCAATATCATCATAGTACATGCATACCGGGACAGCCCCAAGATCAATATCATCATAGTACATGCGTACCTGGACAGCTTCAAGATCAATATCATCATAGTACATGCGTACCGGGACAGCCCCAAGATCAATATCATCATACAACATGCGTACCGGGACAGCCCAAAGATCAATATCATCATAGTACATGCGTACCGGGACAGCCCCAAGATCAATATCATCATAGTACATGCATACCGGGACAGCCCCAAGATCAATATCATCATAGTACATGCGTACCGGGACAGCCCCAAGATCAATATCATCATAGAACATGCATACCGGGACAGCCCCCAAGATCAATATCATCATAGTACATGCGTACCGGGACAGCCCCAAGATCAATATCATCATACTACATGCGTACCGGGACAGCCCAAAGATCAATATCATCATACTACAAGCTAACCGGGATAGCCCCAAGATCAATATCATCATAGTACATGCCTACCGGGACAGCCCCAAGATCAATATCATCATAGTACATGTGTACCCGGACAGCCCCAAGATCAATATTATCATAGTACATGTGTACCCTGACAGCCCCAAGATCAATATCATCATAGTACATGTGTACCCTGACAGCCCCAAGATCAATATCATCAAAGTACATGTGTACCAGGACAGCCTCAAGATCAATATCATCATAGTACATGCGTACCCGGACAGCCCCAAGATCAGTATCATTATAGTACATGCGTACCGGGATAGCCCCAAGATCAATATCATCATAGTACATGTGTACCCGGACAGCCCCAAGATCAATATCATCATAGTACATGTGTACCCGGACAGCCCCAAGATCAATATCATCATAGTACATGTGTACTGGGACAGCCCAAAGATCAATATCATCATACTACATGCGTACCCGGACAGCCCCAAGATCAGTATCATCAAAGTACATGCGTACCGGGACAGCCCAAAGATCAGTATCATCAAAGAACATGCGTACCGGGACAGCCCCAAGATCAATATCATCATACTACATGCGTACCGGGACAGCCCCAAGATCAATATCATCATAGTACATGCGTACCGGGACAGCCCAAAGATCAATATCATCATAGTACATGCGTACCGGGACAGCCCCAAGATCAATATCATCATAGTACATGCGTACCGGGACAGCCCCAAGATCAATATCATCATAGAATATGCATACCGGGACAGCCCCCAAGATCAATATCATCATAGTACATGCGTACCGGGACAGCCCCAAGATCAATATCATCATACTACATGCGTACTGGGACAGCCCCAAGATCAATATCATCATAGTACATGCGTACCGGGACAGCCCCAAGATCAATATCATCATAGTACATGCCTACCGGGACAGCCCCAAGATCAATATCATCATAGTACATGCCTACCCGGACAGCCCCAAGATCAGTATCATTATAGTACATGCGTACGGGGATAGCCCCAAGATCAGTATCATCATAAAACATGCGTACCGGGACAGCCCCAAGATCAATAACATCATAGTACATACGTACCTGGACAGCCCCAAGATCAATATCCTCATAGTACACGCGTACCTGGACAGCCCCAAGATAAATATCATCATAGTACACGCGTACCTGGACAGCCCCAAGATAAATATCATCATAGTTCACGCGTACCTAGGCAGCCCCAAGATCAATATCATCATAGTACATGCATACCGGGACAGCCCCAAGATCAATATCATCATAGTACATGTGTACCTGGACAGCCCCAACATAAATATCATCATAGTACATGTGTACCGGGACAGCCCCAAGATCAGTATCATCATAGAACATGTGTACCGGGACAGCCCCAAGATCAATAACATCATAGTACATACGTACCTGGACAGCCCCAAGATAAATATCCTCATAGTACACGCGTACCTGGACAGCCCCAAGATCAATATCATCATAGTACACACGTACCTGGACAGCCCCAAGATAAATATCATCATAGTACACGCGTACCTGGGCAGCCCCAAGATCAATATCATCATAGTACATGCATACCGGGACAGCCCCAAGATCAATATCATCATAGTACATGTGTATCCGGACAGCCCCAAGATCAATATCATCATAGTACATGTGTACCTGGACAGCCCCAAGATAAATATAATCATAGTACATGCATACCGGGCTAGCCCCAAGATCAATTTCATCATAGTACATGCGTATGGGGACAGCCCCAAGATCAATATCATCATAGTACATGCATACCGGGACAGCCCCAAGATCAATATCATCATAGCACATGCGTACCGGGACAGCCCCAAGATCAATATTATCATAGTACATGCGTACAGGGACAGCCCCAAGATCAATATCATCATAGTACATGCGTACCTTGACAGCCCAAGATCAATATCATCATAGTACATGTGTACCCGGACAGCCCCAAGATCAATATTATCATAGTACATGTGTACCCGGACAGCCCCAAGATCAATATCATCATAGTACATGTGTACCCGGACAGCCCCAAGATCAATATCATCAAAGTACATGTGTACCGGGACAGCCTCAAGATCAATATCATCATAGTACATGTGTACCGGGACAGCCCCAAGATTAATGTCATTTAAGAAAACTCATTTTACAGAAAAATTAAGAAGTTAGTTAGCCAGAACCACCTTAATTACTCCTTAGAGAAAGAAGAAGTTTAACATTTAATGTATTTTAGGAACAAATAAAGCACAGAATTCAACAAATTTATGGCACAGAAATCACCCACAAATAGCCATTTTACTGTAAAAAGAATGAGTACTTGATCTAGATTTTATTTTCGGGCAGCCAATGATAAAGATCAGAATGATAAATGCTAACACTCTTGTGAAGTCAAAGGTCTGTAGAGCTGAAGATAACACTGCATGAAAAGTGGGATTTACTTAGAAATTAAATTTTCTGGCATTTCATGTGTAAAATTCAATCCAAGTTTAAGTGCAAGTAAATTTGAAGTTAATGTAGTTTATGTAGTTATGAGGAGAAATAAAGTGAAATAGGAAATGATTGAAGTGAAGGAGAAATAAAGAAGTTATAAACTAGATGATTAAGTTGATATTAAAATGATAAAAAAATTGGATATAAGTGTTGTAGTATTAAATGAACATTCCCAAAAATAGAAAACAAAGTGTCATATATCCAGTCTGTCACGGTTCTACAACTGGTCTGCAATGGTTTACTAAGAGATAAAAAAAAATTACAGTTCAATAGTGTATTATTATAAACCCACAACCTAATTTTTATATTAACCTAGTGTATATCCGTATAACTGGGTTCTCGATCATTACGTAAAATGCTGAACTATGGTCTAATTTCCCCGAATATATAAATGATGTCAATTTGTCATGGTAAAATGATGTCATTTTGAGACATTACATCATACGACAAATGATGAAAACAAATTGCCAGACTTTTTAATGTTCCTTGTAGACTTGTAGACTTGGTTGCATTTCACAAAAAAAACTTCCGATTTAAATCCTTCATAAACGTTAAGTAAGAAACTTTTATAATTTTTTTCTAGTTCATACACATAAATTTTTTATTATATTTTCAGAAAACAAACCGTTTAACAAAATATTTAATCCAAGATTGGATTTATCTGGATTAATATTTAAAATTTTATGAACGATACTATTATGACCTATTTTAATGATAATCATAAGTTTTTTTGTGAAATGCAACCTCGATATGTTAGATAAATGGTAAATGTGCTAATTTTCTGAATTACGTGTTAAAAATAATCTAAGCTTCATGCTCATTTATCATTAATTAAACTTATTTGTAAAAATGATATAACGCTCAGCAGAGCCTCGCATAATATATCATTTATAAATACAATTATAAATGAGCACTCATGTAAGATCCTCTCTCTATATATGAATACTATATTCTGTGTTAAATACTCCTTAAAAAACTAAAGAAGAAGACCTGACTTACATCATTTGCAGGTTGTGCCATACTGTACACTGGAATGAACTTGATGTTGATCTTCCTGAAGTTCGCCACACGAACATCAAGTTGTGAGCCCAGCAAGTCCAGGCCTACGTAATTGTCCGATACCTGGGTATCAAAGAATAGGAAATTTTACCGGATGTCAACTTAAACATAAAACATAGAGTAGAGTATATAGGTCTCCAGGATTTGTGTTAAACCTAGGATTCATCCCCAACTTCAGGAGCATGCATTTGCTTAATATTGGCTCTACCCTGGAGGAAAACAGCCATAATTTGTATAAAATCATTACCTAAGTTGAAATAAACAGGAATATGTCCATGGGACACAGATGGATATACTGAATGCTTTAACTTTGAAAGTTATGAACAGTTACATAAATATACTCACTAAACAATGTTGCTCTACTGAGAGATACCAGTAGCTGGTAGGTTAACAGTTCTTCTCTATACTCACCCTGTTGAAAGTAACCAGCAACTTTTGTGGTAATCAGGCAGGTAAACAGTTCTTCTTTATACTCACCAAACAATGTTGCCCTGCTGAGAGGTAACAGTAGCTGACAGGTGAACAGTACTTCTCTATACTCACCAAACAATGTTGCCCTGCTGAGAGGTACCTATAGCTGGTAGATGAACAATACTTCTCTATACTCATCAAACAATGTTGCCCAGTAACTTTTGTGGTTATCAGGCAGGTGAACAGTATATCTGTATACTCACCAATGTTCCCCTGTTGAGAGTTACCAGTGCCTGGTAGGTTAAAGCAGTACTTCCAATCCAACACTGCGAGGTGAAACGTACTACTATATACTCACCAAACAATGTTGCTCTGCTAAGAGTAACCAGTACTGTGTTGCTATCAGGTAGGTTAACAGTACTTCTCCATACTCACCAAACAATGTTGCCCTGCTGAGAGTAACTGGTAACTTGTGTTGTAAACAGGTAGATTCATGGTACTTCTGAGATGGTTTACCTCTGGATGGCGATTCATCCATTTGGTAAAACCAACTTTGAACTTATTGTCATACTGTCAAATTAAAGAGAAAAACAATTTTAAATATTATGAACAAATTTATTCATTGGTTTATTTCATCTACATGCTCTGATAGTTAAAGTATTAAAGGGACACACTGTAATGGCAATTTTGAAATATATTTTATTCATATTCATGCTTTAAATCATTCTTCACTCCTTTAAAAGTTACAATATAAACTGTGGAGATATTTATCTTTATGTATTCATTTCTGAAACTTCATATCTAAGAACATTAATAACATTTTTTTTTTGTGTAAAATAAGTAGTGATCTGATTACAAGTTTGATATTTCCTTTGAATATTTTTTTATCAAATCTAAAAAAAGCTGATAAATCTAAAACTCATTTTACCCTTTTTAACATTATATAATTATAAGACTACAACAAATATAAGAAAAAAAAGAAAATTCTTTTTAAAAAATTCAGGAAGTAAAAAGTGTTTTACAGTATTTAAAACCATATACCAAAGTGTCTAATGAATCAGATAATTTGAGACCAATTACTGAAATGGGACATTAAGTGCCAAATGAAACTAGCAAAATGAAAATTAAAAAGCGAAATGGATTCTCAAAATCGCTATTTTACATTTATCTTGGTGTTTTGATTATGTTCATATTTAGGCCAGTTTATTGTTTCTGATTACTAGTTTACTTTGCAGGTTATTAAGGTGACAACTTTTTCATATAAAAGACTATACATATCACATTACCTCTTCCCACAGGTAGGCATTGAAGCAGATGAGGAAGAAATATCTGCCAAGAAAGTTGACACATTTCTCATACTGGGTCACAATTTCTCTGTCATCCTGAAACATAGTGGTGCATACATACTTACACAATAAAACAATGTTGATTGAAAATGGTGTTCAATTATGAGAATGGGGCAGTGTGTCAGACTCCATCCCTAAGATTTCATGCCCTTCACAAATGCTACCAGTACATATTTTGGTGAAAATGGTGAAAAATATTATACTCAGACACCCATAATCCCCAAACACTAACTGAAAATCCTGGACCTGCCCATGGTGCTGCAAAAATATTGTATTGCGGGGTGTTTCAAAGGCAATGCTATAGGATAAACCACAAAGATGACTATGAAACAGTATTCAAAGTGCTGTCACACTGATGTATCATGACACGACTGACACCCAAAATAAATAGATTAATCATACACTGCCGGCTGTCACCAGATCTATCCTCTATATATAAATGCTTAGTGCCAAGCCAGAAACTATGACCTGGTTAGTCATCTATGATCCACAGTCTCTCATGAAGTAAACACTCTACCAGGGTTAGACATTTAAGCTTCCAGAGGACAGGTACATTTATAAATTATAAATTCACTTGTCCACATTGCCAAGTGCCTTGGTTAACTATGTGGTACTTGAGTTTCTTTTCATTTATGGCAGGGTCTTGAGCATGCCAATTTTGCTTTGTTCCAATGCACGATTAGTTGGGTTGAATCAAGTTGGTTGGAATGGTTGTGTGGAGGTGTGATAAGACAATGAGGTGAGGTGATGTGGTTGGAATGGTTGTGTAAAGGTGTGATAAGACAATAAGGTGAGGTGATGTGGTTGGAATGGTTGTGTAAAGGTGTGATAAGACAATGAGGTGAGGTGATGTGGCTGGAATGGTTGTATAGATGTGTGATACAACAATGAAGTGAGGTGAAATGGTTGGAATGGTTCTGTAGAGGTATGATATGACAATGAGGTGAGGTGATGTGGTTGGAATGGTTGTGTAGAGGTGTAATAAGACAATTAGGTGTTGTGAAGTGGTTGGAATGGTTGTGTAGAGGTGTAATAAGACAATTAGGTGTTGTGAAGTGGTTGGAATGGTTGTGTAGAGGTGTAATAAGACAATGAGGTGAGGTGAAGTGGTTGGAATGGTTGTGCAGAGGTGTAATAAGACAATGAGGTGAGGTGAAGTGGTTGGAATGGTTGTGTAGAGGTGTAATAAGACAATGTGGTGAAGTGATGTAGTTGTGTAGAGGTATGATATGACAATGAGGTGAGGTGAAGTGGTTGGAATGGTTGTGTAGAGGTGTAATAAGACAATGAGGTGAAGTGAAGTGGTTGGAATGGTTGTGTAGGGGTATGATATGACAATGTGGTGAGGTGATGTGGTTGAAATGATTCTGTAGAGGTATGATATGACAATGAGGTGAGGTGATGTGGTTGGAATGGTTCTGTAGATGTATGATATGACAATGAGGTGAGGTGAAGTGGTTGGAATGGTTGTGTAGAGGTATGATATGACAAAGAGGTGAGGTGAAGTGGTTGGAATGGTTGTGTAGAGGTATGATATGACAATGAGGTGAGGTGAAGTGGTTGGAATGGTTGTGTATGGGTGTAATAAGACAATGAGGTGAGGTGAAGTGGTTGGAATGGTTGTGTAGAGGTGTGATAAGACAATGAGGTGAGGTGAAGTGGTTGGATTGGTTGTGTAGAGGTATGATATGACAATGAGGTGAGGTGATGTGGTTGGAATGGTTCTGTAGAGGTATGATATGACAATGAGGTTAGGTGAAGTGGTTGGAATGGTTGTGTAGAGGTATGATATGACAATGAGGTGAGGTGAAGTGGTTGGAATGGTTGTGTAGGGGTGTAATAAGACAATGAGGTGAGGTGAAGTGGTTGGAATGGTTGTGTAGAGGTGTGATAAGACAATGAGATGAGGTGAAGTGGTTGGATTGGTTGTGTAGAGGTATGATATGACAATGAGGTGAGGTGATGTGGTTGGAATGGTTCTGTAGAGGTATGATATGACAATGAGGTGAGGTGAAGTGGTTGGAATGGTTGTATAGGGGTATGATATGACAATGAGGTGAGGTGAAGTGGTTGGAATGGTTGTGTAAAGGTGTAATAAGACAGTGAGGTGAGGTAAAGTGGTTGGAATGGTTCTGTAGGGGTGTGATAAGACAATGAGGTGAGGTGAAGTGGTTGGAATGGTTGTGTAGAGGTGTAATAAGACAATAAGGTGAAGTGAAGTGGTTGGAATGGTTCTGTAGGGGTGTGATAAGACAATGAGGTGAGGTGAGGTGAAGTGGTTGGATTGGTTGTGTAGGGGTGTAATAAGACAATCAGGTGAAGTGAAGTGGTTGGAATGGTTGTGTAGAAGTATGATATGACAATGAGGTGAGGTGAAGTGGTTGGATTGGTTGCGTAGGGGTGTAATAAGACAATAAGGTGAAGTGAAGTGGTTGGAATGGTTGTGTAGGGGTGAAATAAGACAATGAGGTGAGGTGAAGTGGTTGGAATGGTTGTATAGAGGTGTAATAAGACAATGAGGTGTTGTGAAGTGGTTAGAAATGGTTGGGTAGAGGTGTAATAAGACAATGAAGTGAGGTTAAGTGGTTGGAATGATTGTGTAGTGGTGTGATACAACAATGAGGTGAGGTAAAGTGGGTGGTAGAGTTGGAAGAATGTCAGGTCATTTAGGAAGGTGGTGACAAATGGGATTTTTTAATTGGTTTGGTGGAAGTGGGGATAGTTTGATGCCAGTAAGTGATGCAAGACTGAATGTAGTAATGGAGGTGGGGAACTTGGTAGAAGGTTAGACAAGGTGAAGTGAAATGTGTTATAGGAGCAGATGGAGTTGAGTCAAGCTGGAATTGGGATGGTTCAGCTGATATGAAGTGGGTCGTTGTAGAGTTAAGCGGTATCAGGTATTAGGTGAGGAAACGTGGAGGGGTTGGATATCTGAGGAAGAATATTAACGTGCAGGTGGAGATTGTTAGGAAACATTATATATGGAGTGGAGGTGTTGGATATCTGAGGAAGAATATTAACGTGCAGGTGGAGATTGTTAGGAAACATCATATATGGAGTGGAGGTGTTGGATATCTGAGATAGAATGTTAACATGCAGGTGGAGATTGTTAGGAAACATCATATATGAAGTGGAGGTGTTGGATATCTGAGATAGAATGTTAACATGCAGGTGGAGATTGTTAGGAAACATTATATAGAGTTGAGGGGTTAGATATCTGAAGTAGAATGTTAACATGCAGGTGGAGATTGTTAGGAAACATTATATAGAGTTGAGGGGTTGGATATCTGAAGTAGAATGTTAACATGCAGGTGGAGATTGTTAGGAAACATTATATATGGGGTGGAGGGGTTGGATATCTGAGGTAGAATGTTAACGTGCAAGTGGAGATTGTTAGGAAACATTATATATGGAGTGGAGGGGTTGGATATCTGAAGTAGAATGTTAACATGCAGGTGGAGATTGTTAGGAAACATTATATATGGAGTGGAGGGGTTGGATATCTGAGGTAGAATGTTAACGTGCAAGTGGAGATTGTTAGGAAACATTATATATGGAGTGGAGGGGTTGGATATCTGAAGTAGAATGTTAATATGCAAGGGAAGATTGTTAGGAAACATTATATATGGAGTGGAGGGGTTGGATATCTGAAGTAGAATGTTAACGTGCAAGTGGAGATTGTTAGGAAACATTATATAGAGTTGAGAGGTTGGTTATCTGAAGTAGAATGTTAACATGCAGGTGGAGATTGTTAGGAAACATTATATATGGAGTGGAGGGGTTGGATATCTGAAGTAGAATGTTAACGTGCAAGTGGAGATTGTTAGGAAACATTATATAGAGTTGAGGGGTTGGATATCTGAAGTAGAATGTTAACATGCAGGTGGAGATTGTTAAGAAACATTATATATGGAGTGGAGGGGTTGGATATCTGAGGTAGAATGCTAACATGCAGGTGGTGATTATTAGGAAACATCATATATGGAGTTGAGGTGCTGGATATCTGAGATAGAATGTTAACATGCAAGTGGAGATTGTTAGGAAACATTATATATGGGGTGAAGGGGTTGGATATCTGAGGTAGAATGTTAACATGCAGGTGGAGATTGTTAGGAAACATTATATATAGAGTTGAGGGGTTGGATATCTGAGGTAGAATGTTAACATGCAGGTGGAAGTTGTAAAGAAACATTATATATGGAGTGGAGGGGTTGGATATCTGAGGTAGAATGTTAACGTACAGATGGAGATTGTAAAGAAACATTATATATGGAGTGGAGGGGTTGGATATCTGAGGTAGAATGTTAACTTGCAGATGGAGATTGTTAGGAAACATTATACATGTATATAGAGTTGAGGTGTTGGATATCTGAGATAGAATGTTAACATGCAGGTGGAGGTTGTTAGGAAACATTATATATAGAGTTGAGGGGTTGGATATCTGAGGTAGAATGTTAACATGCAGGTTGAGATTGTTAGGAAACATTATATATAGAGTTGAGGGGTTGGATATCTGAGGTAGAATGTTAACGTACAGATGGAGATTGTAAAGAAACATTATATATGGGGTGGAGGGGTTGGATATCTGAGGTAGAATGTTAACGTACAGATGGAGATTGTAAAGAAACATTATATATGGGGTGGAGGGGTGTGATATCTGAAGTAGAATGTTAACGTACCGATGGAGATTGTTAGGAAACATTATATATGGAGTAGAGGGTTGGATATCTGAGGTAGAATGTTAATGTGCAGGTGGAGATTATATATGGGATGGAAGGGGTGGAGGAGGTTGGAAAAATGGCCAAAATGTAATGTAGTGAGGTGGAAGGTGGTGAAAAAGAGAGAAGTAAATTGGGCTTGTTAGGGGTTAATGGATGGAATAGAGAGATTGTAGTTGTTGTGATTGAGTGCCAACAGTAGGATGGGACGAGGTGGAAAGAATGAGGTGACATTGACATAAACTGTGTTTAAGAATAAACAGTGCAGCTGGATGATTTGAGGTTGCAAGACGAAAGATGAGGTAAAGTTGTTGGGTTGATTTGAGGTGTAGCCACAATGATAAGATTAGGTTGGTTTAAACATATTTTATTTTCAGGTTTTTTTTCCTTCAGATAAACAAGTACAATATTCACTGTCAAACCTGTGCAAACAGTCACCTCTATTAAGCAGCCACTTGTCTTTAGCAGCCACATTTGTTATTTACATTTCTTTGCTTTCAAAGCAATTTCATTTGTATTAAGCAAACTGTCTTAAAGGCCACAGTTGCTCCTTTCCTTGACTGGCTGCTTAAGACAGGTTTGATTGTATATTGTAAGTATGATTTATTTTCCATTTTATAATACTTTGATAACAGCAATGTATAGCTAGGTGATTATAAATTAGCCATTTGTAAAAACATTTGATTAAATAATACTTAAATAGGAAAGGAAATAGCTGATCTATTTGATAAAAAATGTGATATTTGCAGTTAGATTCTCAAGGTAGATTTCTAATGAATTAAATTCAAGTAAATATGTTTTTGTCATTGATATGTAAGAAGCTTTATTGAACAAAAAAGCAACATTGTTTTAAATATTTATTATTTGAGCTTATCAGTTTTACTCATAAAACAGGTTCAATCAGTACAATGGTATCTTAATATACCAGTCTACCAGTTATATTTTCAACCGCCTTCAAACACCCACAAGTGAAAATGTAGTATTATTTTCAAACTGAGAGTGAAAATATTATAGAATATTGCTATATTTTCACCCGCCCAATAATATTTTCAAGCCCCACCCAATTTTTTTTTTCGAGAAATTACCATAATGCTGCAACTGTTATTTTACATGTTGATTTTCATTGTATGTCAGTAATGAACGAGTTGTAATGAACAAGTTTGGTTTATTTTAGGTGGAGTGAAGCCTGAGGTAAGAGGTGAGGTTAGGTTGGTAGTGTTTATATGCGGGTTGGGACAGTTGAGCTGAAGACATGGGATGTTAGATGGATTGGGAAGGGCACTGTGACTGACTATTTGCATTTTTCATAACATTTTATTGCATTTATATTCTTAATGTACATTCCGAATAATGCACCGATGATTTAACACATGTTGCATAATACATGAAATGCAAACAGCTGTGTAACTTTAAATTAGGTCAAATGTTGTGTGCATTCACAGCCAATGACATTGAACAGAGTGGATGTGTTTACCAGTACACACACAGTGTTGTGCATTACATGGAACGTGGAACAAGATTACATTTATTTTTACAAAAGGATATTTTAGGGTTCAGACCATATATCAACTTCTGTAAGTAAATATTAGACTGTAAGAGTTAAATAATATATTGAGATGTGGGAAGTGGGTCCAAGTAAGAGGGTGTTAAATAACAGAATGTGTAACAAGGAATTAGGTTATTAGACCTTTTCACTGTGAATTTTTATGTACACGACTATGCTAATGTAGAAGTATTTTGATGGATTTGGGCGGTGGAGTGGGGGGTGTAGGTGGGCATTCTCAAAAATGATTTTTATTGATATTGAAAAATATACATGTAACTTTGTCTGCCTTCTTCCCTAAGAGGATCACTGTGACTCATGCATGTTGTAAGAAGAGACAATTTGAATAATAAAACAGAATTTGCTGAATTTGCTGAAACTCTGCAGTTCTGTAGGTATCAAGGTTTTAGGTTCATTCATTTCACAAATTTCGTATGGAAAAACGAAAAATTTCTACTGATTTATAGTTTAAGATCTGAAGCATTTTGTCCAGTCCTAGCAAATAAGATTAAGATCATCAAGGAGAATTGAATTTCCAAACAGGGGGTCAAAAAGGTTGATATTGTGAAATTTAAAAGTCTTCCCCCAAATAACAGATATGTCAAACTTGTTGATATATTCATGATATAAATTATCCTTACATCAGCAAGTGATTGAAGATTCTGCAAATCAAGGGGCTGCGATGTAGTAGCCCTGTTCTGTCTCGATAGAAATATTATAGGGAAAACCGATATTTTCACATCCACGTGTACAAAATCATAGCAAATCCCCATGAGTGGGTTTTGAAGTTCGGGCAAAGCATGGGACTCTAGAGTTGTTTAGGGATCCTATAAGGGGATTTTTCATTTTTTTACAGCAAAATGGAATGAAAATGGAATGAAAATTTCAGTTTTAAGCATTTATTTTCATAGTACATGTATAATTTTTTTTGTTCAGTAAGGGTGTGCTGGGTGGGTATTTTTTTCCATAAGGGGTTAACATGACACACCCAACCCCCTCCTCAAAGGATAAATATTGTGACATTTCAAAAGTACTATTGTCACTATAAGCCTGGAGAGCATCCTCAGGCCTTCTTGTTTATTATTTGAGTTATTAGGTGGACATTAACATCTTGGACTTCAAAGTATGGCTGATTGCTAAAGCCCCACCTATTCATAGCTTAGTCTAGCCAAAAATGCTGCACACAACTGATTTAAAAAAAAAATGTAATTTTCTTTTGCCTGTTTTTCTTCAATAGGAAAGTTCACTTCTATACCATTCAATTAACATTACAGGAAAGATGTACCAGATATGAGTGCTGAAACAAATGAAAGAGGTTCCGCTGAGGTGATCACCCACTCCTGTGATACCTGCAGTGATGCCAAGACCAGTGAGGCTGTCAAGTATTGTAAACCATGCCAACAATACCTGTGCTCTCTGTGTTGTCAACATCACAAGAAGGGAACCTTTACAACACATCACAAGACAACAGGCATAGAAGAATTAAAGAACATAAAGACAGAGAAGTCTCTGTGGACGCGACAGATAGCACCATGGACTGTAATCAAGGACATATCAAAATTGAATGATGGTCTGAAAGATCCAAGATCTCCACATGAACGTCATATCTGTCATGATATGCAGTATGTAGAAAAGAATCAAAATCTAATTTTCCTAATCAACAAAACGTTCTCTATAAACAAAGAGTTTAGCAAACTTTACATTATGAATGAGGGTGATTTGATAAAAGCATTGGATTTTGATGTTTACTACAGTTCAATTCTGCTGAAATCTACAAATCAAGATGTGTTATTTTGCTGCGCTCCAAATATCCAAAGAGTACACAAAATAGATTTGACTTCTGATGATGGAAATCCCGAGACAGTCTTTAAAACAAATGGGGATTGCACTGCAATTGCAGAGTTTAATGATGGATTTGCTGTCCTTTTGTCTATTGCAACTGGGTACATTTCGATGCCACAATGGCAAATACAATTTGTTGACTATGAGGGGCGAATTAAACAGCAACTATGTTATAATTCAGAAGATAAGCCTTTAGTTGACAACCCTCAGTGTATGATCACCAACGTGGAAAAAACTATTTTATACATAGCTGAGAGATTTAGGAATAAAGTTGTTGCATTGGACACTAATGGTGATGTCATTTCAAACATAAAAATAGACCAGCCAACAGGGTTAGCTGTAGATAATGAAAAGAATCTTTATGTTGCTGGTATTTCTGGCATAACTCAAGTTTGTGAGATTGGTTCTGAATCCAGGTTACTCCTACAGAAACGTTATGATAAATCATACAGCGTTATAGTTAAAGTATGTTTCAACAGCAAATTCAAGCATTTGGTAGTAGTTGATAGCAGTTCAGTGATGGTGAACATTTTCAGTTTTCTTGGGTAAAGCTAGACAATTCCTTAATTCAATGTGTTTATTTGAAAACATAGTTTGTACTCCTGTGGATCATTAAAAGAGAAAAACAAACAACATCCAGTGATTGTTACAGAAATAAATGACTGGTGACAACAATTGCACCTGTTAAGTATTCAAATTACTATTAGCCGAGCTTTAATGAATATTCATACATCTCCCTAATGTGATTGATAGTATTGTTGCATTTGATTCATTTATATATGGTAATATATTTTTATTGTTAGCTCGCCAGGACAAAGTCCAAGGAGAGCTATTGTCATGACCCTGGCATCGTCGTTAGCGTCGTCAGCATCGTCGTCGTTGTCGTCTGTAGACACCCAGGTTAAACTTTTGCGATTAAGTTTAAGATATCTATGCAACCACTCATTGGATGTGAATGAAACTTTGCATGTGTGTTCACCATCATCAATGGAACACACACAGACAAGAACCATAACTCTGGATTGCATTTTGGCACAGTTATGGCCCTTTTTTGACTTAGACACCCAGAGGCGAGCTTTGTTGGTCTTCTGACAACTCTTGTTTGAATTGTTTCTGCTTAAGATATATGAAAAAAATGAAACTCAACACGGCAGAGCTTGATCACGATAACCTTTAAAAAAATGTGAATGCTATGAATAATGAAGTCATGTAAAACATATGCAAGGAAAAATGATGCTCAAGGACAATTTTGTCTGTGGTGGTCTTCCCAGAGGACAATATTGTCCATGGTGGTCTTCCCCGAGGACAATATTGTCTGTGGTGGTCTTCCCTGAGGACAATATTGTCTGTGGTGGAATTCCCCGAGGACAATATTGTCTGTGGTGGTCTTCCAAGAGGACAATATTGTCCATGGTGGTCTTCCCCGAGGACAATATTGTCTGTGGTGGTCTTCCCCGAGGACAATATTGTCTGTGGTGGACTTCCCCGAGGACAATATTGTCTGTGGTGGTCTTCCAAGAGGACAATATTGTCTGCTTAAAATACATACATGAATATCATTTTGGCAGTCATGATCAACACTGCAAAGCTTGACCACGATGACATATTAGCAGAGCTATGCCTTTGGTATATCAAAGCCCGGCTAAAAAAGTGTGAATGCTACGAATGATAAAGTCATGAAAAACAATGACGATCAAGAACAATATTGTCCGATAAATTTGATGTTTCGTCAACAGGTACAGTTTCTCTTTAGTGTTTATAGGGTCTAAATTCATCGCAATTTTAGTCTGAAACTGTCTGTTACTCAGTTAATTGGTAAATCAGTAAATCACCTTTAAACCAATCTAACAATAAATGAATTACATTTTCCTTTTAAAAAGTCAATTCCATTGATACTTTAAAGGAAGTATAACAGGGATTTTAAATTTCTTAAAACTGAGAACTTAGAAGCTGCATATTATTAAAATTGGTTTATCATAGAGAGAGTGTGCATAACGAAGGTTAATTTTTGTCCAACAGTTTGTATTTGATATTTATTTTTAGAACACTGGGATTTCATTTTAATTTTGCCGCTCTGATCAAAAAAATATTTTTCCATTTTTGATTTGTTTGTTTTGTTTGACAAACAAATCAAAATTGCAAATTATCAATATATTTAGCGAGGATTGGATGTTTAGATATCTTTTGTAAAAAGAAAGTATGTTGGGGAAAAATTATTTTAAATATCCAAAAAGAAAACATTTTTAAATTTGGAAAGGAATGCAAATCATATCATTTATAAATAAAATAAAATGTTGATTTGGAATTTCAAATCCACCAAAATGTGGAAAAATATTTTTTTGATTAGCGGTATTTTAACAAAATCCGTTCTAAAAAAAAATATCAAATATATATAAACCCCAGTATAGGGTCAAATTTGACCCCAGGGTAATAATTTGAACAAACTCAAGAGGGCTTCCAGAACCATTTTTTCACACCAAAATTTGTGAAAATCTGTTATGAGGTTTCAGAACAGAAGTCATTTGAAGCAAAAGTTAACGGACAGTGTGATCACAAAAGCTCACATGTGAGCCTTCAGCTCACATGAGCTAAAAAAGTAAGACCATCTTGATATGATACAATGTGATATTAAATTATGCATGTCCAGTTTATTCCTACCTTGTATCAGTGATCAGTGCTCATAAAAGTATAGAACTAGAATCAACTCTTGTATTATTATTAATCCTACGCTCAGTCGTTATGTCTTGATTATGGGTTGCTGCGGAAACATACACTGTATTTCAAATACATATGTACACTGTATCTCTTTGTAAGTGAGAGTGTAGTTTCCAACACAAGCTTGTAAACAATGAAACATGGTGGTGGTACAGTGGATAGTGTTGGCGGCTCGCACAGAGGTCGCGGGTTCAATCACAGGCTCAACACAATGACCTTTCATAAACAACACACAGTATTGGTTTTACCAAGGAAATGATATCGAGATAAATTCATATAAGCTCTGAAAAAGTCGAAGAGTACCATAGCTCCTGTAAAACTACACTGATGTTGGCCAATATGAAACTTGTCCTATATTTTATGATTATGCAAATATCATAAAAAATACTTTTTCAGGAGTTATTGATTGGCAAATTTAACCTTGGACTGACAAATGGGCAGATAGACAGATATAAAACTTAATGCCCCTTCACTATATTTCAAACGATACAGGCATAAAAATGTATGAACTATTTCACTCTGAATTAAATAAGCCAACCTGGCATTGGTGATCAGATTGCATAGACTTGAGCTTCTTCTGAGCTGTAATAATCTCTGTCCTCAAGTTGTGATTTGTACAACAGTTGTCTATGGCACTGTCAACCTGCAACATATTACAGAAACTTGTCAACCTGCAACATATTACAGAAACTTGTCAACCTGCAATATATTATTATTGTTGCAGAAATTGTCAACCTGCAACATATTACAGAAACTTGTCAACCTGCAACATATTACAGAAACTTGTCAACCTGCAATATATTATTATTGTTATAGAAACTGTCAACCTGCAACATATTACAGAAACTTGACAACTGCAACATATTATTGTTGTCAACCTGCAACATATGGTGAATATAGAAACTTTCAAACTGCAACACATTTAATTATTTTTATTATTATTATTATTATTATTATTATTATTAATTATTAAATATTATTATTATAGAAACTGTCAACCTGCAACATATCTAAGTATTATTTTTATTGTTATTATTATTAATTATTATTATTATAGAAACTGTCATCATGCAACATATCTTATTATTATTATTATTATTATTATTATCATAGAAACTGTCAACCTGCAACATATTTAATTATTATTATTATTATAGAAACTGTCAACCTGTAACATAATTTTTATTATTACAGAAACTGTCAACCTGCAACATATTTAATTATTATTATAGAAACTGTCAACCTGCAACATAATTATTATTTATAGAAACTGTCAAGCTGCAACATTTTTAATTATTATTATTATAGATTTTTGTTGTTGTTGTATGGTGTTTAGCATCGCTTTCAACAATTTTTCAGTCATATTGCGATGGTGTCTACTTGAGACAGTATTCTAAGCGCTGTCACACTGGAGTATCATGCTGCAGTCACATGGTATGATACCCCACCCAGTCACATTGTACTGAGATCGGGCAGACCAGACCTAGAACTCTCCTCTCAATGCTGAGCATCAAGCGAGGAAGCTTCTAGTACAATTTTTAAAGTCTTTGGTATGACCCGGCCGGGGATTGAACACATGACCTTCAACATGCAAGGTGGACGCTCTACCACTAGACCAAGCCGCAGTCTATCTTATTATAGAAACTGTTAACCTGCAACATATTATGTTTATAGAAAATGTCACCCTGTAACATATTATGAATATATAAACTGTCAATCTGTAACATATTATGTTTATAGAAACTGTCAACCTGTAACATATTTAATTATTATTATTATAGAAACTGTCAGCCTGTAACATATTATGAATATAGAAACTGTCAACCTGTAACATATTTAATCATATCATTATAGAAACTGTCAGCCTGTAACATATTATGAATATAGAAACTGTTAACCTGCAACAAATTATGTTTATAGAAACTGTCAACCTGTAACTTATTATGAGTATAGAAACTGTCAACCTGTAACATATTATGAGTATAGAAACTGTCAACCTGTAACATATTATGTTTATAGAAACTGTCAATCTGTAACATATTATGTTTATAGAAACTGTCAACCTGTAACATATTTAATTATTATTATTATAGAAACTGTCAGCCTGTAATATATTATGAATATAGAAACTGTCAACCTGTAACATATTTAATCATATCATTATAGAAACTGTCAGCCTGTAACATATTATGAATATAAAAACTGTTAACCTGCAACAAATTATGTTTATAGAAACTGTCAACCTGTAACATATTATGAGTATAGAAAATGTCAACCTGTAACATATTATGAGTATAGAAACTGTCAACCTGTAACATATTTAATTATTATTATTATAGAAACTGTCAACCTGTAACATATTATGAATATAGAAACTGTCAACCTGTAACATATTATGTTTATAGAAAATGTCAACCTGTTACATAATATGAATATAGAAACTGTCAATCTGCATCATATAATAGTTAAAAGAACCATCAACCTGTAACATATGATCAACATTGAAACTGTCAACCCGCAATACATAGTGATTATGGAAACTGTCTACCTATAACACACAATGATTATAGAAATTATAAATTTTAACTTATGTCCATTATACAACCTGTCAACATGCAACATATTATTATTATTACAAGAGGCCAAAGACGACCTGAATCGCACTACAAGCAACAAATGGACAGATGAACATTTCAGAGGAAATGTTTTTTGTAAGTTCCTCTTCAACTAATGTTTTAGGAGACCACGTGCTACACATAAAATATCTAAGGTCTAGGTCTTAAATTTTCAGAGAAAATGTTTTTTTAAAGTTTTATATGTTTTATAAATTGATATTAATCAGATGAGTTGTGCAAATCTGGTTAAGATTCAATGAAAAATGGGGGCGTTATTGCGTCTACAACATTTTCCATATATAGACAGTGACCTCTGTGGTGACCCCAAATTTAATTTCAGAGACCTGACCTCAACAACTCTTAAAGGGTACCGCCATGCAATGCTACATGTAAAATATCTAAAGTCTAGGCCTTAAACTTTCAAAGGAATTGTTTTTTGAAGTTTTGCATTTGTGGTCGAATCATGCTGCTTCAAGAACTTGTCAGAGATCTTGTGGTTATTTATCTGCTGTGCAAGTTTGGTTAAGATTTTCACATACATGCATGCATGACTTGTATACATGACATACATGCATGATTTGTATGCATCACATGCATACAATGAACGTGTTATCATGTCAACATGAAAAAGATTCATGGATGGATGGATGGACAGATGAAAACAATTTACCATGACATAAGCCCTGCTGATCTTTGACCAGTAGAGCTAAAGCCTATCAACTTGTAACATTTGGCTTGTATACATGACATACATGCATGACTTGTATACATTACTTACATGCATGATTTGTATACATGCATGGCTTGTATACAAGGCTTACATGCATGACTTGTATTCATGATATACATGCATGACTTTTATACATCATTAATGCATGACTTGTATACATGACATTCATGCATGACTTGTATACATGACATACATGTATGACTTGTATACATGACAAACATGCATGACTTGTATACATGACTTACATGCATGACTTGTATACATGCATGGCTTGTATACATGACACACATGTATGGCTTGTATACATGACACACATGCATAGTTTGTATACATGACTTACATGCATGACTTGTATACATGTCTTACATGCATGGCTTGTATACATGGCATCCATGCATTGATTTGTATACATGATATACAGACATGTATGTCTTGTATACATGACATAATTTTATACATGCATGACTTGTATACATGACATACATTCATAGACTTGTATACATTACATACATGCATGACTTGTATACATGACATACATACATGACTTGTATACATGACATTTTGACATACAACAGAGACATGATATTCAGACTAGAGATACAATCAGCAGCACAAACAAAGCTGTAACTCAAGTTTTCTTCATCTCAATTCGAGGGGGTCATACACCCAAATTTCACAAGGGAGGCATTCCCTTAGCTGATAATACTAACAAGGCATTCCCTTAGCTGATAACAGTAGTTTTTGTTAACATAAATCATTACCAAATAAAAACATTGAATAGATTTCATGATTTATTTTAATGGTGATTTATTTTTGTCAGATTTATTGCAAATTAAAGCATTCTGTATTGTTATTTTATGCAGTTAATTCCTCTAGAGACATTATTATAAAAAAACTGGATATAATTTAAAAGATATGCTTGTGCAGAGTGTATAAATTGTTTTTTGATGGGTGGAATTTGGTGTCTATAAAAAATCCCAACAGAGCCAATGTGGCACAGAGGGGCTCAATAATGTTATTCTAATTTCTAATATCAGTAAATATCGGTAAATATCAGTAAATATGAATTACCAATATCACTATTTTATTTTTTTGTACCAGAACAGAATTGAACAGAACAAATATTTATTTTGATCTGTACAAAGTAGATCATAATATCTTAAATACAATTTACACAATGTTTAAACATTAAAGTCACATGAGGCTGAGCCAATGAACATCTTGGGATAAACATGATAAAATAATCATCATATTATAATGTTGATCTTTCATTTACGGCTTTTCTAAGGAAAATGGCTTATTCACAAAAACATGTTTATTGTTTGACTTTATTAATTCAAAAAATTTAAAATGCTAGATTTAACATAGTAACATTTTTTGATATACTGCTTTCTTAAATCTGTGCAACAATGAAAATAAAATGGAAATTGTCTTTTAACTTTCTTTTGTTACAAGAAAAACTAATGAAAACATTAATTGCTAATTAGATTTCAAATTATATTTTCATTATTGGGAGCTGGGCCCGATTAGCTCAACCGGTTACGCGTCTGACTATCAATCCAGGGGCCCGGCAACAGTCTCCGTGATGATTAATATACGATATTGTGTCTCATTATCATTCATCTCTCACCACTGATTCAAGTGGGAAAGTTATCAGTTACTTGCGGAGATGGGGTGTGCTTGAGAACTGGTTAATCCCAGGAAACAGTGGTTAGGTTAACTGATCGTCTGTTAGCCCTCGATGGCATAAAAATGACGCTAAATATTAAATCAATCAATCAATCATTATTGGGAAGTAATAATTCACTTAGTTATGTTATGTTCTTGACATCATGATTTGAATTTTGGTTATTGAAGCCATATAAAGGAACAGACATATTTGCTACTGTGAATAAGGAAACTGTACAAATTTAAACCTTTATAAAGGTAAATGAAAGGTGAATTTTATGATCTCTTCAGAATGTCATTGTTTTTATAAGCTGCCTCTGAATTTGTTTATGTTGAAGCAGGGGAGAAGTGTTGTGGATAGGGTGTTTGCTGCTTAACCCTTTACTCCATAGATACGCTTTTTCCCGCACCAATCACAAAAGGCCTTTGAAAACAGTGCAGGAAGAGTTCAGATTGCTCGTTGTTTCCTGCACTGTTTTCTACTCTGTCATTTATTTAATATAAACATAATTCACCCAATAATTCAAAAGCCTCTTATATTAGGTGTCCAAAGGCATTTATATTAGAGGTGTCCAAAGGCGTCTTTATGAAGTAAAGGGTTAAACAAGAGGTTGCATGTTCCATCCAAAGACTGACCTGATGCCTCTCAATAAACAACACTTAGGTAACTGTTTCTACCAAGAAAGCTGACTCAATAGCAGTACCTAATTAAAAACCCTGATCTTTCTACACTAATTTGTTAATTAACTAAATACCTGGTATCTAATACTGGGCCCATCTTGGATGACCTTCACCAGTTTTTGTATGGCCAGAAAATTGGCTTCATCCACTCCTTCTTTATGACCTCTCTTACACTTGTCTTTTTGTTTCGATATTGAGCATGACCTGAAAGTTATAAACAATACATCTTGTACAGGAATAACATCCACATGTATTGTAATATGTTAGATATTTGATAATCAAGTATATTTTAGAGATTGCAGTAGTTCAGCTGAGGACAAAACACATTTCTTACGAATTCTATGGAGTTCCCAGAAATCAAGGCATTTGCAAGGACCATGACCATCCTGGTTACGTATGGGCAGCAGGCTACATTATGAGATCAAAGACTCTTTATTTGATTTTGTCTCATCAAGTGAAATAATAATCTGTGGTCACAAGAAAACATCATTCTTCAAATCCGGGAGTCCATCCGAGGCCAAGTGGTCCAAGATCTCCTCTCAAGATCACTTACCTTTCACTGCTAAGGTCATAGGTTTGAGTCCCACTTGCTCCGAAAACTGCATGTGAGAAAGTTACTTGCAGAAGGATGGTGGTTCTACTCAGGTTCATTCTGAGGTCTTCCTCCTCCAATAACAACTAGACACGCCATATATAACATGAAATCTGTTGAAAGTGGCATTAAACCACATTAAAAAAAAATCTACAACTCATCTACATCGATTGAAAAGGTGAGCTGTAAAATACAACAAAATTCTTTTCATAAGTTAACACAATTTTAGACTATCAAACTGTAAAAGATCTATATTGACAAGTGTAGGCATTTCTTGGCGAAGTAAATGAAATAAAATGTCAAATTAATTGTGGAAGTGACACCAGCCTCCACAGCTGATGTCGAGTATTAAGTTAAACCAAAGCCTCTGAACCAAACAACAGATCAGTCAATATCTAATTTGATTTTGGGATCAGAAGAAAAGAATATGAATTGATGGGTTAGGAATATTTGCAGATAGTTATTTTATGGTTGGGAACAAGACTTCACATGAAATTCTCAATGATATATTTAGATTAAGCATGTGGGTTGGTTCAAATTATAGACAGTTAAATTCATATCATTTTATTAATATGGTACATTGGATTGTCAAAAAGAAATACACAAGAGAGAAGGGAAGTATTGAGAGAGGAATCAAAGAGATGTGCTCTTACTCTAATTAAATTAGATTTTCATATTTCTTTAACATGCTCCTGGGAAAGTTCCTTAGCAGAAAAATGATGTAAAAAAATGAATAGAAAAGCGAGGTTATTCCTTGGAAATAATGCAAGAGGTTGGTAGATCTCCAATCACTCACCTGAAGAACAGCCGATAATACTGGTTTATTAGTTTGAACTTACAACATATAATCCCCACTCCCCTACAAACACACACATAAAAAAAAAACCCTAGGAGTGATGCATTTTGTAAAATAGAGCAATTTATTTGAGTTCAAAAAATCAAAATTTAAATTTTGCATGAAGTGTGTGTGATTAGTTTACAAATAGAATTTTTTTTTTTTTGTTAAAAATTAATACATAATTACTAAACAAAATATTTTAAGCAGCTTTCATTGGTAAATTTTCTCACATGAAGTGTTTTGGTTCAAGTTTGACACCAGTCTATGACCTCTATAACAAGATAAGAGACATTGAGTAAGTAACCTTGAGTAAGTGACCTTGAGACAGTACCTTAGACAACTCGACCACTGAAGATCCCTATATAGTATCTAAGCAACACAAGTGGGGGGAAAGAGATGCACAATGGCATCCCCTATATAAGTTTGTTGTGATATACTTTTTGGGGTAAATAAAGAAAAAAATCTAAGAGATGTGTCCAGTGATTATTCTGACAAACAATTAGAACTGAGACAGTCAACTTGAACGTTTCTATATTTCGGTAATGAAAGAAATAAACACAATATAACACCAACAATCTGCATCAGGAATGGCACTATTCTTAAGCATCTAAAATAGTAAAGTATAGAAATGATAGAAACAATCTTTAAATGAAATAATACATTCATCTGCAGCAATACCAAAACCTCTTTCTGACGTGTGCAAATGTCAGATAAAATAAAATAAAGTGTAATGTCATAAAAATCATAAATATGTAACAATGTTTATAAACGGTTTGATAAGAAAATATCTTTTTAATGTGTGGGTGTCTGATGTCCAACATTACAATATGTGTTATAAAAACTTAGACAGATTTTCAATAAACTGTTATCAAAGTACAGAAAAAAAAAGATACCAAGGAAGCAATAAATGGTAAAGTTGAAATCAAATTGATCTTTCTTATTCCTATCCACTCAATAACAGTAAATTTTTATTATCACATTAGCAGTTCAATTTTCCGATAATTATAATAAAAATGAAATGAAGTACAAGACAATTGTGATGGAAGAGAGAATGGTCAAGTGTTATTTATTATGATCAAGTAATAATTTTGGGGGGGGGGGGGGGGGGGGGGGGGGTTAAATGATTATTGAAACGATTCAATAAAAAACGTTTTTCTGAGCAATAAAAATTACTGTCATCCACTTATATATCCAGATATTCCCAATCACTAAGAAATATGTATACTAGTACCACATATAGAACAATTTCCACCTGCTGAGATATATGTATATAAGTATCACATATAGAACAATTCCCATCCACACACTGGGAAATATGTATTTTAGTACCAGTCATATAAAACAAGTTCCACCTGCTGGGAAATATGTACACAAGTACAACAAATAGAACAATTTCCACCCACTGGGAAATATGTATACTAGTACCACATATATAACAATTCCAACATGCTGGGAAATATGTATGCTAGTATGACATATAGAACAATTCCCACATACTGGATAATATGTATACAAGTACCACATACACAACAACTCCCACACGCTGGGTAATATGTATACAAGTACCACATACATAACAATTCCCACACGCTGGATAATATGTATACAAGTACCACATACAGAACAATTCCCACACGCTGGATAATATGTATACAAGTACCACATACACAACAACTCCCACATACTGGATAATATGTATACAAGTACCTGGCACATACACAACAATTCCCACATGCTGGATAATATGTATACAAGTACCACATACAGAACAATTCCCACATGCTGGATAATATGTATACAAGTACCACATACATAACAATTCCCACACGTTGGATAATATGTATACAAGTACCACATACAGAACAATTCCCACATGCTGGATAATATGTATACAAGTACCACATACAGAACAATTCCCACACGCTGGATAATAAATTATTATTTTTAGAAAATTATGTTTGTTACATCAATACTTTTCCACAAAGTGAAATAGAACGCTACGTAAAATGACGCAAGAAACTGCCAGAGTGACGACATCCCACATTGGCACAAGGTCAAAAATAAATTGTGTCGGCGTTATAGACATATTCAATCGCAAAATAAAAACACAGACTAGTTCACACTATTTGTTACATACTTTCTCGATTCCGTAATGTTTACTTTAGTGTAAACCAGTCTGGCTTTGAGTGGACATTTCATGATTACGTGACCGTAACGTGTTTATCTGATGGAATTGACATGACACGCTTACCGGTAAGTGTGCATTTAATTTCAAAGGATGCAAAGCAATTGTGTTTTCGTAAATTGATGAATTTTTAGTATGGGATATATACCGGTATATAATTTATTGATTTTTTAACGAAAATATGTTAGCGATGACGAAGCGTGATGGAGTGAACGTCAAAAAGACGACTGTTCTTTGGTTGAAAATCAATCACTTTTAAACGACACCCAGTATTTTTTGTTTGTGCGGTTTGTACTAGTTTATGTTTATAAAATAAAATCAATATAATATGCGGTATTTCGTTATGATTAAAAAAAAAATTGTAAGATTTTTTTATAAAAAAAACATGACTGTGTACGAGTGTCACCGGTCATTTCGGAGTATTGAAAGCGGGTGCTGCCATGTGGCTTCTGCATATTAGTTGACATCTTAATTGCATGCTTCGGCAGGTGTTGACAACTCTGAGTATGTATTGAGACAGTGATGAGAAGTGTCAAGTATTTTGAGTGTGTATAAAATCTTGGGAACAAATTCAATATTTTTTAGCGAGTACCAATCTACTGTTTTTTTTCTGGACCAATCAAATTCTGTTTAACATATCGAGTCAGGTATTCCTTCCAACATGTCGCAACAGCCGAATCTGAACAAGATTTCAAAATTATGATGCGCGATATACACATATATAGGGGAATTGTATTTTTTTTCTTAGTTCTTGACCTTAAAACATGGATGCGCGATATACACGGATGCGCGATATACGTGAGGATATACGGTATACTGGTAACATCCATATATAAAAAAGTTCTCCCACTCTCTCAGATTATTGTTTGCCAATTTAACTTTTTTAATTTTTAATTTTACTGACCAGGATCCAAATACAACATATCCTGATCAGTTTCTCCCAGGCTCATCTTTACCCTGTCTGCTTGTTACAAACACTGTTTAACTTGTGACAGTTAAAGAGAGCAAAACCATAAAATATTAAATTTTCTAAGTTTGAACACAGATAAAAAAACACTTCAAGTTGGGTGTTGGTTGAATAGATATGGTGTTGGCCACTCATGACAGAGTTCAGTGTTTTGAGAAGAAATTTTTTTTTAGTACATGTGCTCAGACTAGGTGGAAAATGGACTCCAGAGCAGTTAACAATGTTGGCTCTGAGACTGCTTCACGATCAAGTTAGAATAAATGAATACAAACAAAAGTTTTAATATTTCAAAAATATGTACTTTAAGAAAAGAAGTTTTGTGTAAATAAAATAATTACGGACATTTTTTTCTGGTACCATTGTAATGTCCAGATGTGTCGTATAGTTTCTGCAAATATACTGGTGTTATTTTTTTTTATTGTTAATTATTTTTTTTTCATTATTTTTTTTTATAAAATAAACTATTTTGGTCCAGAGTCGAAGTCTATGTTTTTGTTTGATGAATCGAGGCCTGACTAATATAAACTTTACCTGACGTGAGTTTTGTCCGAGTCTTTAAAGGTAAGAAGAAGATACCCCATAACAGCCCCAATATTGGCCCTCCCTGTCCCACACTGACAGGTAAACAACATGGCCGGTTGGGCTGTGTCTTTGAACGCTAGCTCAGAATCCTGAAACAAATAGGTAATATAAAATCTCACAAAATTAATCATATCTTAATAATTAGCCCTACCATAATCCACTGCTTTTATTAATAATGAAAAAGAAAAGAGTTTATTTTTAATTACTATAAGCCTCCATCAGCAGTCACTTTGACTACTGGTCAGAGCAATATTTTTGTTTTCAAATAAAAATTTTGAGAAAAAAAATGCTTACAAAATTCCTAGTTTGTAGGTCTGAGCCATCTGCTGTAGTTATAAATTTAACAATTTATAAACATTGAACTACATGTATTTATCAATTATATTCTTTGAACCGTGCATCACCTGATGGCTAGATCTTCGCTGCTTTACACAAAATAACTAATACAATAAAAATTGCTGTAAGTCCATCAACAATGTATGTCTTGTATGTCAAATTTTGATCAATGTTTAAAAAAAAAATTCAGAATATATATATAATTTTGCATGATTTGAGCCAACTTTGGGTACATTTAGACTAAAATTAAGAATGTTTTGAATGACTGTTGGTCTAAGTCTACATCAATTTTTGTCCAAAGTTGTTTTTTTTTAAACATATCACACATCTTTTGTTGTTTGTGCTGATGTTTACAATGTGCCACTGAATGGTTATAGAGAATATAAATTAATAACAAGAGTAATATAGAATCATGGTTTTTCATTAAAATTTTTGTTTCTTCGTTAAAGCGTATAAAAATTCAAGAACGGGGTTAAAACCTTTTTTTAAACCTGGCATACTAGCTTCCTAATAAGTCTGAATCTTAATTTTATTCATCACAGCACCTACTCTTATACCACAAACAAGTTTTCTGAATGAAGATGGAGGTTGCGAAAGAAGCATTCTAAATTATTTTGTTTGTAAAAATCCAACCATGTAAGTGTGATTTTGTCCAAAAACACACAGGGACGGTGGGTAGAAACTTTTATTAAACTTTACTATCAAGTGCTTATGTAGACATCTGATGTATAGAAAAATATCATTTGATCCCGGGGTTTTCCCGTCCAATAAAAAAACCTCTGCAAATACCAGAAAAAAGCCTGATGTTTTAACCGAGAATAGCAAGTCACGCATGCGCCTCGATACCGTATACAAGAAAATGGCGAACAATTCACGTTGAATAGATTCTTTGGAGATTCAACAAGAATTTCCTCGTGTTATAACTTATTGCCAAGGAACGTTCAATATCTAGTTTGCAAATGATTTAACAATTATAATTGCTTTGAAATGCAGAAAGAATAAATACTGTAACAATTTCAGAAAATATTTTGTGACATTTCTTTTTCACAATTTTTCAGATTGTTTATATTTGGTCTTGTAGCACAGGGCTTTGAATTTCAAGCCAGACTTTTCTAAAAGTTAAAGGCCCATCGCCGGTAGCTCCTACACACAGTATTATAGGCGGAGCTTATCACTAGCAGCCGACAAGTTTACTACAGTTATTTGATAATACTCATGTCCAACATAAGCTGTAACTACCAGCATAGCCATAGATGATACTGCCAATTGCAAGTTAATACACACTGAATTTCTTGTAAATATAATTGATTGATATTATGGAAGTTAATCAAAGCAACAATGTTTATTTTACATTCAGGTTCCTCAGTATTATGGATTAAAATAAAGGTTTCCCCAGATTAAGTACAGCAAACACAGCACTCAAATATATTGCAACGGACATCTTATCTGCATGCATAATAAACAAAATTGCTAATTAGATACATCCAATTTACAGTTTCATGCTGGACTACATATAACACATCTCTGGTCATGATCAAAGAGATAAAGTGAAATTATTTGGGTCAAGTTCCATGGATTAGTACATTATTTACTGAGAGAGAATAAAACTATTTATGAAAAATGGTTTATCGTATTTATTATGGACTTATATCAAACAGGCATACATGTTGTAATGAATTGTAAATAAATTGCTTGGACACAAGTAAAGGGCAAACAATTATTTGTGAGACAAAACATAAAAAGATTGAAAATACAGAAACCCCTTTAACATTATAGAATGACCCATTCCATTTAGGTTCACAATTTCCCTGGCAAAACTTACAAATGGAAGAAAATGTGGAAATACTTTGAATGTTTCAAGGGAACAATTTCGTATATTATTTCATTTATTTGATTATAATGAGTGTGATTTCAAGATCATTTAGTTACACCAGACTGGTCAATTAATGTTGATGAAAATAACTATAGTTAGACACAGAACTTAAAGGAATATTTATTGTCAGATGGCATTCAGGACAAAAATTGAAGCACAGATGGGGAAAGTGGGGAAGTGATTATGATGCTGATGATGATGATGATGATGAAAATAAATACATTCCTGTAGAACAGTTATGGATATTGTTTCATGTCCGTTAATAACATTTCAACATCAGTTTTGGCTAGGTGAATTTTCATTTCCTAATCAAAGAAACAGTCACTTACCAAAACGTAGATACAGACATTATTGGAATATGTTTTCAAATGTAGGAGTTTGGTTCCTACTTCATTATGTAAGAAAAAAAAGCAAAGAATATTAAACCAACCAAGATCTAAATTATGCCAAGTTGTGTTCTGAACCTAGTACATGGTTCATACACAAACACCCAAGGCCACCTATATAGCACTAAGTGTTTTTAATTGAAGGCTGTGACATAAGAACTGTATAAACAATAAAATGACATTTCATTTGCTAAAACACAAAACTAAAAGTTATTTCCAAAAGGAAGCTATTGTGAATTATGGGATTTAAAACAATGATCAGCCAAGGTAAGTGTGAATTGTAACTTTTTACATCCAAATAAAAAAGCAAGTATGCATGTATCTGAGATAAGCCATAAACTACAATGTATAATCATTTGTTTATACATGTATATGAAAAAGGCAGAAATATTATGAAGATTGATCTTCCTAAACATGTAATTCACAAACTGAAAGTCAAACACATTATTCTACTCTGAGATATCAAACACTGCATGGCTCCTCACAAGTAGGTTATACACATCTCCAAGCAAGTGTTGCTGTTTACACCACGTGACAAGGGTCAAACGGGGTTCAAAATTCAAATATTTAGCAAATTTTCCTTGATATTTCAATTTTGTAAGGACTACTACTACTTTGTTTCAGGGAGCTTTTGTGAATAAAGGGCATTTTTATAAAGACAAAATATGTCCCTACAAATGCACTTCTTTTTGAAAATAATGACATATTTGTTACTATGTTTTACAGAAAAACATCTCCCAATTCAACTTTGTTGCAAAAAAGAGCCACCATTTGAAATTAGGCTCCTCCCATTTCTTTTTATAGAAAAGTTTGGGGTTTAAGGACGTGTTAAAGATTGCCTTTAGTATAGAGATTTTATATTTTCTTTATCGTTTTTTTCGGCGGTAAACTAATGAAAACCGATAAGACTATGAGAATTTGCGTTAAAGCAATGTATGCCAATCAGTCGTGCTGTGTGGAATTTTATTTTAACACCTATCATGACATGTGTAATCAATATTATCTGCAACCTGATTGGCTTACTACCAATAAAGGCCCAGCTACATGTTAAGGACATAATTGACATTCGCAGGGTCAATTAGTTTTTTTTAAAACAAATTGCACTTGAGTGAAAATATAATACACAGGATATTGTGATTGTGGGAGATTTTGACTCCCGTCCGGAAGTTGCAGGATTTCTCTTTGATTCCTGGAGACTCTCGCACAATGCGGGAGAGTTCACATGTCTGCAGTTGCTACAATGCAGCCAAAAGCAAATGGCATTTCATACAAAAAAGAGCAAGGGAGACAACCCTTTTAACACTGCCATGTGACAATGAACTACAACTGCCATGACTGAACATGATACTATGATGAGGCATATTGTTAAGATTATGATTAAAGCAAAGTTGTTACATAAAACTGATATCATGCTTACCTGAGCAATAGAGATAAAATGGTCTACTTCTAGATCAGGAGGAGGCCCGTCAAGGGGAAAACATAACCTACGATATCTGAAATATAAACATTTTCAATAAAAACTAAACCCTATCTTAAATTTTTTTTAATAATTTCAATAGAAACTTGTCCATGATAAGAGAATAGCATGATTTCTAGAATACTCACTTTTAAATTATAGGATATACAGCTTTAGGACTATATGATATGTTATCTATCAATAATATTCAATTCAATTTCAATTTTTTTGTTTAAACAGTTCAATGTTTTGATGTTATTGTGTGATCTGCAAAGAAACTTTACATATAACCACTTTGCTTTTGGTCAGAATAATTCTTCAGCCATATAGTGTATAAAATACAAGGACTTGATGGGTAGACACTAAGTAATTCTTAAGCCATATAGTGTATAAAATACAAGGACTTGATGGGTAGACACTAAGTAATTCTTAAGCCATATAGTGTATAAAATACAAGGACTTGATGGGTAGACACTAAGTAATTCTTTACCTATATAGTGTATAAAATACAAGGACTTGATGGGTAGACACTAAATAATTCTTCAGCCAAATACTGTATAAAATACAATGACTTGATGGGTAGACACTAAATAATTCTTCAGCCGAATACTGTATAAAATACAAGGACTTGATGGGTAGACGCTAAATAATTCTTCAGCCAAATAGTGTATAAAATACAAGGACTTGACGGATAGACACTAAATAATTCTTTAGCCAAATACTGTATAAAATACAAGGACTTGATGGGTAGACACTAAATTTGGTTATTATTCGGCTATTATTATGGCTTTAGAATATCACAGATGCACTCACTGCTCAACAACCTTTTGTAAGATTTGATGAGAACATGACCACAAAATACTTAAAACGTGTAAACAGGACACAGATGCCCCTGCTATAAATATTTTAATAAGGTTTTACCTAAAATTAAGTCCATAACTCCTGTAAGATAGCTGACATTGACCATGAATCAGCATTTCTGTATGACCTGGTAAGTCTCAATCATTTATTAGATGCTTTGTTAACCAGATAGTCCAATATTATTAGACCGAAATAATTTCTTTCAAGTGTATAGTATATATAACTTCAGTAATTATTTTCTTATTTAACTTATTTTTCAGAAGTAGAATTACATAGCCCAACCAGTACTGCTTTTGGGTCACAGAGGTCACAGATCATGATCACACAAAACAATTATGAATTTTAGAATTTTTTTTAGTGAACATCATTGTAACCCAGGGTTATAAGGATCAAGTTATCAGTTGTTATTTGATATATGAATGTTATGATTTATGTTGTTTATCGATAATATTTATGATGGTACAGTTACCTGAAGCCCTACCAAAGTTATTTTAATGAATCATAAATCATTTGTAATGCTTGTATTATAATAACACATCTTGAGTAAACTGTGTGTATTAATGTATTTAGTGGATCACATGATCATCTGCCCCAGGATCAGAGGGTCAGGGTTCAATTCTAGCTGTATGATATCCTTGAACAAGACACCCCCATATACTTTAGTACTGGTCCTGCCCAGGAAGACATCAAGTGAGAGTTGTAAATTGTAAGAATATGTCTCATAATTCATGTAAAATAAATAAGTTAAAATTAATAGTATATTCATTCAATTGTGCAGAATCAATTCTTATGATAATTATAAGCATGGCAACTAATAGGAAATATTGATTTGTTTTTTACTAAACTGTAAAGCAATCTGTCTACAAGAACAGGATATTTTACTGCTAGTTCCCTTAAAAAAAAATATGAAAAGTTCCTATAACATCTTTTGTAAAGTTTATTTTCAAATTATTCTATTAAAGCTTTAATGCTCTTAAAATGTTTCCCAAACTTTGCATGCCTTTTAGCATTACCAATATACACCAGTTAGTAGAGATTAAATGAACTCATTAGGTGCATTTCAAGTCTGTAAAGAATCATTAAGTGCAAATTTATCCCTGGATTTAATTTCAAACAACTCTTAAATTATGAAACAACATCATACTTTTAAACTTAAACTCTTAAATAACACAATATCGTAAGAAGGTGAGAACCAGTTTAAAAGATATTTTCAAAAGAAAAGAAACAAAGGTTGTTTTCCATGATCTGATGTCGTGCATTAAGGATGATGGAAATCCAAGACTTCTTATCTAATGATTTTCTGACTATATTAGGAGACGGATCTGAGATTGGTGAAGTTATATGCTCAATCGGTCGTATGTACTGGGAAATACGTTCAGTATGTATTGATAAATGGGCCAGACTTAATATGGCAGTAATCAGTAACAGGTCTCAGATAAATATGAGCAGTTCAACAATTTCATCAATGGCTAGATTTTAGGGATGGGTTAACATTCGAGACAATTTAGAGCAAGTAAAGAATGATAAGGAAAATCGAAAAATGTTCAAAATATTTTAATATTGATATGTAAAATATTTGTGTTTGATAAGAAGATGGCAAAATGTTACAACAAGAGTATCATTTAAAAGTTTGTGGTAGATGTTACACTGTACAGTCTATAAAGTGATGGCCACTCACATCTTAGGTTCTGGGTTCAATCCCCGCCTTAACCTGATGTTTTTTCGAAAAACAATACTAAATTCTGGTTTGACTCAGGAAATGGACTCATTTGCAATTCATATAAGCTAAGCTTTTTTTACAGCCAAGCTAAAATAAGTTAGTACAAAGTAATATTTTGCTGATTGCTATAAGAATGGTAATGAATCATTTCACCGTACTTACCTTAATTTTGGGTTTGAAAATGCCAGCCTGGAGTAAACTTCCTCCGAGACCAGTAGGTTGTCCTCAAACTGTACAGGGTACACATGGGGCTCTCCTGTGAATGTGTCTGTGTTATTGTAGAAGTAAAACTTGTTGTCATCATTCATCGTTGCCAGTGTAATCACCTAGTACAAAATAGAACATGTTTACAAGTTTAATAGTAACAAATTCTCAGTGACATTGAATTTTAATGGGAAATAATATCTATTATACAAGAGATGCAAAGCAGTCAATAATAAAATGAGCTCATTCACAGAAGAACGTACTCACATTTGTTTTTTGGAGCAAGCAGGACAGGAACCTATGACCTTAGCAGGACAGGAACCTATGACCTTAGCAGGACAGGAGCCTATGACCTTAGCAGGACAGGAACCTCTGATGACCTTAGTTATCATGGTGAGCTGAGTATGTGATCTTGAAACAACTACTTAGACCACTCAGCGATGGAGAACCCTCTATTAGTATTTTCAGATATCACAATAATATCAAATTTCTCTTAAAAAAAGTTATTGATTAAACAGAAACCATTTTTTAATTTTTTAGTTTCATTGACCTTGACCTAATTTATTTGGAAGCCAATCCAAACCTTCCTTATCATGACTGTTATAGCAACCTATAAACAGGAAAGGAAATTATAGTTATTGAGCAAAAATACATTTTTCTGTTTTTTAGTAACATTAACTCTGACTCTATTATGCTAACCATCTATTTCAAATTCCCTGTTCATGTCAAGTAGCTATACACATTTTATCAATATATCTTAAAAAAAAATGTTCTGAGAAAAAAAAAACACATTTACCTCCTAGTCCCAAATGATATATATATATATATATATTTTTTTTTTTTTTTGGAATGGGGTTTAACGCCATTTTCAACACATTTCAGGTTATATATGGCATATCCAGTTTGACTGTTGGAAGAAAACCTCAGACTGAGTCAGACTGAGTAGAACCATGATTGTCCTTCTGCAAGTAACTAGAAACTTTCTCACATAAAGTTTTTGGAGCAAGCATGACTGGAACCTACGACTTTAGCGGTGAGAGGTAAGTGATCTTAAGATGGCACCTTAGACCACTCGGCAAAGAAGGACCCCAAAATGATAAATAACAAATAATAAATTCATATTCTCCCCACTCAGAATGGAGAATAAATAAGTTACATCCTTAGACCCTCAAGTTTATAACACATCATTTGAGCCACTTTGAATCTCGACAGTCTCAAAAATACTTCTGTGAAAATTTAAGCCAAATCCACCCAGTACTTTCTGAGAAGAATTTGTTTACATAAAATCTTCAGGGGGAAAGGTTACCTGTTAGTTGGTTAGCCTTCAACTCAAGTGAACAAAAAAAACTTGACCATTCTAACACACCCACTATCAATATTAAAAGCTCCCCACCCCCACACACTTTCCAACGATATTACCTCAAACACTGACACTTGTTAATGAGTGTTTGTAGCACTGTAAAAGGGCACTTAATACAAATCTAACCCTGACCCCCACATAGACAAACCCTCTCCCAGATAGGTACTGTTAGGTATCTTTTGAGATTGAGTTAGTTACGATGTAAAATCAATACTAGTTTGGAATTAGTTAATTCTGTTTTAAAGGTTTTAAGTTACCTAATTGCTGTGGAATTTAGGAATATTCATTCAGACTCATTGAACATTATAAATGGTATAGTTAGATAACACAAATTGCTCGTTCAATAAGTGGCCCACCTAACCCTAGGTGACATGTTTGGAGGGACAATATTCAATTGATTTCAATGTACATCTATATTGGTAAGATCGTTCCAGAGTGTTCTCATAGAACAAATATACGGAAGAATAAATATGGTAACCGAAAACTTTGAACTTTTATTTAGATGGTAGCAAGTAGATGATGGTAGTGTTAGTGTTACTATAAGTCAGGTATTCTTCAATATAGGTTTCACCACAAGCTGTCACCCAGATTCTCTCTAAATCTCAGCTTTATTTAGATGGTAGCAAGTAGATGATGATAGTGTTAGTGTTACTATAAGTCAGCTATTCTTCAATATAGGTTTTACCACAAGCTGTCACCCAGATTCTCTCTAAATCTCAGCTTTATTTAGATGGTAGCAAGTAGATGATGATAGTGTTAGTGTTACTATAAGTCAGCTATTCTTCAATATAGGTTTTACCACAAGCTGTCATCCAGATTCTCTCTAAATCTCAGCTTTATTTAGATGGTAGCAAGTAGATGATGTTAGTGTTTGTGTTACATTAATAGAGGTTTGATTGTATAATTAAAGTGATAATTTTGGTGATTAACTGTTTGAAATGAATCATTTAAAGAATCATTGGTTACTTATCCAGTACTCCACTGGCAGGCAGCTCATAGGATTATTATCATATAAACTCAGTTATCTGTTTTATATAGTGAGTGATTGAATGAATATTTAGCTTCATTTTTATGCCATCGAGGGCTAACAGATGATCAGTTAACCTAACCACTGTTTCCTGGGATTAACCAATACTTTTTTTTACTTTTTTTTTTGGATTTTTTTTAAAATTGGTTTTATAGATTGATTAATTGAATATATAGCGTAATTTTTATGCCATTGAGGGCTTACAAACGATCAGTTAACCTAACCACTGTTTCCCGAGATCCTGAAATGTAAACCAGCACTCAAGCACACCCCATCTCCGCAAGTAACTGAAAACTTTCCCACTTGAATCAGCGATGAGAGACGAATGATAATGAGACACAATGTCGTATATCAATCATCACGGAGACTGTTGCCGTGTAGGGGATTCAAACTCACGATCCCTGGATTGATTATCAGACGCATAACCGACTGAGCCAATTGGGCCGGGCTGTGTTTTAAATAGATAAGCATTGATTTGAATTACGGCTGGCTCACTTGTCCATGTTGATTTTCAATCATCTCAAATAACATAAACATGGTTCAAGTTACATTTATAAGACAACCAGACAATGTTAAATACTTACTACACTTCAGCTGGATAGTACAGACTTTCATTCAGTACAAATCCATTCCTTCCTGAGGGAAGCCCATCAATGAATTCATAAATTACACTGTCTCAATTTTAAAAGCTTTCACAGTGATTTCCAGGCACTATATTTTCTTAATTTAAAAGTTGTGAATTGATTTTTGCCTGGTTAGCTATACACAAACAAATATAATGGACATTTAAATGTGCGACGCATTCTCAACATACTTGTAAACTGTTTACAGCACCCCAGTATTCAGCTAGGCATTATTAATGTCAAGCATTCTCACTGCAGAAGAATCTAAGAAGAAACAATTTTAGGTAGAATTTCTCAAATTCATTTTGTTGTAAGAAGATGGGAGAAACAATTGGATAAGAAGAGCACTAATGATGTCAAGTGAAGGATTTAGAGTGAAGGATTTAGATTACTTTGACAGTCACAAAATGTTCATTCCCTTATACTTTCACTGTCTCCAAAAACATAACAAAACCAACACAATTTCATTTAAATATATTTAATTGTTAAATGTATTTCTAAGTGCTCAAGAGTGCAACCAGCTTATATCATACATGCATATATTTATCATTCAATATGAAGATGTAAATATCTGTACAATATCGTCCTTTAGAAATTATTTTACTTATAATCATATCATAGTTCTGTGTTTATAAAATAGAAGCATCTTTTCATATAAATTCCTACATCTTCAATATTCATGATTTTTAAATCCACCTGTACTGGTCACACTCTTAATGCTGATCGATTACCACCAAATGTGCGCAGTGGACCTGTGCACATACTTTAACTACCTCTGTCGAAGAAACTAGCCTAACCCATAACAATGGATAGATGAGTCTGTATATATTGGGTTGCATTCAATATTGTTCAACAGCAAAATATATTTCAACAGCAAGATCTTTAAATTTATTGTGTAATGCATATATATACTAATTTGAGGTTGCGCCAGTGTCCAGAAAAATTGCTGTATGGTGTTTAGCAGCTAACTTTCAAAACATACTGCGACAGTGTCTATTTCAAAGTATCATGCTGCAGACACATGATATGATAGCCATCTAATCATATTATACTGATACCAGTCAGCCAAACCTAGAACTATCATCTAAATGCTGAACACCAAGCAAGAAAGCTTTAGGAACAATTTTTCAAGTCTTTGGTACGACTTGGGTGTGGATAAAGCCTATGACCTTCTGCATGCAAGAAAGAATCTCTACAACCAATGCTACGGTAAAGTAAATTAGATACACAGTACTGAATGTATTAATGGTACTGAATGTAGTAATTGTTAAATGGTACTGAACGTAATATTGGTTTGATAGTACTGAACATAATAATGGTTTAACGGTACTGAACATAGTAATGGTTTAATGGTACTGAACGTAGTAATGGTCTAAAAGTACTAAAAGTAGTAATGGTTAAACGGTACTGAATGTAGTAATGGTTTAATCATACTGAAAAAAGGAATGGTTTAACAGTACTGAACATAGTAATGGTTAAACTGTTCTGAACGTAGTAATGGTTAAACGATACTGAATGTAGTAATGGTTAAACGGTAACGTAGTAATCAATTAACAGTACTGAATGTAGTAATGGTTTAATGGTACTGAATGTAGTAATGGTTTAATGGTACTGAACATAGTAATGGTTTAACAGTACTGCACGTAGTAATGGTTAAATGGTACTGAACGTAGTAATGGTTAAAGGGTACTGAACTTAGGAATGGTTTAATGGTACTGAATGTAGTAATGGTTTAATGGTACTGAGCGTAGTAATGGTTTAATGGTACTGAACATAGTAATGGTTTAATGGTACTGAATGTAGTAATGGTTAAACATGACTGAATGTAGCAATGGTTTAATGGTACTGAATGTAGTAATGGTTTAATGGTACTGAACATAGTAATGGTTAAACAGTACTGAACATAGTAATGGTTAAAAGGTACTGAATGTAGTAATGGTTAAATGGTACTGAACATAGTAATGGTTTAATGGTACTCAACATAGTACTGGTTAAACGGTACTGAATGTAGTAATGGTTTAATGGTACTGAATGTAGTAATGGTTTAATGGTACTGAACATAGTAATCGTTTAATGGTACTGAAAGTAGTAATCGTTTAACGGTATTGAATGTAGTAATGGTTTAATGGTACTGAACATAGTAATCGTTTAATGGTACTGAATGTAGTAATGGTTTAATGGTACTGAACGTAGTAATGGTTTAACGGTACTGAATGTAGCACTAATGCTATAATACATTGTACTGGTTATAGGAGTGTCTAGTTAACATTGATCAGAGTGATCAAATTTTTATGTTACCAAGTGTCATAGTACATTGTCCTGGTTATAAAAGTGTCTAATTAACATAGTACAAACAGAGTGATCCAACTTTTATGTTACCCAGTGCTTTAATACATTGTCCTGGTTATAAAAGTGTCTAATTAACGTAGTACAAACAGAGTGATCCAATTCTTATGTTACCCAGTGCTATAATACATTGTCCTGGTTATAAAAGTGTCTAATTGACATAGTACAAACAGAGTGATCCAATTCTTATGTTACCCAGTGCTAATGTTCAGCGTGTAATGTATAGAGTTTTGGCCGCTTACACCAGAGGTTGCCGGTTCGATCCCCAACTCAATCCGATGCCTCTCAAAAAACAACACTTAGTACTTGTTATACCAAGGAAGCAGACTCGAAAGTGGTTTATATAAGCTCTGCTTTCATTGCAATCGAGCTAAAATAAATTAGTATAATTAAACTAATATATTGTATTGACTTGTTGGCTTTTGTACAAGGAACCTAACAGGAAATGAAAAGAAATCTAAATAAATAGGCTAGAGGTTTGTACAATATACAGTAGGATGAAAAGATTTTGTATAATATTGACAAAAATAATAATTACTGGAATTGTCTGATAGTTTAATTGAACAGTTATTGGTTTTGTGCTTGATAAAATACAAGATGGCAACAATCTGGATGTAAAGTTGTAGTGCAAGAGTTAACTGAATAAGCCTTAAAGGTCAGTTGTCTGTGGGACTGTCAAAATATCAATGGCAACCTAGGATACAGCGGCATGTAATGACTGAACCACTGAATAGCTGCTTTTTGAGAAATCATTCATATTTGCAATAAATCTGGTATCCTTTATCATTTGATCATGCTTTGGAGAATTTAGAAACATCTCTTAAAAAAGCACAATCAAGGGGAAAGGTCAGTTAATTATCAAGCCCCACTAATTGCTAGTGGCAGTACTAGCCTTCTGGGGTACTCCATGGCCGAATGAGTGTCATCTCAACATGATCACTTCTCTCCACTCATAGATAGATTGTATAAATATAGTTTATTAATAAATGTACATACAAAGCATGATATCATATAATTATACATGACAGTATAAAGACAATAATGCAGAAAACATGAAATGCATACATTAATACCAAATTAACCCTTTACTTCATATAGACGTCTTTTGACCCCTCTAATATTGAAAGCATTAATTCACCACATATCAGCTATGGGTGAATTATGTTTATATTAACTGACTGAGTGGAAAACAGTGCAGGAAGTGTTCAGATTGCTCATAATGAGCAATCTGAACTCTTCCTGCACTGTTTTCAAAGGCCTTCTGTGATTGGTGCAGGAAAGCGTGTATCTTATAACGGAGTAAAGGGTTAAGAATGATATCATAAAAATTTAAAAAGGGCTTCAAGTAAAGGGTCAGTCCAAAACTTAAGAATAGAAAAAGATAAGAAAGTTTGCCTGAGTTACCAAATTCAGAAGGAAGATTCAGTTTAATGTCTTTCCCCACCAATAAAACTGGATATATGTAAAATGCCAATAAGACCCATTAGAAAAGATGACTTCCCTTTGTAGCTTACAGCAATATGTAAAATTCAAATTCTCAGAGCAACTGTGTTGAAATGTGACTCTATCATACAAACAAAAATGCTTTTAGTGGAATTACAGTATTGACATTTTGAAATTAAAACTTATGAGTAAAGCTTGCTTGAATATTGACAATAATCTAGCTTTCAAATGAAGATTAATCAGTAAAAAAACCCTGGAATATTCTAATATAAATACATTATAGTCCTGGCGCACATTATGTTGACAAGACAATAGATAGAACTGATGGATGCTTCCTTGAATGGATGTTTGAATAGAAAGGCTTCTTTTTTTTTCTTTTTTTTTGTAAGTGGTAGAATTGATGATGAAAGAAACCTTTAGCTAGAAGGAAGGAGTTGATCCTTGTGTACAATATACATGTATATTATACAAACCCACTGGTAATTTCAAGATAGGCCGAGGCAAGTGAATTTGTAAAATTACAAAGAATGGAAATAATCCTATGAAAAATACCGAAGTAATGCCCTTGTGCACTGCACACCATTCTCATTGTTCTGTATAAGGGTAAAAATTATGAAAAAATTGTCGAAATTATTTTTCAAGTTATGCCATCAACAAGCAGTTCAACAATTTAAAGAAAGACAATTTATTCTATTAAAAACAAGCCGTTATGCCTTGGCACATCCCCTTATTGTGCTCTGTCGTTGTGTCATTATTTTTTTTTATCCTGAAAAGATAGTAGACAGAAGGATTGATGGAAAAAGCAGCTATATGCTTTCTCCCTTACCCAATTTTTCTCTGATATTGGCCAAATAAATATGTAAAATGATTTATTAAAAACATTATTATTTTATAAAAACACCTTAAAAAGGTAGGTAACAAAGATTGAAGACAAGGATTTGATGTTGATAAATTTGCATGCAAAGGAATAATCATTTTTGCAAATTAATCATTCAGAATTCACTGGCAACTGCTTTCTAAGATGTACATAAAATGTAAGTTATTTATAAAACTGTTGTAGCTGTTTTATAATGTTTTGATCATGCAACAACTTGGTTTTGAATAAAAAATATTGCAGTTTGAAATAAAATACTTTTTTTTTTTTTTTAGAGGCAGTTTACACATTTTGTAACAAGAAGTTACATTTAACAATTTAAATGTGTACACATTTCATGGAATGGTCTCATTTTGTTGAGAATTTCACACTGCAAAGTAAGAATTTTTAAATGTATTTCTGAGATGAATAGAAGTTAACATAACTGAAAACGAGATTTTACGAAATTTTACGTGAATATGTGAGCTTCGACAAAATCTCAAGCAGTCGCTTTTCCTTCTCCATATAATTCCTTGCAAAAATAAACAGACAACAGATGGATAGCTTCATACTGAGTGCATCTTTATTTTCTTTTACCTCCTTTCTGATATTGGCCTCATACAAGTCTGCTTCCTTCACAATTTTGCCAGTGATAACGCACTGTTTGAGATTTTCTCTTGTCTTGATGGTGTATGGTATAAAGTCATCGTTGTGGTGGACAAATAGCACTGGTTCTTCTCTCATGTTGAACAAAAGGATTTCCTGGAATAGATAAATGCAGGATTGAGTAATACTTTAACATCTTTATGATACTAGAAATGTGTCCATAGGAGATGGATGCCCACATTTTATTAGAAATTAAGTAACAAGATACCCAAGAGACCTGAGTTCCTCTACTGGCAACAGATGCTACATGTAAATATCTAAGGTCTACGTAGGCTTTAAACTGTCAGAGAAAATGTTTTTTAAAATTTTAGTTTATACGTGCTTATATTAAGCCTTATGGTGGGGGCATTTGTGGTCAAATCACGCTGGTTCAAGAACTCGTCCGAGATGTTGTGGTAATATAACTGCTGTGCACATTTGGTTAAGATTCAATGAAAAAGGAAGGTGTTATCATGTCTACAAGAGAAAGGTTAACAGACTGATGGATGACAATGGGCAATTTACCATGACATAAGCCTGCTGGCCTTTGGCCAGTAATGAGCTTAAAATGAGGCCAAAACTCCTGAAATACATAATTTAGACTGATGTTAACAAATATTAACCTGTATTCTACCCAGTGAATGGACTCAAGAATGATTCATGTGGATTCCGAACTTACAGATGTAACAGATCGTAGAGGTTCCCCATGGTAAATATCAGTGAAATTACATTGAAATCAGGTCAGTAGATTCTGACAAAAAGCTTTTGAAGTTTTTACTATAGCTGCCTATGTAGTAAACTAGCACCTCACTGTGAGGTCATGTTTTTTAAAAAATCACAACGGCTTGAACAAACTTGGTAAAGGGTCACCCAAGGAACATTTCTGCGAATTTTTTTTAAAATTTATCAGGTTGTTTCTGACAAGAAGATTTTTTAAGTTTTTACTATAGCTTATATAGTAAACTAACCCTGCCACCCCCTGGCCGCCATGTTTTTTGACAAATCACTATAGTTTGAGATACTTGGCGAAGGATCCTCCAAGGAACATTTCTGTGGAATTATTTTAAAATCATGCCAGTAGTTTCTGACAAGAAGATTTTTTAAGTTTTTACTAATTATACTTGCCCCAACCCCTGGCGGCCATGTTTTTTGATGAATCAAGATGGCTGGAACAAACTTGGTAGAGGGTCACCCAAGGATCATTTCTGTGAAATTATTTTAAAATTGAGCAAGTAGTTTCTGACAAGAAGATTATTTAAGTTTTTACTATAGCTTATATAGTAATTTAACCCCACCCCCTGGCCGCCATATTTTTTGACCAATCAAGGTGGCTTAAACAAACTTGGTAGAGGGTCACCCAAGGACTATTTCTGTGAAATTATTTTAAAATCGAGCCAGTAGTTTCAGACAAGAAGATTTTTTAATTTTTTTACTAATCAAACTTGCCCCCCCCCCTCTGGCAGCCCTGTTTATTGACGAATCAAGATGGCTTGAACAAACTTGGTAGACAGTCACCCAAGGTAACATTCCATGAAATTATTTTAAAATCAAGCCAGCAGTTTCTGACAAGAAGATTTTTTAAGGTTTTTAAGGTGTTTTGACAAATCAACATGGCTTAAACAAACTGGGTAGAGGGTCACCCAAGGAACATTTCTGTGAAAATATTTTAAAATCGAGCCAGTAGTTTCTGACAAGAAGATTTTTTAAGTTTTTACTAAACAAACTTGCCCTGCCCCCTGGCGGCCATGTTTTTTGACAAATCAACATGGCTTGAACAATCTTAGTAGACACGCACCCGAGGAACATTTCTGTGAAATTATTTTAAAATCGAGCCAGTAGTTTCTGACAAGAAGATTTTTTAAGTTTTTACTTTAGCTTATATAGTTAACTAACCCCACCCGATGGCCGGCATTTTTTTTGGCGAATCAACATGGCTTGAACAACTTGGTAGAGGGTCACCCAAGGAACATTTCTGTGAAATTATTTTAAAATCGAGCCAGTAGTTTCTGACAAGAAGATTTTTTAAGTTTTTACTAAACAAACTTGCCCTGCCCCCTGGCGGCCATGTTTTTTGATGAATCAAGCTGGCTTGAACAAACTTGGTAGAGGGTCACCCAAGGAACATTTCTGTGAAGTTATATCAAAATTGGCCCAGTGGTTTCAGAGGAAAGTTGTTAGAAGCTAAAAGTTTACGACAAAAGCGATCACAAAAGCTCACAGGTGAGCTAAAAAAGGAGGCAACATAATACAATCTTGTTTTATAAGCATGAAAATGCATTTATGATTTTTTTTTAAATTTCACGTTAAATATATAATTGTGCACAAAACTGTACACATGCAACTATGAACATGTTTATGCTGTAAGAAATACAGGTAAACCTGTCTTATGCAGCCAGCCAAGGGAAGGGGATCAAAAGTGGTCTTTAAAGACAGGGTGTTGCTTTATACAGGTTAATTTACTCTGAAAGCAAAGAAATGGGAAATTGCAAATGTGGCTGATTAAGATAAGAGGCTGCTCAATAGAGATGACCGCTAACAGAGGTTTGACTGTATATAATTCAGAAAACTTCTATTTATATTTCATAATTTATTTTAGCATATTGCTGGATAGAACATGGACCGGTGTTGTTTTTAGAGGCAGTCAAAGCTGACCCTGTGACCTTAGATGAGAGCAGTCAACATATTACCAGTATATATCTATCACTAAACTTTTAAAATCCGATACCAGGTTCAGTGCTCTGCTACTGGACTACACACTCCACACTAACTTGAATAGCAAATGTTAATTAATTATATGTAATGACATAATAAACAAACCCTTTATATTAACAAACTATTAATATTAACATTAATTTTAACATACCATTAATATTAACATTAATATCAACATACCATTAATATTGACATACCATTAATTTTGACATACCATTAACATTGACATACCATTAATACTGACATACCATTAATTTTGACATATCATTAATTTTAACATACCATGTATATTGACATACTATAATTTAAACATACCATTTATATTAACATACCATTAACATTGACACACCATTAGTTTTAACATATCATTAATATTGATATACCATTAATATTGACCATTAATACTAACATACCATTAATACTAACAAACCATTAATTATAACATACCATTAATATTGACATACCATTTAGATTAACATACCATTAATTTTAACATACCATTAATATTGACATACCATTGATATTAACATACTATTAATATTAACATAACCATTAATATTGACATACCATTAATACTGACATACCATTAATTTTGACATACCATTAATTTTAACATACCATTGATATTGACATACCATTAATATTGACATACCATTAATTTTAACATACCATTAATACTGACATACCATTAATTTTAACATACCATTAATATTGACATACCATTAATATTAACATACCATTAATTTTAACATACCATTAATATTGACATACCATTGATATTAACATACTTTTAATATTAACATAACCATTAATATTAACATACCATTAATATTAAAATATCATTAATATTGGCATACTATTAATTTTAACATACCATAAATATTGACATACAATTAATCTTAATATACCATTAATATTGACATACCATTGATATTAACATACTATTAATATTAACATAACCATTAATATTAAAATACCATTAATATCAACATACCATTGATATTAACATACCATTGATATTGACATACCATTAATTTTAACATACCATTGATGTAGACATACCATTAATATTGACATACCATTAATATTAACATACCATTAATATCAACATACCATTGATATTAACATACCATTGATATTGACATACCATTAATTTTAACATACCATTAATTTTAACATACCATTGATGTAGACATACCATTAATATTGACATACCATTAATATTGACATACCATTAATATTAACATACCATTAATATTGACATACCATTGATATTGACATACCATTAATTTTAACATACCATTGATGTAGACATACCATTAATATTGACATACCATTAATATTGACATACCATTAATATTAACATACCATTAATATTGACATACCATTGATATTAACATACTTTTAATATCAACATAACCATTAATATTAACATACCATTATTTTTAAAATATCATTAATATTGGCATACTATTAATTTTAACATACCATTAATATTGACATACCATTAATCTTAATATACCATTAATATTGACATACCATTGATATTAACATACTATTAATATTAACATAACCATTAATATTAACATACCATTAATATCAACATACCATTGATATTAACATACCATTGATATTGACATACCATTAATTTTAACATACCATTAATTTAAATATACCATTGATATTGACATACCATTAATATTGACATACCATTAATATTAAAATACCATTAATATCAACATACCATTGATATTAACATACCATTGATATTGACATACCATTAATTTTAACATACCGTTGATATTGACATACCATTAATATTGACATACCATTAATATTAACATACCATTAATATCAACATACCATTGATATTAACATACCATTGATATTGACATACCATTAATTTTGACATACCATTAATTTTAACATACCATTGATATTGACATACCATTAATATTGACATACTATTAATATTAACATACCATTAATATTGACATACTATTAATTACTATATCTGAGCAAACTGGAGAATAAATTATGAGTCAACATTAAGCGGAGACACAGTCAATGGTTATGTAATCACTGGATTTATCAGGAGCTATCATCTGGCATTTGCCATCCAATAATAAATACAATATTCTTGTGAACATAATTAGCTGGGACTTAAGTATGCAGTGTTTAATCATATGGCAAATGTCACTGGTACAGAATGTTTTTATCAACCATTTAGTAATGGTAATGAGAAATGACATAATATATGACTGGCTGAACAACCCTCTTTATATAACGAATCACTGTCTTAGATGACTGTGATTTTCCTCTCAATGATTTTTACTTTATACATGTAATTGACCTGACGTGAGAGCAACTATCTCTCCGCCCACTGGCCATGTGGTGTTGTTTGTCCAAGTAAATACAATGTAATACAATGTAGTGTTTATTTAAGAGATGGTTCACTTGTCTAAGCAAAACGACAGAATAGCAACCAATATCGCTGCTTGGATTATCAACTTTGATTGACAGCCTGCGTCAGATCAGTTGGTCTAAATGTAATGACATACTGCCTTATGTGACAAGCGAGCAGATTAGGGGTCAGGGGTTAACGCCTTGGACTGCAAACCTAGGTGTTGCAGGTTTGATCCCCCGCTCCTCCAACTAAAAATAGTAATCAGTCTTTCAAGGTCCCATGTATCGGTGCTTAATACCAGGACTGTAATAGAACCTGGGACACTACAAAAGGGTCTTCTGTATCTGTACTATCATCCAAAAATCTAAAATTAATAAAACTCTTCTGAAAGCGTTGTCCATATTGCAAACCGGTGGCAGTAATAAATAAAATTATCATCTACGACATCATCATCAACTTATGTGACAATTAAACATTATGACAGTTTTGACAGTTTGTTTTTCATTCATGGATTTATGTTTGATGCTAACAAACACCACATAACTATAACTAGATTGTCATACAGTGATAGTAATCATACCATTTAGCTTTAGCGAGAGGTGCAATCCTTCTAAATATTTGTCTGATACCCTGAGCCAATTTACAATGAGGGCAGAAAATGAATAATACATGTTCTGCAATGCCACCTTTCTCTGAGATATTTAATCATAAAATTATGTTAATCATGTGACTAAAATGCACATCGAAAAGGCGGAACCAACTTTAAATTGTAACATGCAAGTAAAACAAAAGAGTTTTCTTCAAATTGTCGCATAAGATAAGACAAGAGGTCCAAGAGGACCAGTGAATCACCCTACTGGCAACAGATACTACATGCAAAATACCTAAGGTTTAGGCCTTGAACTTTCAGAGAAACTGTTTTTTAAGTGGTGTCATGGCGGGGGCATTTGTGGCCAAATCATGCTGGCTCAAGAACTAATCTGACATCTTGTGATTATTTATTTGTTGTGCAAGTTTGATTAAGATTCAGTGAAAACTGAAGGTGCTTTCGCATCTACATTTTCCTTATATAACTCTATGTAAAACAGTGACCCCTGTGGCGGCCCCAAATTTGACCCAGGGGACCAGACTTCAACAACTCTTTTAGGGGACCTCCATGCTATGCTACATGTTAAATATCTAAGGTCTGGGCCTTGAATTTTCAGTGAAATTGTTTTTTAAAGTTTCATTTAAAATGTGCTTATAAGCCCTGTGACGGGGGCATTTGTAGTCGAATCACACTGGTTCAAGAACAAACACTAACCATTACATGTGTGTTTTATATATATATAATATTTTTATATACAATTCTGGAAAAGCCCTTAGTGGAAAAGTTTCGATGTAATGAACAGATTTTCTAAAATAGCAAGAAAACTTTTCTTAATTGCCAATCATATAAAAGAACAGCAATATAAATTGTTGTTCAGATAAATAAATCAGTTAATTGGGGTAGTTGTGTAAGCAGACCGTGCGTCACCTGATTGTTTTATCACAGTTTTACAAGACTAGTAAAGAAACGATGCACAAGGCAATGTTTTTCACAGGTAATTCGGGATTAAAACTTATAACAAAGAAATTAAATTAAAGGTTACAGGTATAGCAATTTAAAGACTTTAAATGACAAAGAGAGCAATAATTTCGTTTAATTATTTATTTCATTGTCAGTATAACTATGATACTATTAGAGGATATCCAAATCTTTAATATTTGTTGCGTTTAACGTTTGCATTATCGTTTTGTATCGTTGGTCCTGTTGCGTCCGTTTATCTTTTCATTTATCTTTTTGTTTCGTTCATCATTTCATTTATCATTTTGTTCACATTTTTAGTCCGTTTGTATTTTGTTTAAAAACGCGTTTGATATTCATTTCATTTGCGTTCGTTTGGTTTACTTGAACGGATTACGGTCTGTACAACATCTTCAGAGTTACTAATATGCTGAAATATTAATGTGCCAACTCTAGTAAGTCACATCCAGTCTTTAACAAACTTTGTGATGATTATTTATTGGCAGAATGTTCTGAGTGAGGTCAAGTTTCAGATAACCAGCCAGAATATTGCCAGATTGTTCAGGTCCAGTTTCAGATAACCAGCCAGATATTGCCAGAATGTTCAGGTTCAGTTTCAGATAACCAGCTAGAATATTGCCAGAATGTTCAGGTCAAGTTTCAGATAACCAGCTAGAAATTGCAAGAATGTTCAGGTTCAGTTTCAGATAACCAGCCAGAATATTGCCAGAATGTTCAGGTCAAATTTCAGTTAACCAGCCAGAATATTGCAAGAATGTTCAGGTCAAGTGTCAGATAACCAGCCAGAATATTGCAAGAATGTTCAGGTCAAGTTTCAGTTAACCAGCCAGAATATTGCAAGAATGTTCAGGTCAAGTCTGATAACCAGCCAGAATATTGTCAGAATGTTCAGGTCAAGTTTCAGATAACCAGCCAGAATACTGCCAGAATATTCAGGTCAAGTTTCAGTTAACCAGCCAGAATATTGCCAGATTGTTCAGGTCCAGTTTCAGAAAACCAGCCATAAATTGCCAGAATGTTCAGGTCAAGTTTCAGTTAACCAGCCAGAATATTGCAAGAATGTTTAGGTCAAGTTTCAGATAACCAGCCAGAATATTGTCAGAATGTTCAGATCAAGTTTCAGTAAACCAGCCAGAATATTGCAAGAATGTTCAGGTCAAGTTTCAGATAACCAGCCAGAAATTGCCAGAATGTTCAGGTCAAGTCTGATAACCAGCCAGAATATTGCCAGATTGTTCAGGTCCAGTTTCAGATAACCAGCCAGAAATTGCCAGAATGTTCAGGTCAATTCTGATAACCAGCCAGAATATTGCCAGATTGTTCAGGTCCAGTTTCAGAAAACCAGCCAGAAATTGCCAGAATGTTCAGGTCAAGTTTCAGTTAACCAGCCAGAATATTGCCAGAATGTGCAGGTCAAGTCTGATAACCAGCCAGAATATTGCCAGATTGTTCAGGTCCAGTTTCAGAAAACCAGCCAGAAATTGCCAGAATGTTCAGGTCAAGTTTCAGAAAACCAGCCAGAAATTGCCAGAATGTTCAGGTCAAGATTCAGTTTACCAACCAGAATATTGCCAGAATGTTTAGGTCAAGTTTCAGATAACCAGCCAGAATATTGTCAGAATGTAACCAGCCAGAATATTGCCAGAATGTTCAGGTCAAGTCTGATAACCAGCCAGAAATTGCCAGAATGTTCAGGTCAAGTTTCAGTTAACCAGCCAGAATATTGCCAGAATGTTCAGGTCAAGTCTGATAACCAGCCAGAATATTGTCAGAATGTTCAGGTCAAGTTTCAGATAACCAGCCAGAATATTGCCAGAATGTTCAGGTCAAGTTTCAGTTAACCAGCCAAAATATTGCCAGATTGTTCAGGTCCAGTTTCAGATAACCAGCCAGAAATTGCCAGAATGTTCAGGTTCAGTTTCAGATTTGTTTCGTTCATCATTTCATTTATCATTTTGTTCGCATTTCCAGTCCGTTTGTATTTCGTTTAAAAACGCGTTTGATATTCATTTCATTTGCGTTCGTTTGGTTTACTTGAACGGATTACGGTCTGTACAACATCTTCAGAGTTACTAATATGCTGAAATATTAATGTGCCAACTCTAGTAAGTCACATCCAGTCTTTACCAAACTTTGTGATGATTATTTATTGGCAGAATGTTCTGAGTGAGGTCAAGTTTCAGATAACCCGACAGAATATTGCCAGATTGTTCAGTTCCAGATTCAGAAAACCAGCCAGAAATTGCCAGAATGTTCAGGTTCAGTTTCAGATAACCAGCCAGAATATTGCCAGAATGTTCAGGTCAAATTTCAGTTAACTAGCCAGAATATTGCAAGAATGTTCAGGTCAAGTGTCAGATAACCAGCCAGAATATTGCAAGAATGTTCAGGTCAAGTTTCAGTTAACCAGCCAGAATATTGCAAGAATGTTCAGGTCAAGTGTCAGATAACCAGCCATAATATTGCCAGAATGTTCAGGTCAAGTTTCAGTTAACCAGCCAGAATATTGCCAGAATGTTCAGGTCAAGTTTCAGTTAACCAGCCAGAATATTGCCAGAATGTTCAGGTCCAGTTTCAGTTAACCAGCCAGAATATTGCCAGAATGTTCAGGTCCAGTTTCAGTTAACCAGCCAGTGTATTGCCAGAATGTTCAGGTCCAGTTTCAGATAACCAGCCAGAAATTGCCAGAATGTTCAGGTCAAGTTTCAGTTAACCATCCAGAATATTGCAAGATTGTTCAGGTCCAGTTTCAGATAACCAGCCAGAAATTGCCAGAACGTTCAGGTCAATTTTCAGATAACCAGCCAGAAATTGCCAGAATGTTCAGGTCAAGTCTGATAACCAGCCAGAATATTGTCAGAATGTTCAGGTCAAGTTTCAGATAACCAGCCAGAATACCGCCAGAATATTCAGGTCAAGTTTCAGTTAACCAGCCAGAATATTGCCAGATTGTTCAGGTCCAGTTTCAGAAAACCAGCCATAAATTGCCAGAATGTTCAGGTCAAGTTTCAGTTAACCAGCCAGAATATTGCAAGAATGTTTAGGTCAAGTTTCAGATAACCAGCCAGAATATTGTCAGAATGTTCAGGTCAAGTTTCAGTTAACCAGCCAGAATATTGCCAGAATGTTCAGGTCAAGTTTCAGATAACCAGCCAGAAATTGCCAGAATGTTCAGGTCAAGTCTGATAACCAGCCAGAATATTGCCAGATTGTTCAGGTCCAGTTTCAGATAACCAGCCAGAAATTGCCAGAATGTTCAGGTCAATTCTGATAACCAGCCAGAATATTGCCAGATTGTTCAGGTCCAGTTTCAGAAAACCAGCCAGAAATTGCCAGAATGTTCAGGTCAAGTTTCAGTTAACCAGCCAGAATATTGCCAGAATGTGCAGGTCAAGTCTGATAACCAGCCAGAATATTGCCAGATTGTTCAGGTCCAGTTTCAGAAAACCAGCCAGAAATTGCCAGAATGTTCAGGTCCAGTTTCAGAAAACCAGCCAGAAATTGCCAGAATGTTCAGGTCAAGATTCAGTTTACCAACCAGAATATTGCCAGAATGTTTAGGTCAAGTTTCAGATAACCAGCCAGAATATTGTCAGAATGTAACCAGCCAGAATATTGCCAGAATGTTCAGGTCAAGTCTGATAACCAGCCAGAAATTGCCAGAATGTTCAGGTCAAGTTTCAGTTAACCAGCCAGAATATTGCCAGAATGTTCAGGTCAAGTCTGATAACCAGCCAGAATATTGTCAGAATGTTCAGGTCAAGTTTCAGATAACCAGCCAGAATATTGCCAGAATGTTCAGGTCAAGTTTCAGTTAACCAGCCAAAATATTGCCAGATTGTTCAGGTCCAGTTTCAGATAACCAGCCAGAAATTGCCAGAATGTTCAGGTTCAGTTTCAGATTTGTTTCGTTCATCATTTCATTTATCATTTTGTTCGCATTTTCAGTCCGTTTGTATTTCGTTTAAAAACGCGTTTGATATTCATTTCATTTGCGTTCGTTTGGTTTACTTGAACGGATTACGGTCTGTACAACATCTTCAGAGTTACTAATATGCTGAAATATTAATGTGCCAGCTCTAGTAAGTCACATCCAGTCTTTACCAAACTTTGTGATGATTATTTATTGGCAGAATGTTCTGAGTGAGGTCAAGTTTCAGATAACCCAACAGAATATTGCCAGATTGTTCAGGTCCAGTTTCAGAAAACCAGCCAGAAATTGCCAGAATGTTCAGGTTCAGTTTCAGATAACCAGCCAGAATATTGTCAGAATGTTCAGGTCAAATTTCAGTTAACCAGCCAGAATATTGCAAGAATGTTCAGGTCAAGTGTCAGATAACCAGCCAGAATATTGCAAGAATGTTCAGGTCAAGTTTCAGTTAACCAGCCAGAATATTGCAAGAATGTTCAGGTCAAGTGTCAGATAACCAGCCATAATATTGCCAGAATGTTCAGGTCAAGTTTCAGTTAACCAGCCAGAATATTGCCAGAATGTTCAGGTCCAGTTTCAGTTAACCAGCCAGAATATTGCCAGAATGTTCAGGTCCAGTTTCAGTTAACCAGCCAGAATATTGCCAGAATGTTCAGGTCCAGTTTCAGTTAACCAGCCAGTGTATTGCCAGAATGTTCAGGTCCAGTTTCAGATAACCAGCCAGAAATTGCCAGAATGTTCAGGTCAAGTTTCAGTTAACCATCCAGAATATTGCAAGATTGTTCAGGTCCAGTTTCAGATAACTAGCCAGAAATTGCCAGAACGTTCAGGTCAATTTTCAGATAACCAGCCAGAAATTGCCAGAATGTTCAGGTCAAGTCTGATAACCAGCCAGAATATTGTCAGAATGTTCAGGTCAAGTTTCAGATAACCAGCCAGAATACTGCCAGAATATTCAGGTCAAGTTTCAGTTAACCAGCCAGAATATTGCCAGATTGTTCAGGTCCAGTTTCAGAAAACCAGCCATAAATTGCCAGAATGTTCAGGTCAAGTTTCAGTTAACCAGCCAGAATATTGCAAGAATGTTTAGGTCAAGTTTCAGATAACCAGCCAGAATATTGTCAGAATGTTCAGGTCAAGTTTCAGTTAACCAACCAGAATATTGCAAGAATGTTCAGGTCAAGTTTCAGATAACCAGCCAGAAATTGCCAGAATGTTCAGGTCAAGTCTGATAACCAGCCAGAATATTGCCAGATTGTTCAGGTCCAGTTTCAGATAACCAGCCAGAAATTGCCAGAATGTTCAGGTCAATTCTGATAACCAGCCAGAATATTGCCAGATTGTTCAGGTCCAGTTTCAGAAAACCAGCCAGAAATTGCCAGAATGTTCAGGTCAAGTTTCAGTTAACCAGCCAGAATATTGCCAGAATGTTCAGGTCAAGTTTCAGTTAACCAGCTAGAATATTGCCAGATTGTTCAGGTCAAGTTTCAGATAACCAGCCAGAAATTGCCAGAATGTTCAGGTCAAGTTTCAGATAACCAGCCAGAATATTGCAAGATTGTTCAGGTCCAGTTTCAGATAACCAACCAGAATATTGCCAGAATGTTCAGGTCAAGTTTCAGTTAACCAACCAGAATATTGCCAGAATGTTCAGGTCAAGTTTCAGTTAACCAGCCAGAATATTGCCAGAATGTTCAGGTCAAGTTTCAGATAACCAGCCAGAAATTGCCAGATTGTTCAGGTCAAGTCTGATAACCAGCCAGAATATTGTCAGAATGTTCAGGTCAAGTTTCAGATAACAAGCCGGAATGTTCAGGTCAAGTCTGATAACCAGCAAGAATATTGTCAGAATGTTCAGGTCAAGTTTCAGATAACAAGCCAGAATGTTCTGGTCAAGTCTGATAATCAGCCAGAATATTGTCAGAATGTTTAGGTCAAGTTTCAGATAACAAGCCAGAATGTTCAGGTCAAGTCTGATAACCAGCCAGAATATTGTCAGAATTTTCAGGTCAAGTTTCAGATAACAAGCCAAAATATTGCCAGAATGTTCAGGTCAAGTTTCAGATAACAAGCCAGAATGTTCAGGTCAAGTCTGATAACCAACCAAACTATTGCCAGAATTCCATGATAAGAGTCTATTCATATTCTGGTTTTATTGAAGTATTGTTGTTGAGGCATTTAAATTATTTCCTTAACTAATTAAGTTTTCTCCCGAGATGAACATATTTTAATACATCATTGTCTGTCTCTTGGACTTCTGTAATCTATTCAGACGCATCATATGCTGCCGCAAAATGAAGGAGAAACGAACTATAGAGCTATTATCGTTAATGTTTTCAAAAAGAATTGGAGAAGGAGATTCTAAGATATATAACAAGGTTTTATTGAAGAGTCTATATTTTGTTCCATTCACAAGAGCCAGTTTCCACAGAATCAATAGCAGTCATTTAAAATAGGAAGACTGTAAACTCTGTGATTTTACTATTTCAAACGATTTTATGAACACTGAACATTAAATTTTTTTGAGACTCTGGCAAATACAAGATTAATGGTTAGAGATGTAAGAATGACAGACTCACAAATTACAGACATATCTTTTTTAAAGGTGAAATATAATACTGTAATAGATACTTATGATGCTGTTCTTTTTTTATTGGAAAATTAAACCATTTCATCAACTTCAAGCTTCTAAGTTTAAAACTGCCGAACTACAATATACTATGGTACTTCCTCGCTTGATGCTCTGTATTTAGAGGATAGTTCTAGATCTTATTGACCTGGTGTCAGTATAATGTGACTGGATAGGGTATCATACCATGCGTCTGTGTCATGAAATGCTAGTGTGGCAGTGCTCTGAATACTCACAGTTTCGAGTAGAACTGTCGCAATATGACTGAAAAATTGCTGAAAGTGATACTAAACACCATACAACATACAATCTACTAAATTTTAAAGGTCCTATGTTTGTACAAATCTGAGAATTTATCAGCAAATTCAAATGGGTTTATCTCTCATTGCTGTTAATATCTAACATTCGGTTACAGAATTGAGAGAAAAAAGAGTAGAATTATAGAATTAGTGACCTCAGCTTGAATTAAAACCCACAACTCCTTAATGTGCTAAGTGAACACTTAACAGACTTTGCTAAAAAAAAAAATATAGCTCTATGGCGAGATTGAACAAAGCAAATAACATTCAAAGCACACAAAAATATTTTTAGTAACTTTGACTCCTTTTTGATAACATCGTTTCCCTTACTTATTATAACCTTTTCCTTAATTTACTGACATTACAGTTGATAATATTTTCCTATAATTGACTCCTTGTTGATTACAACATTTTCCTATACATAATTGACTCCTTACTGATTAAAACATTTTCCTTTGAGTCATTTCTCTTTATATCATTTTCCTATAATTGTCTCCTTACTGATTATAACGTTTTCCTATAATTGACTCCTTAATGATTATAACATATTCTTATAATTGACTCCTTACTGATTATAACATAACCTTACAATTGACTCATTTCTGATTATAACATTTTCCTATAATTGACTCCTTACTGATTATAACATTTTCCTATAATTTTTTTGGAATAAGTTTTTGGAATAAGTGAGACTCGAACCTACAACCTTAGTGGTGAGCAGTAAGTGACCTTTAGACAGTGCCTCAGATCACTCAGCCATGGAGGACCCATTTTGTGATATAATGTGATCAAGTTCGATAGCAAAGACTATTACAGTTCATTATATCTGTGCATTAGTTAAATCTTAAGGCAAGTTATTGAACCATCCATTGAATAATGTGGTTGTAATAAAATGATGTAAGAAAATGCAATTTCATACCATGTAAATTTGACAAACATCTTTTACATTTAATAAAAAATTATTAAAAAAAAAAAGTGATATTCTCGTTCACAATCCCACCTCCAGTACTTGTAATACTTTGATTTTATATTGTGAATAGTTTTGCTGTATCAACTATTTTGATGTATTCTTTATTAGGTTATTTGTAAGTAAATGGCTGAGAATTCCCCTGGAGATGGTAAAAGACAACTGAATCTATTGCTCCTGCTGCACTGGAGACTGCTGGAACCACAGTATCATAATAAATATTGATCTATCGGGAAATAAAATATGACACAAAATGTATATGTTATTGAATATACCGATGAATTAGTTATAAGTCTTGTCTGGTCATAGAATCAGGTCATTGGTAAGAAAGCAACACAAAATACTACCAAAACAATTTGGGATGAAGCTTAACAGCAACACTACTTTAATTGTTAAATAATAACGAGTCAAAGATGAATGCAGGATTTAATTTTCAACACATTACAGATTATTACAATTGTTGAGAGCAAAACACCTCAATATATTATAGTCTGTTTAGTGCAAAAACAAGAAAAATGTGTTTTAGAAAACTTTCAGGAGAAGCAAAAAATTTGTTCTCATTTTGTAATAATTTAGTAATAAATGGTATTATTTGAAGATCTTTTGCAAAATAGGATTATATTTGTACTCTGAATTATGATTGAATGAAACTTTTATATTTAACCCTTTACTCCATAGATACGCGTTTTCCCGCACCAATCACAGAAGGCCTTTGAAAACAGTGCAGGAAGAGTTCCTGCACTGTTTTCCACTCTGTCAGTTAATATAAACATAATTTACCCAATAATTCAAAAGCCTTCTATATAAGGTGTCCAAAGGCGTCTATATTAGAGGTGTCCAAAGGCGTTTATATGAAGTAAAGGGTTAAGAAGTTATTTAGTAAAAAATGCAATAAGTATATTTTGACATCTGCACCTTTGAGTGCAAAAATGATACAAGCAATTTAATGATCTTATCTCATTTTTGCATGGACATATTTGAAGGGAGTATATCAGAAATTTTCTAAATTTTAAAATTGGCTTAAAACATCTTTTACCAATATATCATGCCTATATATATACTCATTGACTCCGTGTTGCCGAAAGGATATTTATTTAAACATGCCAAAATAATATATTGAAAAGGGATTTCCTAACTTGGGCTTATATAAAAATTCGTTTCATCTTAGAAACAGCCCAAGTGACAATGCAATGGTCTACAAGCAGTGTTTAAGTGCTGTCAATTTTCAGAATGGGGATTTCGTCTGAAACACTGATTTTGTCATGTTTAGGTGAATTTGATATACCAAACCATATAAAATTTACTATCAATCTTCCGAAGGGAAGAAAATATAATATCAATGTCTATAATAAACTCTTTTTTTCACAAATTTTCGGTTTACACCTTCTTCAAGAAAATGGCAGTCACATCCATTTTGTAAAGTTTAACTAAAAAACTGACAGGAAATGACGTAACGTCAAAACATTAAAAAGGAAATGATATGACGTTAGGAACGTCAACTGACGTCGCGTTAGAATTTCCCAAACTTTTAAGATACATACAGAGTTCATGTTATAAGTAAGTCATTCACAAAGTTAGTTTGTAAAATTTGATTTAACGTTACATCCATTTGGTGTTAAGCATTTGCATCCAAATGTCTTCCACAAGAAGCCTGTAGAACTAAGTTTTCCCCTCATTGTATATTTTCTGTACAATGGCTACCTGGATATCATCATCAACGTGTCCTACAAAATGGTTGTTGATGGGCTTATCTGTTTGCATCCTAACACCTCTTCGGTGTTCATCAAGTCGTTCTTTAATGGTTTGTTCCTTTTCTCCAACATATATTGTCTCTTTACATCTTCTTCACAAGTGACAATATACTACATTACGTTCAATACAATTAGCTTCACTCACCGATTTATATTGTGTTCTACCTGTACTGTGTCGGATATGGTCCCTCTATATATTGACTGACATTTTCTGCAGTCACAAGCTTTTATTTTATTTTTAAAGACTTTGTTCGTTTTGCCATGTATTAAAATGCCATTTATGTTCCAATCTCTGTGATAAGCGAAGAGTGGTTGTTTTTTGAAAATCTTTGCTATATGGTCCGATCGGTGGAAAACTTTTTCCTGTTTCCGTAATATGCCCCTAATGTCTTGTAATAGTTTCAAATAAGTAAACACTAAAGGTACCCTTTCTTTGTTTTCTTTTCTTGTTTTATTATTTAATAGTCTGACCCTGTTAAGAATGTCTACTCTCTTCAACTGTGTTTCTATTTGCCTACCATTATATCCTCTCTTTCTCAGCTGTCTTTTCAGTTGTTTCCTATTGTCAAAGTATTGTCACATATTCAAAAAATATGTAGTCCCAATACGAATGCAAGTCCTTCTTTAGTATGAGATGGATGACATGATTTGTTATGTACATACATTTGTTTGTCTGTTGGCTTTTTGTACAAGTTTGTATATATATGCCTGTCTTCTATACTGACAATGGTGTCTAAGAACTCAGTTTTCTGTCTGTTCCATCTCAACTCTATTTTGATGTTTTTATGTATACTGTTGGCATATTTTGCAAATGCTTTCAATTCTTCTGGCATTCGGCTCCATATCCCAATGCCATCGTCTATAAATCTCTTGTAGAAATAAGGCTTTTGATAGTAATCCATAAGTGCTTCATCCCATTTTCTCATGTAAGTGCAAGCGAAATATTTACCAAGTTTTGATCCTATGGCGATACCATCTTTCTGAACATAGTGTTTGTCTCCAATGTTGAAATTGTTATTTTCTAAAACTGTTTCTATCATTTCTAGCACATTCTTAGTTGGAATAAGTGAATTTGATCTTGCCTCCAGCCCTTCTTTGCATGCTTGTAATCCTTCATACTTAGGTACCGATGGGTAGAGTTTACAAATATCAAAACAAAATATAATTGCGTTTTCTGGTAGCGGTTCAAGTATTTCTTTTTTTTGTATAAAATCGCTTGTGTCTCTGATGTAAGAAGGTGAATTTATTACAAATTCATTAAGTTCATACTCTGCTACTTCTGCCATCTTTTCAGTGGGCGAGTTAATTCCATTTACTATACTCGTAAAAGGAGCCCCCCTTCTTATGTAGTTCTGGGTTTCCTTTCAACATACCTGCATTTGGGTATTTTGGAATGAGGTAGTTCTTCACTTTTTTCTTTACTACTCCTTCTCTATACATCCTATTAACAAGTTGTTTTTTTTACTTTCTTCAGTGATGCTTCCATTGTATCATGATCTGTTTCCTCTGTATGTATATTAAAAGTTCGGTTTACAAAATTGATGTGACAATTTTAGTTCTTAAAAGACTGCCATTATTCTGAAGAAGGCGTAAGCCAATCATATAGATTATATTTTTTAAGACATTTATAGCACTTTTTCCTGATAGACTCCTTTTAAAGAATAACAGACAAAGTCGTGAAGATATACCGGGTACACTTTTTGCACAAATTATTTAATCAGTAGAACCATTATGTCTCTGGTTTGCAAAAAGCTGGTAAAATTTTCTGAAGTAAAGTTGACCAAGCTGGGTTAGAACCCATGACCTTAGCAGTCAGAGGTATTTTATAGTGATCTTGCGACAAAACCATTAATACCACTTGTCCTTGCAGGAGTCACAGAACCAGTCAGTAATCTTTTGACACAACCGACCAAAGTTAGTATACTGCAACAGTGCACGAGTTAACATGTGTATCTTATGTTTTAAGTGATACACTTGTCTTGTTTGGGCCATTACTTTCAATTCAAATTTGGTTCTAAAACCTTTGAACTCAAAGAAAGTTATGTTTTATAGGCAAATGGGATTTGATTGTGAAGTGATTACTCCAGATGCCAGTGATCATGCTGTATGTCTCAGAACATAACGTATTTTAAAAAATACCTCCCTACCAATATTGGTCTGGATAATTAAAAAGAAAATTATATAGAATATATATATTTTCTGGGAAGTGTTATAAGTAAAAAGAAACTAAATCATTTTATTGTAATGTGTGTTTTCCTGTAAAACAATCCTCACGATATCATTGGTAATACTCTTTTTGGACCCAAATCGACACTGTCACCCTTTTTGAAAAAGGCATCACTCCCAGGGATATTTATTTGGTGGAATACGATATTTCCTTCATTTAAAGCATATTAAGATGTTTAATAGTCCTAATATAGTCAAATAAAGAAACAGTTATTTTCTTTCAGAGCACTAAATGCTAAATCAATACAAACATTTTCCATCTGAGACCATAAATACATCTTTTTCTACGTTTTATTAGCTTAGGGACATGAGGCACTGATTTAATTACCCATGTTCACACATCAAATCAATATTTATCATTATACGTTGAAAGTACAACTGTAGTGTTGTATGTTAGTATTTACCTGGCACTCATGAATATTCAGTGTATATCAATAAATTAGTTTTCTGTGTCCGAACGTAAATAGTGATATGATAAACTGATACCAATATGTTATTAAATTGGCATCTTATTGCATTCGCAAATAGCTGTATGAAGGCATTTAAACACCTGAGCATATTGGCAAAGATTAATGAGGTAAATACTTATGCACAGTTAAACATCAGGTATATACTTATGCACAAAAAATATCAGGTAAATAATTATGCACAATTTAACATCAAGTAAATACTTATGCACAATTGAACATCAGGTATATACTTATGCACAATTGAACATCAGGTATATACTTATGCACAATTGAACATCAGGTATATACTTATGCACAATAGAACATCAGGTATATACTTTTAAACAATAGAATATCAGGTAAATACTTATATACAATAGAATATCAGCTAAATACTTATATACAATAGAATATCAGGTAAATACTTATGCACAATAGAAAATCAGGTAAAAAATTATGCACAATAGAACATCAGGTAAATATTTATGCACAACAGAACATCAGGTAAAAATTTAAGCACAACAGAACATCAGGTAAATGCTTATGCACAATAGAATACCAGGTAAATATCTATGTACAATTGAAAATCAGGTAAATATTTATGCACAATAGAACATCAGGTAAATATTTATGCACAATAGAATATCAGGTAAATACTTATGCACAATAGAAAATCAGGTAAAAATTAATGCACAATAGAATATCAGGTAAATATTTATGCACAACAGAACATCAGGTAAATATTTATGCACAATAGAATATCAGGTAAATACTTATGCACAATAGAAAATCAGGTAAAAATTAATGCACAATAGAATATCTCCAAGTATGCAATATGTAAGAAATTATAAACAGTTTCATAAAACTGGGTGTCATTGTTAGTTTGGAAATTTGAAAAACAATCACTTAATTATAAATTTGGAGCGCATGGTCCAGTGGTACAGCAATGAACCCAGGATGGAAGATGGGAGGTTCTTGGATTTTGATTCTCCCCCACAGCTCTGTGTGGTTTCCTTGAGCAAGACACTTTTTCCACATGTGCTTAGTACTGGTTCTATCCAGGAAGACTTTGAGCATGATTTGTGCAAGTTGTAATAACTTGTTTTACAATCGAAATAAACTAACAGTTTAAGCTTTTAAATTATAATGAATGTTGTCTTGTCATGACAATTAACATACGAACAAGTTTAAAGGAAGAATATCAGAATTTTTCAATAAAATTTAATTGACAAAAACAATCATGCCTATATATTCTCATTGAGCCCTTATATATTACCATAAGAATATCCATTTAAATATGCCAAAATAATATACTAAAAAGGGATTTCCTATCTTAACTAACGCAGCCGATTGGATTAAAATAGATTTCCCTCTTAAAATTGCAGCTTATTTTGTGTCAAATCAAATGAGTCGCATTATTTCATTTCATATTTCTATTCAGTCATATATATTGGTTATTACGTTGATGAATTTGTTTAATCTTAGAAAAAATCTGAATGATGATGTGAGGGTCACTTACTCTATGTGCATGTTATTTATCTTTAGAATAGGGATTTCCTTTTAATTTCAACAATTGGATTAAAAATTGTTTTTTGATCTATTTGCAAATTTTAAATTTTAAATTTCAAATAATTGTATTTTATTTATAAATGAGAATGAGATGTTTTGAATTCATTCTAAAAGGGATTTTATTTTTTTAAACATTTTTAGCAATTTTTTCTGATATACTTGCTTTAATAAAATAGACTTCTGTATAGAAAGACAGGGAACCAGATTCTCATGAATAAATGCTGATAAAATAGCATGCGAAGGATTAGTTACTCGACAAATTAATCATTCAGAATATACAAGCAACTTCTTTCTTGCACATAAATGTAAGTTTTATATTACCTCAGAATTTTTTATGATTTATAACCCAAGTTTTCACAAAGTCTCAATCAGTTGCTCTTTCTTCTCCATATCATGCCTTGGTTTAAACAATGTTGTTGTATGTTGTTTAGCGTACCTTTCAACAATTTTTCAGTCATATCGCGACGGTATCTTCTTGAGACAGTATTCTAAGTGCTGTCACACTGGAGTATCATGCCGAAGACACATGGTATCCTACCCCACCCAGTCACATTATACTGACACCGGGCCGACCAGACCTAGAACTCTCCTCTAAATGCTGAGCGTCAAGCGAGGAAGCTTTTAGTACCATTTTTAAAGTCTTTGGTATGACCCGGCCGGGGATTGAACCCACAATCTTCCGCAACGAGGTGGACGCTCTACCACTAGACCACGCCGCAGTCTCGGTTTAAACAAGCACAGGGAACTTGAAGTTGGAGATTTCATTAAGTTGACATTCAAATGGTAAGAACATGTTTTGTTGAAAGGCAAGCATAGCGATTGCCTTCTACAGTGACCGTTTGGTGCATTTATGATTTTGTTCTATATCTTTGTTATACTGTTGACGGCAATTTCATTTTCTCTGACTGATAAAATAGTCCTGAATAGTTTCAAAATGCAATTGCCATGGCAGAGGACGTAGAGATCCAAATCTGATTTTATTTTTGTTCTATCAAACATAGAAATAAACACTTCAAATATGTGGTAGTTAAAGCATACAATTTCCACTAAAATGACACGAAACACAGACGACTACTGCGCATTAGTGAAATAATCCACTCCAGCATCCCAGGCCACGATTTGTTTTGGTAAAATGCAGAGAAAATTGAAATTGTTGGCTCAATACCTCGATTTGAGATTGACGTTTGATTCGGAATCATTTATATTAATAAAAGAATGGTTGGAATACTTTAAAAAGGTAATATACTTGCTTTGTTTTATCAAAATATCAATTTAAACTCACTCAAAGGCCTATGCTGTGCTTTTCTCTTACCTCATTTGTGAAAATCAGTCATGTTTTTTTATAAATGTTTAAGCTATTATAAGAATGTGTTTAATCTTTTTTTATACATTCACTTTAAGATCAGAACTTCTGGTATGCCTGCCATATTTAAAGTATTATCTACATTATATTATGCTCTTAGCTACATTATGTGGAAGACTTTTGTTGCAACTGACATAATATGATCATGTGTTTGATGGGTCATCAATGTATTGGTTTACGATATCAAAAAGGCATACAAAAAACAACAACAAAAAAACTGCATACAATTATGACATAACCAACTAAAATTAGAAAATATCCATAGGTCATCATCTAGATCTATGTGAATTAAAAAAATACTTTCACTATTGTAACAAAATATATTTTAACTGTCTTCCAATCTGTATTCATTCAAGAGCTCATTGGTAAATCCATATATCATATTCTGACAAGAAATTAAAGAAAGACGACACGATGGGCAAGACTGAACGAGTGAGCCTTGCCTCAGGCCATGCAGACCTTTGATTTAGCCATGCTGTTTTATCATTAAACAAGCTCAAACATGATAGTTTTACACTGTCAAATTTGTTTGATCAGATCCTTGTTTGTCAGGAAAACCCACGTTTTGCCACAAGTGACTTGATTAAAACAAATTTATATTGCTCTGCAGGTATAGAACCAGTACTGGGTGTTGTAAATGGGATTATCAGGAAAACCAGTACTGGGTGTTGTTAATGAGGCTATCAGGAAAACCAGTACTGGGTGTTGTTAATGAGGCTATCAGGAAAACCAGTACTGGGTGTTGCTAACGAGGCTATCTGGAAAACCAGTACTGGTTGTTGTTAATGAGGCTATCAAGAAAAACATGCTGGGTGTTGTTAATGAGGCTATCAAGAAAAACTAGTATTAGGTGTTGTTAATTAGGTTATCAGGAAATTTAGAGCTGGGTGTTGTTAATGAAACTATCAGGAAAAACCAGAACTTGGTGTTGTAATGAGGCTATAAGGAAAACCAGAACTGGTTGTTGTTAATGAGACTATCAGGAAAACAAGAACTGGCTGTTGTTAATGAGACTATCAGGAAAAACAGTACTGGCTGTTGTTAATGAGACTATCAGGAAAAACAGTACTGGTTGATGTTGATGAGGCTATCAGGAAAAACAGTACTGGTTGTTGTTAATGACACTATCAGGAAAACCAGTACTGGTTGTTGTCAATGAGGCTATCAGGAAAAACAGTTCTGGTTGTTGTTAATGAGACTATCAGGAAAACCAGAACTGGCTGTTGTTAATGAGGCTATCAGGAAAACCAGTACTGGTTGTTATTAATGAGGCTATCGGGAAAAACAGTACTGGTTGTTGTTAATGAGACTATCAGGAAAACCAGTACTGGTTGTTGTTAATGAGGCTATCATGAAAACCAGAACTGGCTGTAATGTGTTATTGAGTTTATCAGGAAAACCGGTACTGGTTGTTGTTAATGAGGCTATCAGGAAAACAGTACTGGGTGTTTTTAATGAGACCATTGCATTGAGCCTGAGATCAAACTTATCCAATCACTCCCTGCTAAAAATAGTAACACATTTTTTTATGTATTCTAGTTAATATCAGCAAGAGGTGACATGGTGACTGGAGTTATAAATATTTGCAGTCTGATTGTTGCAGTTAATGTCAAGTGTATTGTAATAATGACATGATTTCACTTTTATTACATGCATCAAGTTTCAATGGAAGATTGATGTCAAAAAGGCGTGATAAAATTATCCACGCAACAGCACTATCACAGATGCATGGAACTTATAACAATGTAAAAAATGGAAATATTGTTGTTGACGCCGATGGAAAAACACTAAAATACAGCTTTGATTAGACGATACATCAAAACTGTCTTAAATAATTCACTCCCTGGAAAACTAATTTGTTAATATTACAAACACATAACATTATCTGATGACAGATCATTCTAAAGTAATGTGAGGAGAAACATTGCAAGTCTAATCACAGCATTGTTATAATACATCAACATAACACCAGACTTATAATTTGAAAAGTCTTTTCCAATATCTCAATTTCTATCTCCTTACCATAAAATCATGCAAATTGAACATCAGATCGGATTATGGTGCAATCAGTATTGATTAAACATCACACTTAATCAACCATTTCATACTTCAGTGATACTTAAAAATCACATCTCAACGCACTTTGCCTTTTTTTTTATTTTCTAATAATAGGTCATAAATATATATTCATGACACAATTAATTTGGCATAACGTGTCATTGATGGCCGAAAAATTGTTTTATAATGTTGGTTACTATAGAATTTTATAGTTTTTTTACTCCAAGCAACATGCTGACATTTAGAGGTCAATGGAAACAAGTGCAGTTGATCCGAGCTGGCACATGGCAATGATGGAAATTGATTGGTCTTACAGTAGCAACACATTGGTCTCAATTTCAGACAAGTGCTGTATACGTCTGTAAAGGATGCAGTATTCATTTTGACATGCAACTGAATGAATTAAAGATTCCTTTTTTGATGACATTGATAAGAGCTGGATACAGCAATTTTTTTTTAATTATTTTTTTTTTAATGGGATATAATGCCAATTGTAATTATGACAGGTTATATCATGTCATCTACCAGTAGTTTTATTGGTGAGAGAAGACCTCTGGTTGAATCTGAGTAGAGTCTCAGTACTTCTCACAAGTAAGTGACAAACTTTCTCACATACAGTTTTTGGATCAAGCTTCCGTTTTTAGACCTTAATAATACCAAGTGCTGTCACGCTGGAGTATCAATTGACCTGACACGGGCTGTCAATCAAACAAGTCAATTATCCAATCAGCAATTGACATTGGTTGCTATGCAACACTACATTGTCTTTTAATACTTGGACAAACAATGCAATGTTGCCAGTGGGCGGGGGGATAGCCATTCTTGTGTCAGGTCCGCTGCTGTAGACACATGGCATGATAACCTACCAGTCACATTATACTGACAACAGGCTGACCAGACCAAGAACTGTCCTCTAATTGCTGAGTGCAAAGTGTGAGGAAACCATAAGTACCATTTTTCAAGTCATTGATATGACCCGGCCAGGGATCAAACCCACAACCTCCCGCATGTGAGGAAGATACTTTACCACTAGTCAACTGTTGCAGAGTAACAAAACTGTTAAAGAATGAAGATATGTGAAGGAAACAGAATGTGCCAACAAAAGTATTCTTAGAAGATTGAACTTTAACAGCCACTTTTGGTTAGGTTGCTTGCTTTCATGACCAAACTCCATATAACAGTTATTTAGAAATTGACCATCAATGCTGCCATTACTTCATGCTTATTTTAAATATCACTTTTTATTATCAGTTACAAATAAGTTTTTCTCTACAAACTGAAAATTTTTTTTTAATTTAAGTTCAACATGTAAGCTCGCTGTAAAACTTGAACAAAATTTGATAAGTACTAAAGGGGCTACAATGCACCTTGAAGGTCAAAAGTTATCCACTTGTCTCCCTGAGTCCTTTCAATGGTAGTGAAGGAATTTCATATAACTTACTACTTACAGAGATAGAAGCTTGATATCAAACTTGAACCAAATTTGTCTAAGTTATCCCACATGTCCCTTAGTGCCTTTAATAATGGTGAACACACATCTGAAGTTTAATTATAGGATTAAATTCATTTTTTTTATTTTTTTTATGCATGTGTAAAAAATGTTGAATCACCCACAAATCAAATAAAGTTCAATGGTACAATATACATCTCAAATGTTAACATTTTATGACCTACTTCATTGTTTCTCAAAACAACTTATGGTCTGGTTGTGACGCCCGGTTAAATCGTTAAATCGTTGAAATAATAAATCGATGATGAAAACAGCTAGGACCAGATCTAACATTTGTTTTTGTTGTCTTTTATTATTAAAATAAGCATGGAACCATAGTGAACATCATTTAAGTTTGTATATTGTTAAACCGACCATCAAAATGTTGATGCTTCTTTGTTTATCTGGTTCCAAGGTTTATCGAAAAATAAAAGTATTTAAAAAATTGACGTTGTCCAATGATAATGCAAACTGATGTTAAATACATATATGATAATGAGATTGGAATTATTGAAATATAAAACAAGAGCTGTCGGAGGAACTGCACACTTGACTAAAAAAACTTTAATCTGAAAAACCAATAACGACGTCGCCACTGGGGCGAGTACAAAAGGCCCCCCCACCCCCACCCACCCCCACCCACCCCCACCCACCCCCACCCCACCCCCCTCATTCCACAAATAGTCAAGCTAATAATTTTTTGCCTCAAATCAAGATGGAGCTTAGATCCATCCCACTTGGCCCCTTGTGTCTCTTTTATGGTAGTGAAGACATGTGAAGTTTCAGTGATGTATGGGTACTGGTTACTGATATACATCTGAACATTGCCTTATAGTACTTACCAAAGTTTATAAGTATTAAAGGAGCCATAATTCTGTCTAAAATCAAAATAAAGTGATCCCACTTGACCCTTTCAGTCCCCTTTATGCTAGTCACAGAACATGAAGTTTCATTGATGTAAGCGTAGTGGTTACTGACATACCCTGTGATTCGTACAATAACTCCTCTTTTCTTTGAAAGTCAAGCTAAAAATATATGGACCAGACCTAAAAAGGCAATAAAAATATAAAAGTTGGGTGCCAAATACATACACACTTATGAGATCATCGTATATTGATAAACTACCGGAAAACGTACAGCACATGACATGTCCTTTATCATTTTGGGAGTTACTTATTAGCTGGATGCCAATAATGCAATCAAAATGAGCTTTAGAATATTTCACGAAGGCGTTAACAATAAGTGAACTATCAATAATTGTCAGATAGCCTCAATTGTGGTTTGTCCAACTTTCCAATTATTGTCTGTACAAGATTGGCTGTAAGGACATGCTTCTGTTTTCTCTAACAGATAAATCCATACTTAAGCAAACAAACCAATTTCTTCCAGTGACAAATATTTGATAGATCGGCCAGTTATCTACTGTAAATATAGCAAAAACTTGCAGTTGACCACTTGTTGGATACCTGAGTTATAGTGCTGTCTAAATTGTTTACATACATTTAAATTTTTTTTTTTTTGTATTATTCCTACTTAATATGACTCATTGGAGAGGAGTGACACATGTCTTTAAACCTGACCACGGACAATTTCAGAAATACTTTTCTGTCATCTTTGGGATTCAAACCCACAGCCCCTATGGCATCAGCGCCTAGCACATTAATAACAACATTTCTACCGACTTGCTGTTGTTGTGTAGGCGCAGTCGGTAGAGACATCGTCATTAATGTGTTAGGCACTGACGCTGTATGGGCTGCGGGTTCGAATCCCGAAGATGTTTTAATACAGTTTACATCTTCACATCTCAATCTGTAAATAATTTGGTTTTTGGTTTTTATGGGGTTTTATAATGCTACTTCAGGTATTCAGCATTTCAGTTGTTTAATTGTGGTCAGCAAACTTAATCATCATTGCTGGGATCAGCTAGATGGTGAAACAGTTCATGAACACGGTATCTCTGCAAGCCTCTTATAATATATAAACATGATAAATTCTATTGAAAAATCCTGACAAACTACCCCAGTAACTGTGCTTATTCTCAATTTTGTTTCTATTTTAGAGTTTGATCCCTGGTCGGGTAATATCAAAGACTTGAAAATGGTACTAGAAGCTTCCTTGCTTGGTGCTCAGTCCTATGCCTATAAAGAACTTTACAAATGAGAAAAATGAGAATTAATTTTTGCTGTTTTCCAGACAACGCATTCACAAATCAAAGTTCCTTACAGAGGTACAAATGGACCCTAAGCCCCTTTATTTGAACAAAAATGCACATATTGATCATATATACCAAATATCAGTTCTTAACAATAATATTTTTCAAATTTTACAATGTTATCCCTTTTTGGGCCCCTGCTGGCCTCTTATGGATAATAAATCCCCTTAAAAAACGTTTTCAACTGATATTACTAAACAATACTCGAGATATTAAGATGATTCAAAATTATTTATAAAATAGATGAAAAATATAAAATTTACTATTTTCCAATATAATACCGTATTCCTATGTAAAAGTCAGTTCTCTTACTGGGCACCAATGAATCCCATTTCCTTTACTTAAACAAACTTGAAACCATTACTCGATTAATAGGGACCATTACAGGGAACTTATGAATATTGAATTTCCTTTGAAGGATCCAGTCTTAACTGATATGACTAAGCAAATAGTTTCAAGAATCAATGTAATTGAAATAGTAAGTTAAATAAATGAGAGAAACTCCTGTTTTCCTGCAGTAATCAAAGACCCCTAAACCATAATGGACCTTAACTCCTTCATTTAAACAAACTTTAAACCCCTACGCATGATTGGCTAAATCTTACAACAGATGTTGAAGGAGTTCTGCATACAAGATGTTGTGATGGTCGAACAGACGAATGGAAAGCACAAAAACAATATATCTCCCCATCATTAGGGTTTGACTTAATCATCCACCTGAAAATGGTTAAAGGCTACGAAACTTGGTAACGGTGAATTAAATAATCATTATAATGTAACAAACAGTATATTAATTATGTGCTTTATTTTACATAATTACAGTTATCAAAACACAATATCCAGACAAACCATGTCCATAACTCTGCAGAACAATCATAAATGCATTATACCCCTGACAAGTAGACAATTATAACAAGGTCACCAGTACTGATGCCAATATCGACCACAAATTATCAAGTTCACTTGATATTAAATCAAGAATTGAGATTATTTTTTTTATAGATATTGGATAAAATTCTGTTTTCTAACATAGTGAAGATGAATCAAAAGCCAGGATTAATTCTGATATATGTAGAAGGTAATGACATGATCCATATGATGGGTACTGCATAGCACAAGATGGAATGAAAACGTCTGATTCAGACTTCATTTTCAAAATGATGATCAATCATTTTTGTAATTTCAACTCGTTGGTGGTGCAGATTCCTTCAAGAAGTTAAGCTTTTATTATTATAGGTTTCCCAGGGACTCAACTGGCACAGAATCTGAATCAAGATTTAAGATACACTGATAGAGATCAAAGGGTACAATAATAAAAAAAGGTGACCCTGGTGGGGATACAAATACTGCTCCCTTGCATGTCGACATGGAAACCTATTCACCGAAATAATCTTCTCCAAACTCATCTTTACATAAAAAGGCATTATCAAATGCCCATTCATTTAGCATGGGAAATAACAGCTCTCTTCTGGATTGAAAATAAGGGTTTTTTTGTCAGCCGACATGCAAAATATATTTAACTTCACTACTGCCAGACTCAGATAATGGGATTATTCTGTCATGCTTGCAAGATTGTGATAGTTTCAGATTCCAAACACATTAATAATAATGATAACAACAGTATATTTATCATGCAACTTTTAACTTTACTAGCATAATACAGCTGACTGCTTAGCTAGCATAATATTTTCCAAGCTGTATTATGCTAGTAGCGAGAACTGAATAACTTTCCCCTCATCTAATTTTAAATCTAGAGTTGATGCTGTATTGGTAAGGAAATTTTATGATTGGAAGATTAGGTTAACATATATTTTCAGGTAAGACTATCAAATACACATGGCAAACCCAAAACCCCTTTAATATTGGGTTCAATTATCGAATTATTTCATTGCTGATGATGATTTACCAGCACGTGACATAGTACTCAAGGTTCATCTACTAACTGCCATATTTAATGCAATGACAAAATACAAATTTAGTTTATACTAATTTATTTTAGCTCGATTGCGATGAAAGCTCAGAGCTTATATGAACCGCTCTGGAGTCCGCTTCCTGGGTAGAACCAGTACTGAGTGTTGTTTTATGAGAGGCATCGGGTCGACCGGGGGATCGATCCCGCAACCTCTGGCATGAGCGGCCAACACTCTATCCATGAAACTACCGCCCCACTTTAAATATAAATTAAGTTCCACCTTTTAGTGAAAACAAGCATTGTTTCATGATAAATGAATTACATGGATAGTAGCTTAGAATGTCAGCTGAATTTTGGCATGTGACGAAAAGAAATATATGTCCCCAAAGGCTTGCATCTATTACTTTTCTTACATGTTATTCTTATTTATTTACAGAGGGTAACTAACTGTGTTACAAATGAGCCCCACATTCTAAGAAAGGACTGATATCATATTTTTTACAAATAATTCTTTAGTAAGACTAGAAACAAGTTCATGTTTCTATGCTCATTTTTTTCCAGTTTTTATGCTTTTTGATGAATTGATGATTCTCAGTGAATTATTTATGGTAATCCGCGGTTTCAAACAGTGAAATTATTTTTTTGTCCTTGCATATTGATTTTAAAAAAAAAAGATATTAAAAAAATAAAAAATAATTCAATCTTACACCAAAATAAACAAATATCGTCTATATCATGTTCATGTAAAATGGGTCACCATAATGCTGATTCTTCGTAACTAGACAACATACCGGGCAGTCCCACAGGAATACTGAACCACCAGAAAATAGAGGAAACATGACACATCCTATACATCATGAATATTACTTACGGGTCTGACATCGATAATTTAATCAAAACGGGGTTTTACAATATTTCATGAAGGCGTTAACAATAAGTGAGCACTCAATAACTGTCAGCCAACCTTCACTACCCGTCTCTATCATTATTGTCAATATCAGATTAGCTAAACATATGTTTCCGTGGTTCTTGCGGATAAATCCATAGTTAACCCAACACATCACTTCCTGTAGAGAAACTAATATTTCAAGCTCAGTAACTAGGGATTATGATTGACATTAACAGGGTTGTGGCCAAATATTTGTAGGACTTAATTGATGGCATGGACACAATCATTGTTTTATTGTTTTGTTCACTCAGTTACGGGACTCTTCAACAAATTGTATTGGTCAATTACAACATGCCACCCAGACAGAGCCCTGCCATCTGACTCATACGGCATACACAAATATTGCTATCTATCTACATGTACTTATACTGCCAAAAACTTTCAAAAGTATTATCTTCTTCTTTCTGGTAAAGTGCAGGGCCCACTCTGTGTCATAGATGCACTTGGCGTATAAACAAAGCAGCATTCACTGTTGTTTCGAGGATTGAAGGTTTCTCTGCTCTCATATCACTGATTTACCTAGTTTTGGTTCAGTTATTGGTAAAGACTTCAGTATGCTTGTTTAGTAGTTTCCAACTTAAGAATCGTTTGGTTTAAATGGCCGGATGTCAATGAGCTAATGCAAAGTGTATTGCCCTTTGGTATACGTGCGATTTGGACATCGAATTGGCAATCATTTGTTCCATCCTCACCAAGCCCGGACCTCGTTTTAATCAATAAATAAAAAATAATCTTCTGAACACCCCAAGTAATATTTACATAATGACTGCTTACAGTTACTTAACACAATCAAATATTAAGCCCTGAGTGTCAAAAGTAACAATTATTCAATTTACTTTTTTATTAATTTGGTACGTTTCCATATAAAGTGTTGGACCGAACAGGACTTGAACCTACAACCTAAGCTTTGAGAGGCAAGTGATTTTGAGACTGGGCCTTAGACGACTTATCCATATCTAAGGATCACTTATCCATGGTCTAAGGACCTGGCCTCGGACAGGAACATCATTTTGATAACCTTTTAATTGTGCAGTAACAGTTAAGAACCAAAATCCAGTATAGAAATAGTCATATGGGTGTCATGACCATTTTATTATTATTTTATTCTATTTATTACTGTGGTTAACAGTAAATTATCAACCCTTTCATGGTTCCTGGGTGCCAAATGAGTGATGGCAAGAATTTGACTATTGTAGCTCATAATATGTCGAATTCTGCAAGTTTCAGTGAGTTTTCTTGGTTCACTCTTCATATTCTTTTGTTGATTTGTGCTTTGTTTTCAATATGTATGTTAATTCGTTGTTTTTGTGCATGGAAGGTGAGCCTAGAAACTTCTTTCCCATTTGCATCATATATTCTTCATGTGTTGGTATGCCAAAAACCCCAAGTCAAACAATCATTCCTTATAAGGTAATATAACACAAGTTTACTATCCTTGTAGCCGGTTCATAGAAATGGTGATACTGAGGATTGAGACTTCCTACCTTCAGCAAAATTTTACAACACAATTTTTTTTTTTTTCAAAATTGAGCACAACTACTTATTATGATAAAGGACATAATTATCAAACTTGAATGCTAAAATGTAATTTGAAGAAGAAAGGGGCAGCTGAAAATATTATAGAATGTTTACTGTAGAATTAACAAGTGTTCCTTAATGGTTACACAAATGCCTGTACCTCTGACAGGTATTGGTTCTATATGAAGTGCATGTGCACTGCTTATGCTGAAAAAATTTGTGACACAGTCCCAGGTACAGGCATTTTTGAATCTGTTGAGGAATGGAAACACTTGCTAATTATTAGTAGACCCACCTACATTAAATAACCAGTAGATATTATTTCCCTCCATGGACTTGTATATTGGTTTAATTACCCTTAGAAATATGTTGTTGTCTTTTTTGTTTTTTCAATATATCTAAGAAGCCAAACCCAGCAATAGAAACATTCATTCTGAAACAGAAGATTCACGACCCTAATATATTTTTTTTATAGACTTGATAGGGAACTAGCTGCTGGTGTTGCGCAGAAGATGCAATGGCTGTCAATCTCAATTGATTTATTGTCTTGGTAGAAATTTCTAGCAAAAGTAATGAAGAAAAAAATGGGGTATGAATTATGTATGAATTATGTATGTCTATTTTGTGTGATAATGGAAGCAGTCGAGAAGAATGATTTATTTTTCTGTTTAAAATAAGATACAATAAATTATTCTGTGATATATGGGACTTTGTCAGGCAAGTAAACTGTACAGGGACAATTATAGCCGGATAAACTGTGAAATAAAACATAAGGTTTTCAACAGCCACGTTTTTAAACTTCAAAACATATTATAAGATGCTATGTATCAATGGGTAGATCTAAATAATTAAAATCTAGAAATGAACCAAAACGCAATGTTTGCTCTATTGGGAGAATTTAAATAATAGATTTTGCCAACTGATGGAAAGTTGGGTCTTTTCACGATATTAAAATTTGTCTCAAACTTAAACTTCCAAATCGACATAAAAACAAGACATGAATGTATGTCTAATATTATAAAAGAGGCCAAAATGCTCTCTCCTACTGCAAGTGAATTGAAAACTTTCTCACACAAATTTTTTTAATCGAGCTTGGCTCAAACCTACAACCTCAGCAATGAGAGGTAAGCGATTGTGAGGTGAGGGTGCCTAAGGCCCCTCGCCCATGAAAATCCTCTCTATCCATAAAAAAAAATGCCTTACATAACTCAAATGATTTATTTGAGATATTTTTAAATAATACAGCACAAATATCAACCAAAATGAGAGTAAAGAGCAAAGGTCAAAATCTTATATAGAGGTTTAAGGTAAAAAAAAAGGTATATATTCGGTGTCTGCTTCGTACTTTGTAAACCACTTTACAGATATTCAAAAGATGTGCCACACATGTTCACAATAATGAGGCAATGTTCGCCCACAGGTCTGTATTGGCAAGCTCAACATTGTAACCCATGGGCATCTAGTTTTTCATATTTAAAGCAGTTGACATAATATGTCCATAGCAAACCAGAAGCAATATGAAACTTAATAATGTATGTAAATTAGAAGTGAATATTGATGCCAAATTTGACTGTTGTAATACTATTGATAATTCCTGGGTAAACATTTTCCGAGGTTTGAACCTCGGAGCATTTAGAGGTTTTGAGAATAAACAACACATAGACATTTGTACGAGGTGGGAAAAGAAATTCCTAGGAATTGGTTAAAAAACATGGAACTTTAAGTAAATTCCATGATTTATTTACAATCTTGGGAAATATTATACAAGTCTTGTACAATGTATACCCAGAAAATTTGCTAGTTACATTTACAATACTATTATTTTCTACTCTATCAGATATATTGTTATGACAAGTTAATATCATCTTGAAAAACATGACATACTACTGCTTCAAAGTGTCTTTTAGCATACTGTTAGAATTGAAACAAGAGTTGTCAGAAGACAACAAAGCTCGCCTACAGGATAAAACTCCAACCCATGCAAAGATTGAGATTGGATGCAAACACCAAAACTTAAATGCAACTAAACGCAAAAGTTTAACCTGGGTGTCTACAGAAAACGCCGACAACTCCGACGACAATGCCAGGGTCATGGCAATAAGAATGCTGAATGTCCAGGAGAGCTAAAAATGAATTATTCTTGTGTGTTGAATAGAAATAAATAAAAAAAAAAAAATTTGCTACTTACAATCCTTTTTTTGTTGTAAACATATTATCGACTTTGTATCATCCAAACAAGTAAGACATGTATAGGTACTCGGTAATTGTTTGCATTCAAAATAGTATTATTATTAACCATTTTACCTGTACCGTTGAATGATGAATTTGCCCACTTATTTATAATTTTGAATCAACTGTAAAAGTGTTAGTAGGAGTCCTCCATGGATGAGTGGTCTAAGGCGCCATCTTAAGATCACTTACCTCTCACTGCTAAGGTCATTATTATAGGTTCAAGCCCTGCTTGCTTCAAAAATTTTATGTGAGAAAGTTTCCAGTTACATGCGGAAGGACAGTGGTTCTACTCAGTCTGAGGTCTTCCTCCACCAGTAAAACTGGATATGCCATATATAACCTGAAATGTGTTGAAAACGGTGTTAAATCCATGAAAAAAAAAATAATAGTAGTGTTAGAAATTGGTTATGCGTTATAGACTATAGCAGTGTGGTCAAATCTTATAGCAACTCAGCTAACTTCATGGTCTGGTGATCTTTTTGAAGATCTTTGTATTGACTATCGAGAACATCAATAGCTGGGTAAACTATAGGCAGTTGTTATTGGATCATAGCTTTATTATAGATGTATAAAATTGTCCTGACGCAAAAGTGACCATTGTTCTGTCTACTGGCCAATCTGCATTGTTTGTCCAAGTAAATACAATGTAAATCTATGTGGTGTAAAACAATGTAGTGTTTACTTAGAGACTGTTCCCTTGTCTAAGGAAAATGACATGCTGGAAACAATTCTGATCACTGATTGGATTATCAACTTCTTTAATTTACAGCCTGCATCAGGTCTGTTGAATCATTATGACATTCTATTGATAGTTCAATGTAATTGTATAATTGTTACATTCTTATGATGAATTGTCATTATTTTACTGGTTTTGCAGCAAATTTTATGGACAAAAATAAGTTAATATAACTTTAAGTGAGTCTTTATAAAAAATGCACTGATCTCTCTAAACATTTTTCATAGTTGCTGCCCTTGGCTAAAAAGTGTGACATGGATTTACATCAAAATATTGATGCAAAGCATCAAGGGTCAACCGGAATAAATTGCATATAATTGTATTGACATTAACTGCATGGCTAGATTATGCCTACCTTATCAAGCCAACATCGCAAAAGTAACAGTTGAGATACAAATAAATCAAATTACCTGCACTCGAGTAACATACACTACTCAATGTTCTTGTTCCAGTTTTATTCGAGTAAATTAAATTCCAATAATCGATAACCAAACAGACCAGGATCTGTCATTATTTTTTCCCAGTTAGAAACAATATAACCATATGTTTTTGTTGGCTAATTTAAAATCACCAATACATTGTAATTATTAGCATATAAAAAATGTATAATAACTAATAATTAATATTAACAATATATTCTTCATTCATTTTAAAACTCAATGCTTCCTATATCAGGTCACTCCATTATATAAAATACTTCCGAAATAAGTGGTAAATAGAGTCTACCAATAATTACCAAAACTAATAATTTAATTGCAGGATAATAGAGTCGGCCAGTGCTGACTTTCTTCTTAAAAATTAATTGAATGAATGACCATTATGCCGCAAGTTCTCGGTAAACATTTGCCAGCAGGGGGGGGCGAATAGCGAACGGCTATTATCTCCAGTGACTGACTAATTAGTTTAAGTACAAACTAACTGCCTTTAATAAGCAGAAAATCACAAATTCAGAACCAGCATTATGCACTGAATTTTAGACAATTAAAGGCATTGCCAAGTCCACGGAGACCAGAATGACAAATTAACTCTCTTAGTGCTGTATGCATATACTTAATTAAACACCAGCTTACTGCTGAATGTGACACTATATACGTACACTTATCTGGAAATCTATATTGTTTGTAAATGAAACAGACTGTACTAGAAAAAAGAAGGCATATTCATTCACCAAGGTGACTATGTGATAATTGTGATAATTTTGACAATAATGTTATATTATTGTGATATCTGAGTACTATTACAATACTATTACTATTATTATATTTATATAATGTTTTATTATGTATCATTAACAATTTAACCCATATCAGTTATGCTATATGAAATAATGAAACAAAATTATCTAAATATTAAAGGGATTATATTGGCAAGTAACACAAACACACTGTTAATCCAGACTTTTCCTGTATGCAATGTGCACAAAATAATGCTTATGTGTTGACTATAACCTTTATTTACTTGAAAGTTATCAAATTAACAGTAATTGAATATTGGCCAAAACTTTAATACGTCCCGCAATAAAGTATTGTGCAATGTTTAGATTGAACTCTGTAAACTTCCCGAACAAAGCCTCGAAAACGAGATCGGGAACGAGTCTTCACGATGTTATCCGATGATTGATCAGAAACCCAAAAGCGGTTCGTTGAAAATGGCGAATGTAAAAAAAACAAAAACGTCGCTTCAGAAACCTGATGTTTGTAATAAAGAGGTTATGCAATTAGACACTTTAGACGCGTATATCTTTAAGTTATAAGTGTATCTTCATGCTGGGCATGTGTATTTAGGACAGGGAAGGTAATATGTCAATATAATCCCTTTAAGTAGATCTTTTTAAGGATGAAACAAAAGTTGTGAAGAAAACCTTTTAATTATATATATGTTATCAAAGGAACAGAAACTGGATTTAGGTCCTCCATTTAATACAAATATCATTTAAATCTTTCGCAATATAATGACGCTAACATTCATATCAAGTTTTATTGGAAGGAATGGGGTTTAACGCAATTTTCAACGCATTTCAGGTTGGCCAGTTATGCATTAAATAAGAAAAAAGTGTAACAATTTCTTTAGATTATTTCAATTAATAAAAAATATTAATAGAAGAAAATGAGAGAAAGAGACTTCATTGATGTTTCCTTTATTGGTTCATTCAGATATAGGGAACGTTTGTACAATACATTCAATAGTAATTACTTTGGCTTTCTAGAATCATATAGAGACGCGACAGCGTCATATATTTGTGGAAGTAAACATAACATAGAATGCAACAAAATCATGCTCTATTCAATTGTGTACAATACTCAAAATGTTTGGTTTTATGATATAATTTTGCACTACCATAAAAACTGTTGTCAGTTAGTGAAAGAGTTTCCTTTCCACAAAGAAGGTTGTTTAAGGAGGGTTCATTTGGATAGTTATATTTCAATCATCATACTCTGTATATAGTGGTGAAATAGTCTACAACTAAATAAAACCTGAGTTTAAGTATCAGTAAGATATTGGGCAAACGCATGGAGGAAATATTTCTTATTACGGCAATATTATTTTGATTCATGTGCAATATTAAATGTTTGCATATATTTTTTACACACCTCATATACATGGGAATATCCCTGCAATTTCAACCATATACACTGGCAATTCAAAGAAAAAACAACTGTAGTTTAAATGGGTTGCATTCCCCCAATACACATTTTTTAAAAGGGGTCAAATTAAACAATAAAATAAACAGTTGGAAATTTCCACAGACTTTTGAAAACAGTCATAATTTCTAAATCTGTAAATGCAAATAATCAAAGATATTAATATTGCCTCTAATTAACCTCCACGATGCTAGTCAATTCATGTTGTCAATAAAAAAAAAGTTTTAATATTTATAAGGGAAGGGGAACATAATTCTTATGGGGCCACAGTTATGTTTGGTGTCCTTGAACAAGACACTATTTCCACATAACCTTTAAGTACCGTTAGACCTAGAAAGATTTCGACCTTGATTTGTCTAAGTTGTAAGAACTAATGTTTCACAATCGAAGTAAAATAAATAACTTTAAACTAATCAATTTAAATTGCTACTAATAATTTTTTAAAGTCCGATACTTTTCACAAAACTTCCTAAACCAGTGTATGCATCTTTAAGGAACCGAAGATGTGACATCCAAGTGTTCCTTAACCAAAGATGTGACATCCAAGTGTTCCTTAACCGAAGATGTGACATCCAAGTATTCCTTAACTAGACGAACCTTTGTTAAAGTACATTGTAAAATATGTCTACAGTTGTAAAACATGGATGAGCTGAGATGTTAAAAACATCCAAATACAGTCTGTTTGGAAGGTAATTCAGATTATTGCTTTCTTTGGGTTTGTTATAAATTGCGAGTGAACTCCTGATGGGGAATCATTGACATTTGCAGAACATAATCATGTTTAGGTACTTAATTTAAACGTGTTTATTTTACATTGATTGTTGAACAATCTCTTTCATCAAATTATCTCCAAGTTAGGCAGATCTGGCTGCCTCAGTTAGTTACTTAACACATCTGATTGTTAATCCAAGGGTGATCAGTTCATATTTCTACCCAGCCGCACTCTCTTTGATGACCAGTCAAGAACTTTACTCTACAGCCATGAATATTCCACCTATAAATATGTGAGGCAGTTAGTTGATGATTTGCAGGGGAACGGTGTGTGTCTAGTACTGGTTAATTGCCTAACACAATGCTTGGGTGTGTGCTGACTGCCATTGTATACAAGTCACCAAAATACTGATACAAATACTGATGCGAAACCTGATACAAACAATAAAAAAAGCTCAAAACCTTCAGAAGCAGGACCAATACAAAGCTTATTTAAGTAGATATAACTCTTGCTCAGTTGTTGTTGTTGTTGTATGGTGTTTAGCGTTGCTTTCAACAATTTTTCAGTCATATTGCGACGGTGTCTACTTGAAACAGTATTCTGAGCGCTGTCACACTGGAGTAACATGCCGCAGACACATTGTATAATATCCCAACCAGTCACATTATACTGACACCGGGCCGACCAGTCCTAGAACTCTCCTCTAAATGCTGAACGTCAAGTGAAGAAGCTTCTAGTACCATTTTTAAAGTCTTTGGTATGACACGGCCGGGAGTTGAACCCACGACCTCCCGCATGGGAGGCGGACTCTTGGTCAGTGACACTATATATGGCAGGGGATCGTACACATGACCTTCTGATCATGGGTCATGTGTTTTACCACATACCATGTGACTGAAGTCATTTCTCTTTTTGTTGATTAAGTAGATACAATTCTTGCTCAATGACACTATATAAGGCAGGGGATCGTACCCATGACCTTCTGATCATGGGCCATGTGTTTTACCACATACCATGTGTCTGAAGTCATTTCTCTTTTTGTTGATTAAGTAGATACAATTCTTGCTCAATGACACTATATAAGGCAGGGGATCGTACCCATGACCTTCTGATCATGGGCCATGTGTTTTACAACATACCATGTGACTGAGGTCATTTCTCTTTTTGTTGATTAAGTAGATACAATTCTTGCTCAATGACACTATATATGGCAGGGAATCATACCCAAGACCTTCTGATCATGGGCCATGTGTTTTAACACAAACCATGTGACAGAAGTCATTTCTCTTTTTGTTGATTAAGTAGATACAATTCTTGCTCAGTGACTCTATATAAGGCAGGGGATTATACCCATGACCTTCTGATCATGGGCCATGTGTTTTACCTAATACCATGTGACTGAAGTCATTTCTCTTTTTGTTGATTAAGTAGATACAATTCTTGCTCAGTGACACTATATATGGCAGGGAATCATACCTATGACCTTCTGATCATGGGCCATGTGTTTAACCACATACCATGTGACAGAAGTAATTTCTCTTTTTGTTGATTAAATAGATACAATTCTTGCTCAGTGACACTATATATGGCAGGGAATCATACCCATGACCTTCTGATCATGGGCCATGTGTTTAACCACATACCATGTGACTGAAGTCATTTCACTTTTTGTTGATTGAGTAGTTAAAATTCTTGCTCAGTGACACTATATATGGCAGGGGATCGTATCCATGATCTTCTGATCATGGGCCATGTGTTTTACCACATACCATGTGACTGAAGTCATTTCTCTTTTTGTTGATTAAGTAGATACAATTCTTGCTCAATGACATTATATAAGGCAGGGGATTGTACCCATGACATTCTGATCATGGGCCATGTGTTTTACCTCATACCATGTGACTGAAGTCATTTCTCTTTTTGTTGATTAAATAGATACAATTCTTGCTCAGTGACACTATATATGGCAGGGAATTGTATCCATGACCTTCTGACCATGGGCCATGTGTTTTACCACATACCATGTGATTGAAGTCATTTCTCTTTTTGTTGAATAAGTAGATACAATTCTTGCTCAGTGACACTATATAAGGCAGGGGATCGTACCAATGACTTTCTGATCATGGGTCATGTGTTTTACCTCATACCATGTGACTGAAGTCATTTCTCTTTTGTTGATTAAGTAGATACAATTCTTGCTCAGTGACACTATTTATGGCAGGGAATTGTACCCATGACCTTCTGGTCATGGGCCATGTGTTTTACCACATACCATGTGACTGAAGTCATTTCTTATTTTGTTGATTAAGTAGATACAATTCTTGCTCAGTGACACTATATAAGGCAGGTAATCGTACCCATGACCTTCTGATCATGGACCATGTGTTTTACCTTATACCATGTGATTGAAGTCATTTCTCTTTTTGTTGATTAAGTAGATACAATTCTTGCTCAGTGACACTATATAAGGCAGGGGATCGTACCAATGACTTTCTGATCATGGGCCATGTGTTTTACCTCATACCATGTGACTGAAGTCATTTATCTTTTGTTGATTAAGTAGATACAATTCTTGCTCAGTGACACTATTTATGGCAGGGAATTGTACCCATTACCTTCTGATCATGGGCCATGTGTTTTACCTCATACCATGTGACTGAAGTCATTTCTCTTTTTGTTGATTAAGTAGATACAATTCTTGCTCAGTGACACTATATATGGCAGGGGATTGTACCCATGACCTTCTGATCATGGGCCATGTGTTTTACCACATACCATGTGACTGAAGTCATTTCTCTTTTTGTTGATTAAGTAGATACAATTCATGCTCAGTGACACTATATAAGGCAGGGAATTGTACCCATGACCTTCTGATCATGGGCCATGTGTTTTACCACATACCATGTGATTGAAGTCAGTTCTCTTTTTGTTGATTAAGTAGATACAATTCATGCTCAGTGACACTATATAAGGCAGGGGATTGTACCCATGACCTTCTGATCATGGGCCATGTGTTTTACCACATACCATGTGACTGAAGTCATTTCTCTTTTTGTTGATTAAGTAGATACAATTCTTGCTCAGTGACACTATATATGGCAGGGGATCGTACCCATGACCTTCTGATCATGGGCCATGTGTTTTACCACATACCATGTGGCTGAAGTCATTTCTCTTTTTGTTGATTAAGTAGATACAATTCTGGCTCAGTGACACTATATAAGGCAGGGGATTGTACCCATGACCTTCTGATCATGGGCCATGTGTTTTACCACATACCATGTGACTGAAGTCATTTCTCTTTTTGTTGATAAAGTAAGTACAATTCTTGATCAGTGACACTGTATAAGGCAGGGAATCATACCCATGACCTTCTGATCATGGGCCATGTGTTTTATCACATACCATGTGACTGAAGTCATTTCTATTTTTGTTGATTAAGTAGATACAATTCTTGCTCAGTGACAGTATATATGGCAGGGGATTGTACCCATGACCTTCTGATCATGGGCATGTGTTTTACCACATACCATGTTGATTAAGTAGATTCAATTCTTGCTCAGTGACACTATATAAGGCAGGGGATTGTACCCTTGACCTTCTGATCATGGGCATGTGTTTTACCACATACCATGTGACTGAAGTCATTTCTCTTTTTGTTGATTAAGTAGATACAATTCTTGCTCAGTGACACTTTATAAGGAAGGGAATCATACCCATGACCTTCTGATCATGGGCCATGTGCTTTACCACATACCATGTCGATTAAGTAGATACAATTCTTGCTCAATGACACTATATAAGGAAGGGGATTGTACCCATGACCTTCTGATCATGGGCCATGTGTTTTACCACATACCATGCTGATTAAGTAGATACAATTCTTGCTCAGTGACACTATATAAGGCAGGGGATTGTACCTATGACCTTCTGATCATGTGCCATGTGTTTTACCACATACCATGTGTCTGAAGTCCATTTCTCTTCTTAGTTGATTGACATCCCTCATAACAATTATGAACTAACCCAAAACCAAACATGAAACATTCTTTCAAAGAAATTTTTTGCTTCTTGTTATAAAAAGTTATTTTCAAATATAAAACGATTCATGTGATTTTAATTGACATTTGCAAAAACGTACAGTGATAAAATCATAGATCCATTGCTCTTTAAAGGAAAAAGCTTGAACATGCATCGTAACTAGGGTTTGGGTGAGGTGATTACTCTAGTGAAATTAAACTTCATTGAATGACTGACAAATATCATCATTTTGCTTAACCCTTTACTTCATAAAGACGCCTTTGAACACCTCTGATATTGACGACTTTGGACACCTCTAATATAGAAGGCTTTGGACATCTTATATAGAAGGCTTTTGAATTATTGGGTGAATTATGTTTATATTAACTGACAGAGTGGAAAGCAGTGCAGGAGTAATCTGAACTCTTCCTGCACTGTTTTCCAAGGCCTTCTTGATTGGTGCGGGAAAACGTGTATTTATGGAGTAAAGGGTTAAACTATCAATTTCTTGAACAAAATTCCAAGGTCCATCAAGTTTGAGCCAATATGGTTCAAACAAGCATGTTATAACCTTTTCTACTGTGTGTGTGGTCAAGTGGTACATGCAGAGCACCACACCCAAGATCAGAGGGCTGTGGTCCTGATCCCCAGCAACCTCCAGATGTTGTGTCCCTGAGCATAATATTTTATATGCTAAATGGTTCTTATTCCAGGAAGACATTCAGTGAAATTTGTAAGAATTATATGTTTCACAATTAATGTTATTTTTTTAATGAGGTTTAATGCCATTTTTAATACATTTCAGGTTATAAATGGCATATCCAGTTTTATTGGTGGAGACTGAATCTGATTAGAACCACCTTCATTCCGCAAGTAACAGGAAAACCTTTTTTGAGCAAGCAGGACTCAAACCTAGAGATGAGAGGTAAGAGATCTTGAGACGGCACCTTAGACCACCCGGCAACAGAGGACCCCTTTCAATTAATTTAAAATAAATATGTTTAAATGATTATTTTCAAATATACTCAGCACACATAAACATGAACCTGCATTATTATTACACATTTAATGATGACAATAAATTTGATTCTTATAAAGGCAATTTGGTCCAAACCACCTATTTTGTCATGTAGATTATAACAAAAGGATCTTAATTTAGATGTGAATGAGAAGATTATGTTGAGATCTAGATATAAACACAGCTTCTGAGAAATCTTAATATGAGCTGAAGACACTGACAAAATGACATAATCTCTCCAATTTCTTCGAACAATTGAGATAATGAGATTTCCAGTAATTGCTGTGTTTGTTTTAAAGTCTATTTCAATTAAAAAGTACCAACACAAGCCAATTTAAACATTGTCATTGTGTCATCTGGAGGTAATTGATGAGATGAAATAGACATAGTAAATTAATTAAATATTGATGAAGAAGTTGATGGGGCACCACAACTATGTCAATACCATGTTGCGAATTGAATGGAGGAACGGTGAAGACAGCCATTATAGCACATTGAACATAATCCACACGACTGGTGTCATTCTAGCCAAATTAAGAAGTGAGTTTCTGGGAAATGCTGGAGAGCTATTAGATACTGGTAGATGCTTTTATGGTTTTAAATCACAATTTTTCTCTAGGGTAAGTTGAGCAATAAAACAGACTTGCCAGACTTGTAACATATATGAAAATGCACCATGCTAGACAGTTATTCTCTGTTGGTAAGTGTAAACTGTCAATATATACGGTAAGAGAGGTCTTATAAAAATAGACTTTAATAAAATACTTGTAACCGTAGACATTAACAAACTGACTTGTAATCGTAGATGTTAACAAACTGACTTGTAACTGTAAACATTAACAAATTGACTTGTAGCTGTAGACATTAACAAACTGATTTGTAACTGTAGACATTAACAAATTGACTTGTAACTAAAGATGTTAACAAACTGACTTGTAATTGAGATGCTAATAAACTGACTTGTAACTGTAGACATTAACAAATTGACTTGTAGCTGTAGACATTAACAAACTGATTTGGAACTGTAGACATTAAAAATTGACTTGTAACTAAAGATGTTAACAAACTGACTTGTAATCGAGATGTTAACAAACTGACTTGTAACTGTAGACATTAACAAATTGACTTGTAACTAAAGATGTTAACAAACTGACTTGTAATCAAGATGTTAACAAACTGACTTGTAACTGTAAACATTAACAAATTGACTTGTAGCTGTAGACATTAACAAACTGATTTGTAACTGTAGACATTAACAAATTGACTTGTAACTAAAGATGTTAACAAACTGACTTGTAATCGAGATGTTAACAAACTGACTTGTAACTGTAGACATTAACAAATTGACTTGTAACTGTAGACATCAACAAATAGACTTGTAACCGTAGACGTTAACAAACTGACTTGTAATGGCAGAATTTAATTTAACAAACTGACTTGTAACCGTAGATGTTAACAAATTGACTGGTAATCATAGATATTAACAAATTGACTATAACTGTAGACATTAACAAATTGACTTGTAACTGTAGACGTTAACAAATTGACTACTAACCGTAGACATTAACAAATTGACTTGTGACCGTAGACACATTAACAAATTGACTTGTGACCATAGATATTAACAAATTGACTTGTAACTGTAGACATTAACAAATTGACTTGTGACCAGAGATGTTAACAAATTGGCTTGTAACTATAGACATTAACAAATTGACTTGTGACCATAGATGTTAACAAATTGACTTGTATCAGTAGACATTAACAAACTGACTTGTAACCAGAGATGTTAACAAATTGGCTTGTAACTGTAGACATTTACAAACTGACTTGTAACCAGAGATATTAACAAACTGACTTGTAACCAGAGACATTAACAAACTGACTTGTAACCGTAGACATTTACAAACTGACTTGCAACCGTAGACATTAACAAACTGACTTGTAACCAGAGATATTAACAAACTGACTTGTAAACGTAGACATTAACAAACTGACTTGTGACCATAGACACATTAACAAATTGACTTGTATCAGTAGACATTAACAAACTGACTTGTAACCAGAGATGTTAACAAATTGGCTTGTAACTGTAGACATTTACAAACTGACTTGTAACCAGAGTTATTAACAAACTGACTTGTAACCAGAGATATTAACAAATTGACTTGTAACCGTAGACATTTACAAACTGACTTGTAACCGTAGACATTAACAAACTGACTTGTAACCAGAGATATTAACAAACTGACTAGTAACCAGAGATATTAACAAACTGACTTGTAACTGTAGACATTAACAAACTGACTTGTAACCAGAGATATTAACAAACTGACTTGTAACCAGAGATATTAACAAACTGACTTGTAACTGTAGATGGGGGGGATCACGACACAAGCCAATGTAATGGACCCCATATTTCGGAACTCTGATAAAAATAAACAAAAATAATGATTTACATTGTAACCAGTGCGTTTTTTCTTCAGGTAATTCGACTAAAATTGTTAAGACTATGTTTGATTAGTAAGTCATGAGAGGAAAGGTGAAAAGGAAGAATAGAGGGAGTAATGGTAGTGAAAGTCATCAATGTCAACAGAGCAAGGCGTATAAAACGAGAGGCCCGTCGGAGGCTAGTGAAGTAGTGGTGAGTGACATTTTGAACCAAACAAACTCCATGTTATATGATACAAATGATACAAGTTTCATTAGTGATAAAGTCGAATAACTAGCATGGATAAGAGGCTGGGTGCTTTGGAGGAGATGTTAACCAACTTTCTTGAAACCGCAGACATCAACAAATTGACTTGTAACTGTATATGTTAACAAACTGACTTGCAACCATAGATGTTAAGAAATTGACTTGTTACTGTAGATGTTAACAAACTGACTTGCAACCATATATGTTAACAAATTGAATTGTTACTGTAGATGTAAACAAATAAACTTGTAATCTAGATGTAAACAATTTTTTTTAAAAAAACATTTTTTTTTTTTTTAATTTGTTTTTTTACATCTAATTTTTTTTTATGAAAATAAAAAGGGTCGGGCGGCATAAAAATTTGAGAAAGTTTGCCAAAGGATGGTGATTCTACTGAGATTTATTCTGAGGTCTTCTTCAACCAATAAAACAGGATATGCCGTATGTAACCTTTAAGTGGTATAAAAATGGTATTATTGGTAGTCAGTAAAATACACATAAGCTGATACTTACTGGATATCCATCGTCTTCGAGCTTCTTCACCATATTGGTTAACTCCCTTGCAGTTGGTTGCCCACACCAGTAGACTGGTACCCAACACTTGGCACGGTGTGTTGTCAGTGCTCGAGGTGCCTCACCATCAGCCAGACAGTAATCTTTAACCAGGAAGTAAGCTCCCTGAAACATAAACCTTAGATAGAAATACAGCACCAAAGAAAACATTCACTAAGCATATTTTTAGAATGACAAAATGCCAACCAAAGTACCCCAAATGTAAAAATTTGTACAAAATCCTCCAACAAGATAAAAATAGGTCGTTAACAAAAAGTATATAATTATCGCTCATAAAATTTTAAATATTAATCCAATGAACCCATTTTTTGGTTGAATGATTCAGAAAATGATAAGAATTCTGAAAATACAATATTAAATTCATGTAGATGACTATGCAAAATATTATTAATATTTGTTACTTTACGTTTGAATAGGACAGATTTTTATCATGAAATGCAACCTTGGCTCTTAGCAACAGACAAAACAGTGATTCAGAATAGCCCTGAGCTAACTTTGTAATCAAGATAAAATAAATAACAAATTTCAGCTGACCAAACCTGAATATATTGATTTTCTACTACTCCTGCAAAAATATGCAGTACGCATTGACACAGTTTCTGTGCAAGGATGTGATGTCTGGTTATTGCTTTAAAGCAACATGTTTTCTTATTGTGAGTCATGAACTGTATTTTTATTTTCTATCAAAAGTCAATGTTGTAAAGATGGAAAATGATTTTTTTTTTTTTGAACATCTTTTTAGCTTCCTTTTCTGGATTTAAGGACCATAGCTTTTATTCACAAAATTTCATCAAAATATCTTAATGGGAAATAAATTTACTAAAAGGACAATATTTCTATTTTTAGTAACAAACAATATTTCTGTTTGTAATAACAGTAATCATAAAAGGACCATACTTCTATTTTTAGTAACAAACAATATTTCTGTTTGTAATAACAGTAATCATAAAAGGACCATAATTCTATTTTTAGTAACAAACAATATTTCTGTTTGTAATAACAGTTATGACACAATTTGGCTTCCTATCCCAAGTTAACTTTTCTAGTGAGAAACCAGTCAACAAAATTTCATCAACTAAATTTATCGAACAGAAACGAAAGAGAGACCAATATGACAACAACAACGTCTGACAAAACAATCCCTAAGTGCCTACAAAGCTTTGCAAAAACGAGATAAACGAGTAATAAACGATAACGCATCTTTACACTTCAGTATGTCACAATTCTCATAATCCTGGTGTTTCAAAAGACAGACATGGATAATCATATGAACACAGACTGACCTTTGACCAAAACTGGTACTCAAAATAGGAAATTGCTATTATTTGCAAGACATTTTCTGGTGGTAATGTTAAACACTTGTGCGAAGTTTCATCCAAATTTGTGGAATGCCAGGTAGTTATAAAGTTGAATACTTTCCACAAAGTATCATAAAAACTGAGAACCTTAAGATACCTATGCGGATCGAGGTTTACAGTTTGACTAGTTAAAAGATGTTCAAATGTAATGAACCCCAACACAAAACATCACATACGGACAGGTGGACCACAAGTATACTACACATAGCCATGGCAGAGGATCAAACCCATGACCTCACGATCATTGATTCAATGCTCTACCACTGGACCTTGCACTCCACTTTAGGCATTTAGACCAGTAACTTTTATACTTAACCTATAACCTTCAACATAACCCAAACACAGACATGACTTAAATGCAACTCACTTGTATACATGTTTAATATGAATTCCCTTCATCATGTACAAATCGTAAAGTTACATGCCAGACAAAATTCACTGATGGACACACTGCATGCATGATGCCTTAATCATTGCTATGATCTCAAAGCCTTTTTTGTGGGTGAATAAAACGGCATTAAATATGTCATCATTACATGCAAACATTTTGATTGAAATGGGAGTTGTAAATAATTGATTAAGAGAGGTTGCACTCCAAACTCAACAGCAATGAATAACTTATTAGCACTAATTAAACAATAGGTATTTGTGGCATTAATTAAATATTCCACTTCCTTTAATCTGACAGTTAGAGTCAATAAAACAACAGTAAGGCTGTCTAATTGATTCCATGGCATTATAAAAAACATTGATTTCTTGTCAGTCAAGTGTTTGTTCATCCACATGGTGTCAGTGTCGTCCACAGGGTGTCACTGTCGCTATGGAGTACTTTATAAGATACAAGATAACATACTGTTCAAAGTTTTACATCTTAGCCAAATATAAAATATATACAAGTTACTTCACATGATTATTTGCTGTCTAAAATTAGGTAGCCCACTATTTTTTATACATTTATACAAAATAACAAAAACATAAGATTAGGTTACAATTTTCACATACTTTATTAGACAATATTATCGGATAAAAGCATTTTATATGCTTTGTTCTGCAAAGTTTGTATGTCTGATTTTCTTCATCATCCTCATCATCTGATGCCAAAAACAGTCACTTGCTCTTGAAAATTATTTCCTAATGTCTCTTCTGTGTCATAACTGACCAAAACACAATCAAAATAAGTACAAAAATATAGTTTATTGAGCATACACACTGCACAACATGGAAGCCATTTAATGCCCTGTGCAACATTAACTTTTTTATGATCATGGCCACCTGAACTTTGTCATGGGCTCAATTATCATTGCCCTAGCAATTTTTAATGAAAAACACTAAAATTAGTAATTTCATTATTTCAATTTCAGCTGAGCAAAATAAATGTTTAGCGTTACTAAGAATAGTACTTGTTGAAAAACAAAACTATGTTCATTTTCCAAGAAGCTTATCTCTTCTGACTCAAAGCTAGACTAATCTTAGAGTAATGTTACTTTAAAATTAAAAAAAATACTATTAACCAGCGATATACATAAAATATAGAGTCAACTCTGGAAATTACAGGTATCCTACTGGAATAGTTGGTGTCCCGTAAAAAAAAATCGAGCATCTTAGCGACATTGTTTATTAATTATACAGACTGGATTACCATAATAACTGGTAAAAATTTATCACTGTATCCTTCAATACTGCATATCTAGCACCACACATGTATATTAAGTGCCATATATGTATACTACAATACTGCATATCTGGCACTGCACACAAACATTAAGTGCCATATATGTATACTACAATACTGCATACCTAGCACTGCACATGTACATTAAGTGACATATATGTATACTATAATACTGCATATCTAGCACTAATCATGTACATTAAGTGCCATACATGTATACTTCAATACTGCATATCTAGCACTGCAAATGTACATTAAGTGACATATATGTATACTACAATACTGCATATCTAGCACCACACATGCACATTAAGTGACATATATGTATACTACAATACTGCATATCTAGCACAACACATGCACATTAATTGCCACATATGTATACTACAATACTGCATATCTAGCACAACACATGCACATTAAGTGCCACACATGTATACTACAATACTGCATATCTAGCACTACACATGTACATTAAGTGACATCTATGTATACTATAATACTGCATATCTAGCACTGCACATGTACATTAAGTGCCACATATGTATACTATAATACTGCATATCTAGCATTACACATGTACATTAAGTGGGATATATGTATACTACAATACTGCATATCTAGCACTACACATGTACATTAAGTGCCATATATGTATACTACAATACTGCATATCTAGCACTACACATGTACATAAAGTGCCACATATGTATACTACAATACTGCATATCTAGCACTGCACATGTACATTAAGTGCCATATATGTATACTACAATACTGCATATCTATCACTACACTTGCACATTAAGTGCCATATATGTATACTACAATACTGCATATCTGGCACCACACATGCACATTAAGTGCCATATATGTATACTACAATACTGCATATCTGGCACCACACATGCACATTAAGTGCCATATATGTACACTACAATACTGCATATCTAGCACTGCACATGTACATAAAGTGCCATATATGTATACTACAATACTGCATATCTAGCACTACACTTGCACATAAAGTGCCATATATGTATACTACAATACTGCATATCTAGCACTACACATGTACATTAAGTGACATATATGTATATTACAATACTGCATATCTAGCACTACACATGTACATTAAGTGCCATTTATATATATTACAATACTGCATATCTGGCACCACACATGCACATTAAGTGCCATTTATATATATTACAATACTGCATATCTAGCACTGCACATGTACATTACGTGCAATATATGTATACTACAATACTGCATATCTAGCACTTCACATGTACATAAAGTGCCATATATGTATACTACAATACTGCATATCTAGCACTACACATGCATATTAAGTGCCATATATGTATACTACAATACTGCATATCTGGCACCACACATGCACATTAAGTGCCATATATGTATACTACAATACTGCATATCTAGCACCACACATGTACATTAAGTGTCATATATGTATACTACAATACTGCATATCTGGCACCACACATGTACATTAAGTGCCATATATGTATACTACAATACTGCATATCTAGCACCACACATGTACATTAAATGCCATATATGTATACTACAATACTGCATATCTAGCACTACACATGTACATTAAGTGCCATATATGTATACTACAATACTGCATATCTAGCACCACACATGTACACTAAGTGCCATATATGTATACTACAATACTGCATATCTAGCACTGCAAATGTACACTAAGTGCCATATATGTATACTACAATACTGCATATTTAGCACTGCACATGTACATTAAGTGACATATATGTATACTATGATACTGCATATCTAGCACTAATCATATACATTAAGTGCCATACATGTATACTTCAATACTGCATATCTAGCACTGCAAAATGTACATTAAGTGCCATATATGTATACTACAATACTGCATATCTAGCACTGCACATGTACATTAAGTGACATGTATGTATACTATAATACTGCATATCTAGCACTAATCATGTACATTAAGTGCCATATATGTATACTTCAATACTGCATATCTAGCACTGCAAATGTACATTAAGTGCCATATATGTATACTACAATACTGCATATCTAGCACTGCACATGTACATTAAGTGACATATATGTATACTATAATACTGCATATCTAGCACTAATCATGTACATTAAGTGCCATACATGTATACTTCAATACTGCATATCTAGCAATGCACATGTTCATTAAGTGCCATATATGTATACTATAATACTGCATATCTAGCACTGCACATGCACATTATGTGCCATATATGTATACTACAATACTGCATATCTAGCACTAATCATGTACATTAAGTCCCATATATGTATACTACAATACTGTATATCTAGTACAACACATGCACATTAAGTGCCATATATGTATACTACAATACTACATAACTAGCACTACACATATCATTAAGTGCCATATATGTATACTACAATACTGCATATCTAGCACTGCACATGTACATTAAGTGACATATATGTATACTACTATACTGCATATTTAGCACTGCACATATACATTAAGTGCCATATATGTATACTACAATACTGGATATCTAGCACTGCAAATGTACATTAAGTGACATATATGTATACTACAATACTGCATATCTAGCACTGCACATGTACATTAAGTGATATATATGTATACTACAATACTGCATATCTAGTACTACACATGTACATTAAGTGCCATATATGTATACTACAATACTGCATATCTAGCACTGCACATGTACATTAAGCGACATATATGTATACTACAATACTGCATATCTAGCACTGCACATGTACATTAAGTGACATATATGTATACTATAATACTGCATATCTAGCACTAATCATGTACATTAAGTGCCATACATGTATACTTCAATACTGCATATCTAGCACTGCAAATGTACATTAAGTGACATATATGTATACTACAATACTGCATATCTAGCACCACACATGCACATTAAGTGCCATATATGTATACTACAATATTGCATATCTAGCACTGCACATGTACATTATGTGCCATATATGTATACTACAATACTGCATATCTAGCACTGCACAAGTACACTAAGTGCCACATATGTATACTTCAATACTACATATCTAGCACTGCACATGTACAAAAGGTGCCATATATGTATACTACAATATTGCATAAATAGCACTGCACATGTATATTAAGTGCTATATATGTATACTACAATACTGCATATCTAGCACTGCACATGTACATTATGTGCCATATATGTATACTACAATATTGCATAAATAGCACTGCACATGTACATTAAGTGCCACATACGTATATTACAATACTGCATATCTAGCACTGCACATGTACATTAAGTGCCACATATGTATACTACAATACTGCATATCTAGCACTGCACATGTACATAAAGTGCCACATATGTATACTACAATACTGCATATCTAGCACTGCACATGTACATTAAGTGACATATATGTATACTACAATACTGCATATCTAGCACCACACATGTACATAAAGTGCCACATATGTATACTACAATACTGCATATCTAGCACTGCACATGTACATTAAGTGCCATATATGTATACTACAATACTGCATATCTAGCACTACACATGCACATTAAGTGTCATATATGTATACTACAATATTGCATATCTAGCACTACACATGTACATAAAGTGCCACATATGTATACTACAATACTGCATATCTAGCACTACACATGTACATAAAGTGCCACATATGTATACTACAATATTGCATATCTAGCACTACACATGTACATAAAGTGCCACATATGTATACTACAATACTGCATATCTGGCACTACACATGCACATTAAGTGCCATATATGTATACTACAATATTGCATATCTGGCACCACACATGCACATTAAGTGCCATATATGTATACTACAATACTGCATATCTGGCACCACACATGCACATTAAGTGCCATATATGTATACTACAAAACTGCATATCTAGCACTGCACATGTACATTACATGCCATATATGTATACTACAATACTGCATATCTGGCACCACACATGTACATTAAGTGCCATTTATATATATTACAATACTGCATATCTAGCACTGCACATGTACATTACGTGCAATATATGTATACTTCAATACTGCATATCTAGCACTACACATGTACATAAAGTGCCATATATGTATACTACAATACTGCATATCTAGCACTACACATGCATATTAAGTGCCATATATGTATACTACAATACTGCATATATGGCACTGCACATGCACATTAAGTGCCATATATGTATACTACAATACTGCATATCTGGCACCACACATGTACATTAAGTGCCACATATGTATACTACAATACTGAATATCTGGCACTACACATGTACATTAAGTGCCATATATGTATACTACAATACTGCATATCTAGCACTACACATGTACATTAAGTGCCATATATGTATACTACAATACTGCATATCTAGCACTACACATGTACATTAAGTGCCATATATGTATACTACAATACTGCATATCTAGCACCACACATGTACACTAAGTGCCATATATGTATACTACAATACTGCATAATTATCTAGCACTGCAAATGTACACTAAGTGCCATATATGTATACTACAATACTGCATATCTAGCACTACACATGTACATTAAGTGCCATATATGTATACTACAATACTGCATATTTAGCACTGCACATGTACATTAAGTGACATATATGTATACTACAATACTGCATATCTAGCACTAATCATGTACATTAAGTGCCATACATGTATACTTCAATACTGCATATCTAGCACTGCAAATGTACATTAAGTGCCATATATGTATACTACAATACTGCATATCTAGCACTGCACATGTACATTAAGTGACATATATGTATACTACAATACTGCATATCTAGCACTGCACATGTACATTAAGTGACATATATGTATACTATAATACTGCATATCTAGCACTAATCATGTACATTAAGTGCCATACATGTATACTTCAATACTGCATATCTAGCACTGCAAATGTACATTGAGTGACATATATGTATACTACAATACTGCATATCTAGTACCACACATGCACATTAAGTGCCATATATGTATACTACAATATTGCATATCTAGCACTGCACATGTACATTAAATGCCATATATGTATACTACAATACTGCATATCTAGCACTGCACATGTACATTAAGTGCCATATATGTAAACTACAATACTGCATATCTAGCACTGCACATGTACATTAAGTGCCATATATGTAAACTACAATACTGCATATTTAGTACTGCACATGTACATTAAGTGCCACATATGTATACTATACTATTGCATATCTAGCACAACACATGTACATTAAGTGCCACATATGTATACTACAATACTTCATATCTAGCACTACACATGTACATAAAGTGCCACATATGTATACTACAATATTGCATATCTAGCACTACACATGTATATTAAGTGCCACATACGTATATTACAATACTGCATATCTAGCACCACACATGTACATAAAGTGCCACATATGTATACTACAAAACTGCATATCTAGCACCACACATGTACATTAAGTGCCATATATGTATACTACAATACTGCATATCTAGCACTACACATGTACATTAAGTGCCATATATGTATACTACAATACTGCATATCTAGCACCACACATGTACACTAAGTGCCATATATGTATACTACAATACTGCATAATTATCTAACACTGCAAATGTACACTAAGTGCCATATATGTATACTACAATACTGCATATCTAGCACTACACATGTACATTAAGTGCCATATATGTATACTACAATACTGCATATTTAGCACTGCACATGTACATTAAGTGACATATATGTATACTACAATACTGCATATCTAGCATAAATCATGTACATTAAGTGCCATACATGTATACTTCAATACTGCATATCTAGCACTGCAAATGTACATTAAGTGCCATATATGTATACTACAATACTGCATATCTAGCACTGCACATGTACATTAAGTGACATATATGTATACTACAATACTGCATATCTAGCACTGCACATGTACATAAAGTGACATATATGTATATTATAATACTGCATATCTAGCACTAATCATGTACATTAAGTGCCATACATGTATACTTCAATACTGCATATCTAGCACTGCAAATGTACATTAAGTGACATATATGTATACTACAATACTGCATATCTAGTACCACACATGCACATTAAGTGCCATATATGTATACTACAATATTGCATATCTAGCACTGCACATGTACATTAAATGCCATATATGTATACTACAATACTGCATATCTAGAACCGCACATGTACATTAAGTGCCATATATGTAAACTACATTACTGCATATCTAGCACTGCACATGTACATTAAGTGCCATATATGTAAACTACAATACTGCATATTTAGCACTGCACATGTACATTAAATGACATATATGTATACTACAATACTGCATATCTAGCACTGCAAATGTACATTAAGTGCCATATATGTATACTACAATACTACATATCTAGCACTGCAAATGTACATTAAGTGACATATATGTATACTACAATACTGCATATCTAGTACCACACATGCACATTAAGTGCCATATATGTATACTACAATATTGCATATCTAGCACTGCACATGTACATTAAATGCCATATATGTATACTACAATACTGCATATCTAGAACCGCACATGTACATTAAGTGCCATATATGTAAACTACATTACTGCATATCTAGCACTGCACATGTACATTAAGTGCCATATATGTAAACTACAATACTGCATATTTAGCACTGCACATGTACATTAAATGACATATATGTATACTACAATACTGCATATCTAGCACTGCAAATGTACATTAAGTGCCATATATGTATACTACAATACTACATATCTAGCACTGCACATGTACATTAAGTGACATATATGTATACTACAATACTGCATATCTAGCACTACACATGTACATTAAGTGCCACATATGTATACTATACTATTGCATATCTAGCACAACACATGTACATTAAGTGCCACATATGTATACTACAATACTTCATATCTAGCACTACACATGTACATAAAGTGCCACATATGTATACTACAATACTGCATATCTAGCACTACACATGTATATTAAGTGCCACATACGTATATTACAATACTGCATATCTAGCACCACACATGTACATAAAGTGCCACATATGTATACTACAATACTGCATATCTAGCACTAATCATGTACATTAAGTGCCATACATGTATACTTCAATACTGCATATCTAGCACTGCAAATGTACATTAAGTGCCATATATGTATACTACAATACTGCATATCTAGCACTGCACATGTACATTAAGTGACATATATGTATACTACAATACTGCATATCTAGCACTGCACATGTACATAAAGTGACATATATGTATATTATAATACTGCATATCTAGCACTAATCATGTACATTAAGTGCCATACATGTATACTTCAATACTGCATATCTAGCACTGCAAATGTACATTAAGTGACATATATGTATACTACAATACTGCATATCTAGTACCACACATGCACATTAAGTGCCATATATGTATACTACAATATTGCATATCTAGCACTGCACATGTACATTAAATGCCATATATGTATACTACAATACTGCATATCTAGCACCGCACATGTACATTAATTGCCATATATGTAAACTACATTACTGCATATCTAGCACTGCACATGTACATTAAGTGCCATATATGTAAACTACAATACTGCATATTTAGCACTGCACATGTACATTAAATGACATATATGTATACTACAATACTGCATATCTAGCACTGCAAATGTACATTAAGTGCCATATATGTATACTACAATACTACATATCTAGCACTGCACATGTACATTAAGTGACATATATGTATACTACAATACTGCATATCTAGCACTACACATGTACATTAAGTGCCACATATGTATACTATACTATTGCATATCTAGCACAACACATGTACATAAAGTGCCACATATGTATACTACAATACTGCATATCTAGCACTACACATGTATATTAAGTGCCACATACGTATATTACAATACTGCATATCTAGCACCACACATGTACATAAAGTGCCACATATGTATACTACAAAACTGCATATCTAGCACCACACATGTACATTAAGTGCCATATATGTATACTACAATACTGCATATCTAGCACTACACATGTACATTAAGTGCCATATATGTATACTACAATACTGCATATCTAGCACCACACATGTACACTAAGTGCCATATATGTATACTACAATACTGCATAATTATCTAGCACTGCAAATGTACACTAAGCGCCATATATGTATACTACAATACTGCATATCTAGCACTACACATGTACATTAAGTGCCATATATGTATACTACAATACTGCATATTTAGCACTGCACATGTACATTAAGTGACATATATGTATACTACAATACTGCATATCTAGCACTAATCATGTACATTAAGTGCCATACATGTATACTTCAATACTGCATATCTAGCACTGCAAATGTACATTAAGTGCCATATATGTATACTACAATACTGCATATCTAGCACTGCACATGTACATTAAGTGACATATATGTATACTACAATACTGCATATCTAGCACTGCACATGTACATAAAGTGACATATATGTATATTATAATACTGCATATCTAGCACTAATCATGTACATTAAGTGCCATACATGTATACTTCAATACTGCATATCTAGCACTGCAAATGTACATTAAGTGACATATATGTATACTACAATACTGCATATCTAGTACCACACATGCACATTAAGTGCCATATATGTATACTACAATATTGCATATCTAGCACTGCACATGTACATTAAATGCCATATATGTATACTACAATACTGCATATCTAGCACCGCACATGTACATTAAGTGCCATATATGTAAACTACAATACTGCATATCTAGCACTGCACATGTACATTAAGTGCCATATATGTAAACTACAATACTGCATATTTAGCACTGCACATGTACATTAAGTGACATATATGTATACTACAATACTGCATATCTAGCACTGCAAATGTACATTAAGTGCCATATATGTATACTACAATACTGCATATCTAGCACTGCACATGTACATTAAGTGACATATATGTATACTACAATACTGCATATCTAGCACTACACATGTACATTAAGTGCCACATATGTATACTATACTATTGCATATCTAGCACAACACATGTACATTAAGTGCCACATATGTATACTACAATACTTCATATCTAGCACTACACATGTACATAAAGTGCCACATATGTATACTACAATACTGCATATCTAGCACTACACATGTACATTAAGTGCCACATACGTATATTACAATACTGCATATCTAGCACCATGCATGTACATAAAGTGCCACATATGTATACTACAAAACTGCATATCTAGCACCACACATGTACATAAAGTGTCATATATGTATACTACAATACTGCATATCTGGCACTACACATGTACATTAAGTGCCACATATGTATACTACAATACTGCATATCTAGCACAACACATGTACATAAAGTGATATATATGTATACTACAATGCTGCATATCTAGCACTACACATGCACATTAAGTGCCACATATGTATACTACAATACTGCATATCTAGCACTACACATGCACATTAAGTGCCACATATGTATACTACAATAGTGCATATCTAGCACTACACATGTACATTAAGTGCCACATATGTATACTACAATACTGCATATCTGGCACTACACATGTACATTAAGTGCCACATATGTATACTACAATACTGCATATCTAGCACTACACATGTACATTAAGTGCCACATATGTATACTACAATACTGCATATCTAGCACTACACATGTATATTAAGTGCCACATATGTATACTACAATACTGCATATCTAGCACTACACATGTACATTAAGTGCCACATATGTATACTACAATACTGCATATCTAGCACAACACATGTACATTAAGTGCCACATATGTATACTACAATACTTCATATCTAGCACTACACATGTACATAAAGTGCCACATATGTATACTACAATACTGCATATCTAGCACTACACATGTATATTAAGTGCCACATACGTATATTACAATACTGCATATCTAGCACCACACATGTACATAAAGTGCCACATATGTATACTACAATACTGTATATCTAGCACTAATCATGTACATTAAGTGCCATACATGTATACTTCAATACTGCATATCTAGCACTGCAAATGTACATTAAGTGCCATATATGTATACTACAATACTGCATATCTAGCACTGCACATGTACATTAAGTGACATATATGTATACTACAATACTGCATATCTAGCACTGCACATGTACATAAAGTGACATATATGTATATTATAATACTGCATATCTAGCACTAATCATGTACATTAAGTGCCATACATGTATACTTCAATACTGCATATCTAGCACTGCAAATGTACATTAAGTGACATATATGTATACTACAATACTGCATATCTAGTACTACACATGCACATTAAGTGCCATATATGTATACTACAATATTGCATATCTAGCACTGCACATGTACATTAAATGCCATATATGTATACTACAATACTGCATATCTAGCACCGCACATGTACATTAATTGCCATATATGTAAACTACATTACTGCATATCTAGCACTGCACATGTACATTAAGTGCCATATATGTAAACTACAATACTGCATATTTAGCACTGCACATGTACATTAAATGACATATATGTATACTACAATACTGCATATCTAGCACTGCAAATGTACATTAAGTGCCATATATGTATACTACAATACTACATATCTAGCACTGCACATGTACATTAAGTGACATATATGTATACTACAATACTGCATATCTAGCACTACACATGTACATTAAGTGCCACATATGTATACTATACTATTGCATATCTAGCACAACACATGTACATTAAGTGCCACATATGTATACTACAATACTTCATATCTAGCACTACACATGTACATAAAGTGCCACATATGTATACTACAATACTGCATATCTAGCACTACACATGTATATTAAGTGCCACATACGTATATTACAATACTGCATATCTAGCACCACACATGTACATAAAGTGCCACATATGTATACTACAAAACTGCATATCTAGCACCACACATGTACATTAAGTGCCATATATGTATACTACAATACTGCATATCTAGCACTACACATGTACATTAAGTGCCATATATGTATACTACAATACTGCATATCTAGCACCACACATGTACACTAAGTGCCATATATGTATACTACAATACTGCATAATTATCTAGCACTGCAAATGTACACTAAGCGCCATATATGTATACTACAATACTGCATATCTAGCACTACACATGTACATTAAGTGCCATATATGTATACTACAATACTGCATATTTAGCACTGCACATGTACATTAAGTGACATATATGTATACTACAATACTGCATATCTAGCACTACACATGTACATTAAGTGCCACATACGTATATTACAATACTGCATATCTAGCACCATGCATGTACATAAAGTGCCACATATGTATACTACAAAACTGCATATCTAGCACCACACATGTACATAAAGTGTCATATATGTATACTACAATACTGCATATCTGGCACTACACATGTACATTAAGTGCCACATATGTATACTACAATACTGCATATCTAGCACAACACATGTACATAAAGTGATATATATGTATACTACAATGCTGCATATCTAGCACTACACATGCACATTAAGTGCCACATATGTATACTACAATACTGCATATCTAGCACTACACATGCACATTAAGTGCCACATATGTATACTACAATAGTGCATATCTAGCACTACACATGTACATTAAGTGCCACATATGTATACTACAATACTGCATATCTGGCACTACACATGTACATTAAGTGCCACATATGTATACTACAATACTGCATATCTAGCACTACACATGTACATTAAGTGCCACATATGTATACTACAATACTGCATATCTAGCACTACACATGTATATTAAGTGCCACATATGTATACTACAATACTGCATATCTAGCACTACACATGTACATTAAGTGCCACATATGTATACTACAATACTGCATATCTAGCACAACACATGTACATTAAGTGCCACATATGTATACTACAATACTTCATATCTAGCACTACACATGTACATAAAGTGCCACATATGTATACTACAATACTGCATATCTAGCACTACACATGTATATTAAGTGCCACATACGTATATTACAATACTGCATATCTAGCACCACACATGTACATAAAGTGCCACATATGTATACTACAATACTGTATATCTAGCACTAATCATGTACATTAAGTGCCATACATGTATACTTCAATACTGCATATCTAGCACTGCAAATGTACATTAAGTGCCATATATGTATACTACAATACTGCATATCTAGCACTGCACATGTACATTAAGTGACATATATGTATACTACAATACTGCATATCTAGCACTGCACATGTACATAAAGTGACATATATGTATATTATAATACTGCATATCTAGCACTAATCATGTACATTAAGTGCCATACATGTATACTTCAATACTGCATATCTAGCACTGCAAATGTACATTAAGTGACATATATGTATACTACAATACTGCATATCTAGTACTACACATGCACATTAAGTGCCATATATGTATACTACAATATTGCATATCTAGCACTGCACATGTACATTAAATGCCATATATGTATACTACAATACTGCATATCTAGCACCGCACATGTACATTAATTGCCATATATGTAAACTACATTACTGCATATCTAGCACTGCACATGTACATTAAGTGCCATATATGTAAACTACAATACTGCATATTTAGCACTGCACATGTACATTAAATGACATATATGTATACTACAATACTGCATATCTAGCACTGCAAATGTACATTAAGTGCCATATATGTATACTACAATACTACATATCTAGCACTGCACATGTACATTAAGTGACATATATGTATACTACAATACTGCATATCTAGCACTACACATGTACATTAAGTGCCACATATGTATACTATACTATTGCATATCTAGCACAACACATGTACATTAAGTGCCACATATGTATACTACAATACTTCATATCTAGCACTACACATGTACATAAAGTGCCACATATGTATACTACAATACTGCATATCTAGCACTACACATGTATATTAAGTGCCACATACGTATATTACAATACTGCATATCTAGCACCACACATGTACATAAAGTGCCACATATGTATACTACAAAACTGCATATCTAGCACCACACATGTACATTAAGTGCCATATATGTATACTACAATACTGCATATCTAGCACTACACATGTACATTAAGTGCCATATATGTATACTACAATACTGCATATCTAGCACCACACATGTACACTAAGTGCCATATATGTATACTACAATACTGCATAATTATCTAGCACTGCAAATGTACACTAAGCGCCATATATGTATACTACAATACTGCATATCTAGCACTACACATGTACATTAAGTGCCATATATGTATACTACAATACTGCATATTTAGCACTGCACATGTACATTAAGTGACATATATGTATACTACAATACTGCATATCTAGCACTAATCATGTACATTAAGTGCCATACATGTATACTTCAATACTGCATATCTAGCACTTCAAATGTACATTAAGTGCCATATATGTATACTACAATACTGCATATCTAGCACTGCACATGTACATTAAGTGACATATATGTATACTACAATACTGCATATCTAGCACTGCACATGTACATAAAGTGACATATATGTATATTATAATACTGCATATCTAGCACTAATCATGTACATTAAGTGCCATACATGTATACTTCAATACTGCATATCTAGCACTGCAAATGTACATTAAGTGACATATATGTATACTACAATACTGCATATCTAGTACCACACATGCACATTAAGTGCCATATATGTATACTACAATATTGCATATCTAGCACTGCACATGTACATTAAATGCCATATATGTATACTACAATACTGCATATCTAGCACCACACATGTACATAAAGTGCCACATATGTATACTACAATACTGCATATCTAGCACTGCACATGTACATTAAGTGCCATATATGTAAACTACAATACTGCATATTTAGCACTGCACATGTACATTAAGTGACATATATGTATACTACAATACTGCATATCTAGCACTGCAAATGTACATTAAGTGCCATATATGTATACTACAATACTGCATATCTAGCACTGCACATGTACATTAAGTGACATATATGTATACTACAATACTGCATATCTAGCACTACACATGTACATTAAGTGCCACATATGTATACTATACTATTGCATATCTAGCACAACACATGTACATTAAGTGCCACATATGTATACTACAATACTTCATATCTAGCACTACACATGTACATAAAGTGCCACATATGTATACTACAATACTGCATATCTAGCACTACACATGTACATTAAGTGCCACATACGTATATTACAATACTGCATATCTAGCACCACGCATGTACATAAAGTGCCACATATGTATACTACAAAACTGCATATCTAGCACCACACATGTACATAAAGTGTCATATATGTATACTACAATACTGCATATCTGGCACTACACATGTACATTAAGTGCCACATATGTATACTACAATACTGCATATCTAGCACAACACATGTACATAAAGTGATATATATGTATACTACAATGCTGCATATCTAGCACTACACATGCACATTAAGTGCCACATATGTATACTACAATACTGCATATCTAGCACTACACATGCACATTAAGTGCCACATATGTATACTACAATAGTGCATATCTAGCACTACACATGTACATTAAGTGCCACATATGTATACTACAATACTGCATATCTGGCACTACACATGTACATTAAGTGCCACATATGTATACTACAATACTGCATATCTAGCACTACACATGTACATTAAGTGCCACATATGTATACTACAATACTGCATATCTAGCACTACACATGTACATAAAGTGCCACATATGTATACTACAATAGTGCATATCTAGCACTACACATGTACATTAAGTGCCACATATGTATACTACAATACTGCATATCTGGCACTACACATGTACATTAAGTGCCACATATGTATACTACAATACTGCATATCTAGCACTACACATGTACATTAAGTGCCACATATGTATACTACAATACTGCATATCTAGCACTACACATGTATATTAAGTGCCACATATGTATACTACAATACTGCATATCTAGCACTACACATGTACATTAAGTGCCATATATGTATACTACAATACTGCATATCTAGCACTACACATGTACATTAAGTGCCATATATGTATACTACAATACTGCATATCTAGCACTACACATGTACATTAAGTGCCATATATGTATACTACAATACTGCATATCTAGCACCACACATGTACATTAAGTGCCATATATGTATACTACAATACTGCATATCTAGCACTACACATGTATATTAAGTGCCACATATGTATACTACAATACTGCATATCTAGCACTTCACATGTACATTAAGTGCCATATATGTATACTACAATACTGCATATCTAGCACTACACATGTACATTAAGTGCCACATATGTATACTACAATACTGCATATCTAGCACTACACATGTACATTAAGTGCCACATATGTATACTACAATACTGCATATCTAGCACTACACATGTACATTAAGTGCCACATATGTATACTACAATACTGCATATCTAGCACTACACATGTACATTAAGTGCCACATATGTATACTACAATACTGCATATCTAGCACTACACATGTACATTAAGTGCCACATATGTATACTACAATACTGCATATCTAGCACTACACATGTACATTAAGTGCCACATATGTATACTACAATACTGCATATCTAGCACTACACATGTACATTAAGTGCCACATATGTATACTACAATACTGCATATCTAGCACTACACATGTACATTAAGTGCCACATATGTATACTACAATACTGCATATCTAGCACTACACATGTACATTAAGTGACACATATGTATACTACAATACTGCATATCTGGCACTGCACATGCACATTAAGTGCCACATATGTATACTACAATACTGCATATCTAGCACTACACATGCACATTAAGTGCCACATATGTATACTACAATACTGCATATCTAGCACTACACATGTACATTAAGTGCCACATATGTATACTACAATACTGCATATCTAGCACTACACATGTACATTAAGTGCCACATATGTATACTACAATACTGCATATCTAGCACTACACATGTACATTAAGTGCCACATATGTATACTACAATACTGCATATCTAGCACTACACATGTACATTAAGTGACATATATGTATACTACAATACTGCATATCTAGCACTACACATGCACATTAAGTGCCACATATGTATACTACAATACTGCATATCTAGCACTACACATGTACATTAAGTGCCACATATGTATACTACAATACTGCATATCTAGCACTACACATGTACATTAAGTGCCACATATGTATACTACAATACTGCATATCTAGCACTACACATGTACATTAAGTGCCACATATGTATACTACAATACTGCATATCTAGCACTACACATGTACATTAAGTGACATATATGTATATTACAATACTGCATATATAGCACTACACATGTACATAGAGCAATGTATCGATATAGCATAAATCATGTTCGCCTAATATCTAGTACAATACCTGTATAAGGACATGCTGTGGCAGCTTGTCTGCCAGTTTGCCAAATACAAATGGCTCTGTGACGTCGGACAGCTGGTACTCTTCCATACAGTTCTTGATGATGACTGGTGCCACATGGTTGTCAGTCCGCGTAACCATCGACTCAAATATCAAACCAGTTTCATCTGTAAACAGACAGAACAGTTGATAAACAGTCAACATTTGTATCAGATCTGTAGTAAGAAACTCTTTGGGTTTTTTTCTTCTTTTTTTTTCATTATGAGTGTGTGTTGAGGGGTGGTTGGGTGAGCATTTGGTTGTCCAGGGGGTATTTTAGGGGTTGGTGATTTGGTTTCTCAGGAGGTGTTCCTCTCTTACTTTAACATCACTAAACCACATGTTCAAAAAAACGTATGCGCTTGATGGAAATATTCACTTGCAAATAATTAATTATCTAATTTGCCAAAAACCAGTTGAGAATCTGAGGACATAATAATATAATGTTACTGCTCAGCATATACATATATGTTTTTATTTGTATGTAGATACAACAGTTTTGTACTTAATTTTAACAGCGACCAGATAACGAAGTAATACTTATACAGGATATAAGTATAAATGACTATTTCTTTTTAATTTTCCTCATTGAATTTAAAATATTGCTGCACAAGGGGATGGTTTTATTGAATGAAATGAAGACTGAATATTTTTAAGATTTAAAACTTGTAGAATATAATGATCCTCTTGTATACGGAAATGCAATGCCTTGTGACGACTATATTAAACTCTTATGTGTGCAAGCTGATTTTATATCAAATTTTGATCAAACAAATTCGGGGGAATTATATACAGTATATTAGATATGCACAAGAAAAACAGAAACAAATGGTGTAGTACCACAGCTTTCAGCTATCAGCTGATAATTAAAGTTTCCTTTGAAAATTAGAATTTATAAAATAAAATACAATATATATATTTTTTTAATGGGATTTAACGCCATTTTCAACACATTTCAGGTTATATATGGTTTATCTAGTTTTACTGGTGGAGGAAGACCTCAGAATGATTCAGACTGAGTAGAATCACTGTCCTTCTGCAAGTAACTGGCAAACTTTCTCACATAAAGAATTTGGAGTGAGCGGAACTTGAACCTACGACCTTAGCGGTGAGAGGTAAGTGATATTGAGACGATGCACCTAATAGTAGACCACTCAGCCACGGAGGACCTTTATAAAATACAAAGATAATGATATTAATTAATTTTTTTTTCAATATGTTTTGTATTTTCAAAAAGAATCATATTCCATTTGTTCCTACCGTAAATGGTTCTCTTTGAGTTATAATTTTCTATCAAACACCGGCACAAACTGTACATGCTAATGATAAATGGAAAGACCATAACTACCTTCGTATATCAGGATCATTCATATTCTGGCGACAAAGCTTTTATATATAATGATGTGTCTAAGTGACATGGCAAACATCTGCATGCCAAAATCAATTAATTATCACGATGTATCTCAGTTTTACTAATGAAATTGATTTTCCATCAGAAGAAATGTGTGTCAAATATTTGAACAAGGTGAAAGCACCATGTCTCACTGTGAATAGAGACCGTCTCTTCAGTCTGATGAAGCACGTTATTACATACAAATATATAAAAGGTAACTGTGGAGGGAAATAATGGTCACAGGAGCTTACGATAGACAGCTGAGGCCGTACAAACTATAAGTGGCCTTGGGGCAATGTTAATTTTATTAACAAATTCATATTATAATATCCCACATATTTATTTTTTTCCAATATATTTTAAGTGAGCTGTGACACTGTTGATATTTATCACACTCAATCAACCAATGAAGATGTCCAAGAAAAAATATCTGCAGAGCTGAACAGATTTATCCAAAACCCACCCCATTGCTAAACCCTTCAGCATGCAGATGTGGTAAAGGTGTGGTTGCTGTCTTCATGAGTATCTGTAGAGACAAATCATACTTTTGCCATGCTGGCTATTAATTCACATGGAAGTTATTAAACCTGGAGACTCAACTTTGGGTCACATATTCTAAATTTTTACAAAAAATGCACTCATTTTGGTTCTGCAAGTAAATATGCTTGTTCAAGTGATATTGCCATTTTTGGATTTTGATATTTTAATATGTTGATTCAGAGTCTGATTCTCAGATTATTGGTGAAATTAACTCCATTAGCTCAAATTTAACCTTAAAGCCCAGATTGCCATATTAAAGATACAAGATGGCTCTGGGGCAGGTTTTATATAATTCAGTACATTATTAAAATCAGAGAACCACCTTTCAAAACTTCACAGTCATGAATGCACTGTTTTTGTTATCATTTTGAATACTACTAAATTATTGTTAATATATTTAATTGGCAAAGAAATAATTTACAAAAAAAAAATTGTTATATGCAGTTTGAAGAAAATGTTTAATACAACTGCCAAAAATTGTGTTAATTCACTATCAGCAGATAGCTTAGTGTACTGTTGTAATTTGATAGTCTCCTCTTACAAATATTTACTAACCTGGCAGTAAAAGTTGGGTGTTTAAACTTCACTTTGGCTATAACAAAGGTTCCTTCATAGCAGATTGTGAAACAAGTTATTGCAACTAAGACAACTGGAGCTCAAAGCCTTCCATCATATATAGTACCAAGCATATGTGGATAAAGTGTCTTGCCCAAAGAAACTATGCATAGCTGTCAAGGAGGATCAAACTCATGACCTCCCAATCCTAGGTTTGATGCTCTATCACTGGACCATGCACTCCACAGAGTGGTTTAAGGTGCTGTTGTCTAAAAACTATTTACCTCTTATCGCTTAGGTTGTGGATTCGAGCCAAGCCCAACTAAAATAACTCCACTGAGAAAGTTTGCAAATTACAGTTGTTAAGTTATGGTTTCATCTTTAACATGACATTGTTGACATAGCATTAAACATCCAGACATTAAAGGATAATTTAAGCATGGGCATGGGAGAGGATTCAAAAACTAACATACTATAATGAAGAATGTGAATTTTTTTCCAAGAACATTGTTGTGAGTTCAGACATAATAACCATTTTTATGCCCATGACTGACAAATTTGGAAAGGTTTTTTATATCCCTAGTGCATTCAACATCTGGTAATGGATATGAAACTATAAAACTGAACTAAAAATGCTACAATTTGCATGCGTTCACACAAACATATCACAAATAAAACCGTAACTGTTTCTTTCAACAGACTAAATGTGCCCAAATTGTAGCATCTTAAGTTAGTTTTTGTACATGTACAGTCAAACCTGTGTAAGCGGTCACCTTTATTATGCAGCCACTTGTCTTAAACAGCCATATTTGCTATTTCCAATTTCTATGCTTTTAGAGCAAATAAACCTTTATTAAGCAACAACCTGTCTTAAAGGGCCTAATTTTCTCCTTCCCTTGACTGGCTGCTTAAGAAAGGTTTGACTGTACTTAGTACTTATTCAAGTAATTTTCTAGTCTGCTTGCAATATATTTCGTCAGTCATGCTGTTTGTTAGTGATATATTTTGTTGATACATGTGTTTCATATAAATACAGAATTGTATTTATTTCATATAAATACAGAATTGTATTTATATAATTGTTGTTTTCCTTCCTATGATAAAGACATAAATTCTATTGGATAATTTTTTTTTATGTTTTAGCACTGTAAAATGGTAATTCTCCCTACTGTATTTACAATTTCTGTTATCGATGTATCCCTGGTGCACCTGAAAATTTCTGTCATATAAATGATTCTCGACCTATCATATTTGTTTACACGGGTATACACTTTCCAAGGCTTGTCCCTTTGAGTATTTGGACAACAAATTCTGAGGTACTGAGAAAACAACATATGGACATTTGTACCAGGTGGGGGGAGGGGATATGAAAACATATGGATATTTGTACCAGGTGGGAGAAGGGGATATAAAAACATATGGACATTTGTACCAGGTGAGGGGAGGGGATATAAAACATATGGATATTTGTACCAGGTGAGGGGAGGGGATATAAAAACATATGGACATTTGTACCAGGTGAGGGGAGGGGATATAAAAACATATGGACATTTGTACCAGGTGAGGGGAGGGGATATAAAAACATATGGACATTTGTACCAGGTGAGGGGAGGGGATATAAAAACATATGGACATTTGTACAAGATGTCGGTAGGGGATATACAAACATATGGACATTTGTACCAGGTGAGGGGAGGGGATATAAAAACATATGGACATACCAGGTGAGGGGAGGGGATATAAAAACATATAAACATTTGTACCAGGTGAGGTGAGGGGATATAAAAATATATGGACATTTGTACCAGGTGAGGGGAGGGGATATAAAAACATATGGACATTTGTACCAGATGTGGGGAGGGGATATAAAACATATGGACATTTGTACCAGGTGAGGGGAGGGGATATAAAAATATATGGACATTTGTACCAGATGTGGGGGATATAAAAACATATGGACATTTGTACCAGGTGAGGGGAGGGGATATAAAAATATATGGACATTTGTACCAGATGTGGGGAGGGGATATAAAAATATATGGACATTTGTACCAGGTGTGGGGAGGGGATATAATAACATATGGACATTTGTACCAGGTGAGGGGAGGGGATATAAAAATATATGGACATTTGTACCAGATGTGGGGATGGGATATAAAAATATATGGACATTTGTTCCAGGTAAGGGGAGGGGATATAAAAACATATGGACATTTGTTCCAGGTGAGGGGAGGGGATATAAAAATATATGGACATTTGTACCAGGTGAGGGGAGGGGATTTAAAAACATATGGACATTTGTACCAGGTGAGGGGAGGGGATATAAAAATATATGGACATTTATACCAGGTGAGGGGAAGGGATATAAAAACATATGGACTTTTGTACCAGGTGGGGGAGGGGATATAAAAACATATGGACTTTTGTACCAGGTGGGGGAGGGGATATAAAAACATAAAGACATTTGTACCAGATAGGGAAGGGCATATAAAAACCACAGAAATTTCCTCGCAGATCCAGTGCTCCTAAAAGGTTTTCTGTTCCATGTACCATTATCCCTATCATATTTATCTTTGATATTCCAATTCCATCAAGTCAGTCCGTTTTGTTTTTTTAAATATGACCAATAAAGGCAAACATATTTTAAGAGTGTTTTCACCCATATCCTATAATTGGTAAGCAATCAAAATCAAAGGTTAATTTCCACTTGATAACAAACTCTCAAGCACATCACAAATAAACCTGAAGAAAAACAACAAACATCTGAAATAATTTCCTTTACTAAAGGTTTTATTCTGGTAAATTCAGAAACTATGTTTACTTTGATTTTACCTGAACTACTTGTAAATTTAATCATAAATGTTTTGTACAAACAGTTAACCATGTGAAATACACAGAAGTTTGAAATTATTAACATTAAGTAGAAGAAAGAGGTTTTGAAGTCCATATTTAGCAAGATTTTTTTAAAAAATGCTATAAATCCAAGTTTAGTACAGTTAGTTTTATTGACCCCAGCTTAGTACATTTTTTATTAACCTCAACTTGGTACAGTTGTTTTATTAACCCAAGCTTAGTACAGTGCTTTTTATTAACCTTAGTTTAGTACAGTGTTTTTTTTACCCTAGCTTAGTACAATGGTCTTAATTAACCCAAGCTAAGTACAGTGATCTTTATTAACTCCAGCTTAGTACAGTGGTCTTTATTAACCCCAGCTTAGCACAGTGGTCTTAATTAATCCCAGCTAAGTACAGTGATCTTTATTAACCCCCCAGCTTAGTACAGTGATCTTTATTTACCCCAGCTTAGTACAGTGGTCTTTACTAATCCAGCTTAGTACAGTGGTCTTATTAACCCCAGCTTAGTACAGTGATCTTTATTAACCCCACCTAAGTACAGTGGTATTTATTAACCCAAGCTTGGTACAGACTTTGTGTTTAATTAACCCCAGCTTAGTACAGTGGTCTTTACTAATCCAGCTTAGTACAGTGGACTTATTAACCCCAGCTTAGTACAGATGTCTTTATTAACCCCAGCTTAGTACAGTGCTCTTTATTAACCCTATCTTAGTACAGTGGTTTTATTAACCCCAGCTTTGTACAGTGCTCTTTATTAACCCCAGCTTAGTACAGTGATCTTTATTAACCCCAGCTTAGTACAGTGGTTTTATTAACCCCAGCTTAGTACAGTGATCTTTATTAACCCCAGCTTAGTACAGTGCTCTTTATTAACCCTATCTTAGTACAGTGGTTTTATTAACCCCAGCTTTGTACAGTGCTTTTTATTAACCTAAGCTTAGTACAGTGGTTTAATTAACCCCAGCTTAGTACAATGTGTTTTTTACCCTTGCTTAATACAATGGTCTTAATTAACCCCAGCTTGGTACAGACTTTTTCTTTATAAACCCGAGCTTAGTACAGTGGTCTTTATTAAACCCAGCTTAGTACAGTGATCTTTATTAACCCAAGCTTAGTACAGTGATCTTTAATAAACCTAGCTTAGTACAGTGATCTTTATTAAACCCAGCTTAGTACAGTGGTCTTTATTAACCCTAGCTTGGTACAGTCATCTTTATTAAACACAGTTTAGTACAGTCATCTTTATTAAACCCAGCTTAGTACAGTGATCTTTATTAACCCTAGCTTAGTACAGTGATCTTTATTAAACCCAGCTTAGTACAGTGGTTTTTATTAAACCCAGCTTAGTACAGTGATCTTTAATAAACCTAGCTTAGTACAGTGATCTTTAATAAACCCAGCTTAGTACAGTCATCTTTATTAAACCCAGCTTAGTACAGAATTTGTGTTTATTAACCCCAGCTTAGTACAATGGTCTTTATTAACCCTAGCTTGGTACAGTGGTCTTTATTAACCCCAATTTAGTACAGTGGTTTATATTTACTACTGCTTTGTACAGTATTTTTTTTATTAACTCCAAATGTAATCAGTGTTTTATTTTGTTATACCCAATGTAACACAGTGGTTTTTATTAACTTCAGCCTAGTTTAATATTTTTTATTAACCCCAGCATTTATTAATTCCAGCTAAGTTCACTGACTGTGTTTTTTATTTAATACAGTGTTTTTTATTAACTTCTGGTTAGTTCAGTGTTTTTTATTAATTCCAGTTTAAAATAGTGTTTTTTATTAAACCCAGCTTAGAAACACCAAATTGAAAAAAACTGACCAGAGAAACATACACAAGAAATACTGTTTTTTGGTCATACTGGTAAGGGAGGTGGTAAAAAGGTTATCACACAATAAGCATTGCAACTTATTTTTTTTATTAAATCTGTGGGGGTCCACTGTAACTATGTGGTCAAAAACGCTGTCTCAAAATAACCTACCTTGCATCACTGAGGTCATGAGTTCAAACCAATCTCAGTTAAAAAACTTCATGTCAAAAAGTTGATGTCTGAGGCCCCATCTTAATGCTTCCTTATAATAAAAAGAAGAAGATTTTTAAAGCTTACCTTTTATATATTTTTTAGGGCCCACCCCGGACCAAAGCATGAGATCCAGGGACAATTCACATCTTTTATAAAGGACCCATATGCATCCATATTTATGTTCACCATTTGTTTCCCAGTGCTTCTGATCATAAGAAGAAGATTTTAAAGTTTACCTTGAATTTGACTGTTTGAACCCTGCCCCCAAGGCCACAGGAGGGCGGGGACCATGCAATTCACAATTTTGATACAACCTTAGGTGTCAAAGTTGCATACAACATTTCATTATGATTGTGCTTATGGTTTTTAGAAGTAAAAACTGTGAATTGTTTATGGCCCCGTAATTTTTTTTAAGGCCAGAGCCAAACCGTAAGACCCAGAGACATGCAATTCACAATTTTTATAACAGACCCATATGCATCTATAATTATGTTCACCATTTGTTTACCACTGTTTCCTATTGTAAGAAGAAGATTTTTAAAGTTGGCCTTGAATTTTACTGGTTTTGCCCCACCCCCAAGACCCAAGAGGGGTGGAGGCAATGTAATTCACAATTTTGATTTACGCTTAGGTAACAAAGATGCATACATTATTTTATTATAATTGAGCTGACATTTTTTCACAAGTCAAAAAAGGTGAATTGTTTACAAATGCATTGATTCTTTTGAGACCCCAACCCCAGGGCCAAACAATGAAACCCAGGGACAAGCTATTCACAATGTTTATAGAGGATCCATATATGTCCATAATTATTCTCACCATTTGTTTCCAAGTGCTTCATATAGTAAGAAGAAGATTTTCAAAGTTTACCTTGAATTTTACTGTTTTGGC